>PVIW01002460.1:112858-218363 GCA_004026585.1 Noctilio leporinus
TGGATGGGTGGGTGGATGGGTAATGGGTGGGTGGATGGATGGATGGATGGATGAATGGATAGGTGAGTGGGTGGATGGGTGAATGGATGAGTGGGTGGATGGGTGAATGGATGGGTGGATGGATGGATGGGTGGATGGGTGGATGGGTGGATGGATGGATGGGTGGATGGGTGGATGGGTGGATGGATGTGTGGATAGATGTGTGGATGGGTGGATGGATGGGTGGATGGTTGGGTGGATGGATGGGTGGATGGTTGGGTGGATGGTAGGGTAGATGGGTAGATGAGTGAGTGGATGGGTGGATGGATGAATGGGTGGATGAATGGGTAGGTAAATGGGAAAATGAGTGAATGGATGGATGAACGGAAGGGACAGGTGGATGGGTAGATGGATGGGTAGACGAATAGATACATAGGCAGACATCAACATACACAAACCATGTGTGTATTTGTATGTATGTTAGTACATACGCATGCATGTAAATACTTTCTGGAAACAAGTTTGGGTTCCTGGGCTCTGGCCTCCCTCCTCTGGCACCTGCCCCCTCAGAGCCCTCTCCCACCCCCCACTTCCACAGGTCTATGAGGTGAAGATGAAGAGAACCCCACACTGTCCTGGGAGGGGCATGCCCAAGGCCCCCAGCACTTCCAGCATTTCAGGAGAAGCTGCAGATACCACTTTCTGTGTGAAGTGTGAATTTTTTAATGTTGGAGCAAGTTTTCTTTGAAATAAAACACATCCTGCAGGCCTTTGGCCTTGACCTCTGTCACAGAGCGGGGACCTCTGGGGCCAAAGACATGAGGTCAGATCTCAGCTCTGTCTGGGCAGATGCTGATGGGTGGAGGGACCGTCTCCCGGCTCCTCTCAGCCCCATTTTCTGACTCCTCTGCTCCTCCCACCGCCCCAAAAACTCCTGACAAAGTTGCTAGCCACCTTTCTGTGTATTTATTAGAGTGTCAACTAAATTATAAACTTGGCTGCTCAGGCATGGCCTGGCCAGTGAAAGTTGAAGCAACTCTCAGATTTCCAACTGTTTTCCATTGACCCACATTTTAAAATAGTAGAAGCCGTTGGTCTCCCAAGGTTTCTGGGCAGCTGAGCATCCCACAGATGACGCACCGTTGTGGGGTGTCACTAGGCAACAGGCCCCAAACAGAAAATAGCAGTGCTTCTGAGGAATAATGAGGCGTTTCTGGTGCACATGCCTTCCGCCGCCTTCCCTCCATCTCTCTCTCTCCCTCTTTTCTTTCTTAATCCTCACCCAAGGACACACTTTTGGGATATATATCGATCGGTTGCCTCCCGTACGCACCCTGACCAGGAATCGAACCCGCGACCGAGCGGTGTGCCCTGAGTGGGTGGAAGCTGCAGCCCTCTGGGGCGCAGGGCGGCCAGGGCCGACCCCCTCTGTCCCCGCTCCGCCGTTTTCTTCCTTCCATTCTCTGCCGGTGTTGACACGTGATTGCATTGCTGCCACTCCGCTCCCTCCACAGGCCCCTCTGACTCACCCACAGCCTGCAGTGGCCGTGCCGGCCTGTCCATGGAGTAAGGCTTTGCTGGCGCTTCCACCTTGGACAAGGAATGGCTCTGTGCGCATCTCTGGGGCTGGTATCCAAAGAGTCGTTCGTGGGGACAGCAAGCGGTGCTCAGTGGCCAACTAGCCAGCCCCCGAGAGGCCAGCCCAGGAGGGCACAAGGCCAAGGTGCCACCCAGGGTCTTGAGCTTCAAGATGGACTCAGGCACCAGCATCACCCAAAAGAAGCCCCATCCACCACCGCCCCCGGGAGACCCTGAGCTGCCCTCGGTGCCAAGCAGCGTGGGCACATCTGCCACATGAATAAAACTCAGGAGATGCCCCTCCTCCATCCTGTTCACAGCCCCTCCTGGTGTCGTAAAGCAGATTGGCCCCTGGAGGTCCAGCGAGGGGGCCGGGGGACCCGGCCCCCATCTGTCAGACTCCGCGGAGAGATCGCTCCCCAGGGACTTTCTGGAAAGGGGATGGATCTGCAGTTTGGGGAGTGTGGTGGGTTGAACGATGGGTCCCCCCCCAAAAAAATGTGTCCACCTCTTAACCCAAGAAACCTCAGCAAGCGGCCCCCTTTGGAAAACGGTCTTCGCAGGTGCAATTCAGTTCGGATTTTGAGATGAGAAGCTCCTGAATGGCTGGGGTGGACCCGCCATGCCCTGAGGAGGGAGGGTAAGGGGGCGGAGGAAACGGAGGCAGACGGAGTGATGTGCCCACCGTCGAAGGGACACGGGGGTCACCAGGCACTGGGGAGGCCTTTTCTGGAGCTTCTAGAACCTGAAACCACACCTTGGTTTCAGGCACGCGGCCTCCGCAACCGTGAGGAAGGTCGTTTCAGTGGTTTTACGCCACCCCGTGTGTGGAGAGTTGTTCCCTAACACAACCACCTGAGGACAGGGCCCCCCGACGGGGCGTCCAGGGCCCCTTGCCCCGTGAGCATGGGAGGCCGGCGTGGACCCTGGAGGGGGTCCCTGGCGACCCAGCCGCGGGCCTCCAGGCCCCGCACTGTGGGGCCGGCACAGGGAGCTGCCACCCACTCCCGAGCCACCAAAATCAAACGTGCTCCTCAGGAAAGCACCGAAGGTGGAGGAACATCAGCAAACGTGGAGGGAAAAGGGACTCTGAGCTAAAGCCAACAATAAAGAGGGCAGAATAAACCTCCAGGGCTACTCCACTCAAGACATCACAGAAACCAGACAGACGAATGCAATGATCGCTTGACAGTTAAACCTACGCGGAGGAGAACGGGAAATAAAAGCGTTAGAAAACACAACCCAAGAACTCTCCAAGAGAGCAGAACAAAAGTAAAAGAGAAGAGAGAGTCCCTGAGAGACTCAGCTAGTCCCAGGAGCCGCGAACAGAGAGGGGCAGTTACCAGTGAGCCCAAGAAAACACCCGGAACCGAAAGGCTGGTGCCAGCGGCCTGGGGGTCCTGCCGGCCACCGTCAACCCTGGGGGTGACTCTTGAACCCCACGTCTCCCCTCTGCCTTCCTCTTCACCTCTCACCCCTCCCACCACCTGCGTGTGGAATCCTCACTCTTAGTTTCTTATTGAAAAAAAAGAATTGGAACATTTGCATTTGATGATGTTCCCCCACGGAGCGACTGATGCAAAAATTGAGTTGGACACCACCGGCATGCAGGGTGGTTCTCGCTGCACCGCGGAACCACGCGCCGAGATACTTCTGCCTCTAACCGGCCAACGGTCCCCCCGAAAAGCAGCTCTCCCAGGGCTCCACCCGCCACCATGAGACTCCCCAGACGCTCAGCTGTTCCTTCCTCCCCCCAACACCCCAGCCGGACCGGCAGGAAAACGTGTCTGTGGCCGTGTAGCTGCCTCGGGTCACCGGTCAGGGACGTGGCAGGGGAACCGCGCGCAGCACCAGCTCCCCGTCCGCAAACCCAGGGTTTCATCATCCTCCTAGCAGGTCATGTCAGCCACCCGCCCCCGCGACGGTGGGAGATGCCGCCCCCCGGCCGGAGACGGGGACACGGGCGCCAGTCCCGCTTTGTGTCAGGCCTGCCCTGTCCAGGTTGGAACGCACTGGCCTGTCACACCAGCTTCAGGACGCGTGGGTCACAAACAGCAGCGTGGGGTGAGCTGCCATCCCCACCCTCTCACTTCCAAGCGCCGACTGTGCCAACCCCCCCGACAACCCGCTGTCCCACCTCAGGGACACCAGAGGTGGCAGACCATTCTGGCCCACGCGAGCCGCTAGTCAGAGGTGACCCGTGGGGTCCCAGCGACCAGTGTCCGCAGGAGAGGGCTGTGCCCGGGCAGGAGGGGACAGTGTCCAGGGGAGGCCTCGACCCCCAGCTGGACGCGGGGCCGGGAGAGCGGACCCCTCGGGGAGCAGCGACCCCGGGCTCCGCCCCCCCCCACCGCCCCCCCTCGGGGCCCTGGTCAGTCCCGGCAGCGAGGAGGCTCACGCGTGAGAAAACCCAGATGCGTTAGGCTTTTCACGCCAGCATGGGAAGAGGTTGCATCCTGGTATTTTTTGGTAAATCCCCAAATGTGCTTTTAACTGTACCACATGGGACGCCTCCCTTCCCACGAACTGGGACTTGAATGAACATCTGATCGGCACCCTCGGGTCCGTCTGAAGACATTCGAGATGAAAGTGACCCATGGACACATCTGGCTTGTTTCCGGGCCATCTATTTCCTAACCCTCCTCTCTCTCCCCTCACAGCACCAGCAGCTGCGCAGGGGCTGCGGCTGCCCGGAGCGGGAGGGCTCCTTCCGGGGACGGCGGGGGTGGGGGGTGGAAGCCTCGTCCCCTGGGCTGCTGCCCCCTCCCGGTCCCCAGCCAGCTCCCCACAGACCAGGCCCCTCCTGCAGGGCCCAGACCAGCACTCACCCCGGGGACAAAGTCGGGGAGGCTTGGAAACAGTGGGTGTGGGGGTGCCTAGTGCCTCAGGGCCCCCCCCCCAGCTGGGAAGAGTACTGTGGGCGGATGTGCAGGCCCTGGGGGGAGGGGGCCGCCCAGCACCTGCCCTCCACAGGCCCCCAGTCCTGCTGGCAGACTGGCCGCCAAGTGGGCCGTGTTCTTTGCAGAAGGAAACTCCACATGTTTTTCGCACATGAAGCAACACCCGGTCCTGACTGTCCAGCTAAAATGTCCCCAGATGGTCCCTTGGGCTTCATGGTCACGGTGTTGGGAGGTGGTGGACATGGAGCAGGGGTGTGGGGAGCACCCGGGAGAGGCTGGCGGTCCGGCAGGGGCGGGGCGGAACGTGAGCCACAGGGAGGCAGGCTTAGCGGGGGCTGGCCGGGGTGGGAGGGCCCTAAGGCGGTCAAGCCCAAGAGGCGACCTGGAAGCCGTGTTGAGCAACCTCAGCAAGTGAACTTTGGGACGGGGCCGCGTGGGGCAGATGGAATCAGGCTGGCTTGTCCAATATCCCTGTTTGGTTCCAGCAGAGCCCACGGGTTCAGTCCTCTCGAGAGGCCGTGTCCAAGAAGAGGGGGCATGGGCAGGGGGCCCGGGTGGAGGACCGGGTGCGGGGCGAGGCCGGGGCAGGAGCCAGGATGCGGGGGTGACCCCCGGGGGAGGAGGGTGGGAGGGAGAGCCTGAGACAGCGAGGTTCTGAGGAAGTTTCAGCCAGGCTGAGAGCTGGAGCCAAAGTCTCCCCGCCTTGCAGGGTCCCAGAGGGTGCGGGAAGAGCCGGGGCTCCGTCAACTCCGGGAGCGGAGGGCAGGAAGTGTGACCTTAGGGGGGAAGAGCCCGTCCCAGTGGCCAGTGGAGCCCTCGAGAGCCACGGTCCCCGGATGAGAGGTGGCCGCCTGGCGGTCCTGGGGTCAGCATTTCCTTCCACAGGCGCATGCTCCCCGAGGTTGGGGCTTCCTCTGCCCCTAGTGCAGGGCCGGGCACTTAGTAGGTCCTCAGACTTAGGTGGCATGAAAGAATGCATGGAAAGCCATCAAGGCATGACGAATGATTTTCCTGACCTAGAGACACGGAAACCACAGACGGTTAACTCATCCCATGAGAATCACAAATACCGGGATTTTTTTCCTGACTGCGCTGGCACACGAGAGAGCCTTTATCTGCATTAAAAACGAACCCATCCACGCGTGCAGGACGAGGGTAGGCCTCGCCGCCATAGCGCTGGGGCGCTGGCGACTCCATTCTTCTCGGTGGAGGGCTTGCGATGGCAGAAGTGCACCTGGACTTACTCAGGCCTCGGTCAGCAGGAGGGAATGTCCCCGTCCCTCTGCCCCAGGGTCCTCCTGGGGCCCCTCCCAGGAAGTGGCCTGTGCCCCAGCTCTCAGCCCACGGTCTGTGCGTCCCAAACAAAGGTGCCCGGGACGGACAGACAGACAGACAAAAGTAAATTCTAAATAACTAAGAATGCAATAAGGAAATCGCCTACCAGGGCTCTCCAACCCTGCCACTTGGGTTCCTCCCCACCCCGCATCGGAGACACACATTGCAAATCGACCCTGGGGGGCTGAGGCTGTGCACCGGGAGGCCCAGCACCCTGCTCACGGGGTCATGTCTGTCAAGCTGTGGGGTGAGCACCCGGGTGCTGGCCAGCCCTGCTCCCACCCACCGGCCATTCAGTCACGACCACTGTCCTCATGTCCCCGGCGCCTGTAATGCTGATTTCCCTTCCTCCATCGCCCGCCGGGCTGAGAGTCAGGGGTGCAGAACATCAGCTGAAAAATGTGGGCGCCGGCGGGGCAGCCAGTTCACAAAGGAGCCAGCGCCCCGCAGGGAGTGCGTCAGGCGGAACCTGCCCCACCTGGGAGGGGGGGTGGGCAATGCTAAAAATAGGCCTGACTCACAGTTGGCCGGTTCTCCCCCACCAGACGCTCCACCTAAGGCGTCCCCGGAGCAGAACCCTGTGTCCTGAGTGTAGATGGGCTGCGCGCGTCCCGCGGTCACCGTGCACCCGGACCCCCGCTGGCCGGGTCACCGGGCCCTGGGCGGGGCGCAGGGGCTCAGTGGCTCTGCACAGCTGGCCCCATCTGGCCCCGCAGGAGCTGTGTGGGATCCCTGCATAAACACACCGGTCACTTAGGGAAACAGAACCACTACATTTTCCACCGCATGAAGCACGCCCCCGGGGCGCCTCCAGAACCCCGGGCTGCGCGCAGGGGCCGCTGCCAGGCCGCTCGCACAGGAAGTCTCCGCGCAGCACCAGGAGGCAAGGAGGGGAGTGAGAGATCGGACCGGAGGGAGGGAAGTCCAGGGAGGTCCCCGTTCCAAATAAACACGTTTTACAGTTACAGACAATCCCCCATTTGTACTCAGGCCGAGTGCCAGGACTGCAATTCCAAGCTGGCCACCGGCAGCTTGAGATGTATTTTCCCACAGAAACTGTCTGGGGGCACGAAGGCGGCCCAGGGCCGTCTCTTCCGCCCCCAGGTGCGGATGGCGGGGCACGACCGCCCCACGGCCGGGTGCCCCTCAACACCGTGGCAGGCTCGGCTGCGGAAGCCAGCGGGTTCCGGAGCTCAGAACGGGACGGGGAGAGGGGGCTTCGCTCCGCTGGCAGGCCCAGAGGTGGGGACGGCTTCCAGGAACACGGGTGGGGCCGCGGGGCTGGGCGGCGGCCACGGCTTTGGGTGCCCTGCAAACCCCTCCCGTCCATCACCTCACCTGGCCTCGGGGGGCTCCCTTCCTCTCGTTGCTGTTGGGAGGGTGATGGGGTAGCCGGGACCAGCACGTGCTACAGGGCTCAGCCCCAAGCACGGGCTTAACCGTGACCTCCTGGGTGCCAGTCAGGGCTCGCCCGACCTCGGTTCCCCCCACGGGATGACCCTGTGCGGAGGGGTCAGCACCCTGTGTGGCGGGCACGTGCGAGACTCCTGGGCACTGCCAGTGGGCCTGTGCCTGAGGACAGGTGTGTGCCTGAGGACAGGTGTGTGCCTGAGGACAGGTGTGTGCCTGAGGCACCGGCTCAGTCACATCTCGGCCGTGGCAGGAGGCATGTTGTTCAGCTCTCGGAATGTCCTCGTCACCATCACTCACCACTCCTCAGTCGGGTGGCCAGATGCACGGCGTTTGTAGAACTGTCACATCAAATCTGGGGAGGGGGGGGCCCATGGGAGGCTCAGGAAAGGTGGGTGGGGGTCTTGCTGCAGGCATGCCCCCTGCAATGTGGTGGCACCACCGTGACTTCAGCAAGGTGACTTGAGGGGCGATCACCAAAAGCAAGCCAGCGGGTCGATGACACTGACGGAGCCTGCGTGCGCGCATGTGTCGGGGCGGTGGCCCCGTCTGCCCCTCGCCACGCCCGTGTCCCTGATTTGAGGGCTGCCAACCTGAGCCGCTTCTCCTGGGCAAACCTGGGTGAACTCCAGCAAACTGGGGATGCCCTGAGGCCCAAAGGGGCCCAGACAAATGGTGCCGAAAGGCGGAGCAAGTGAGCATTGGACACCCAGTCTCCTGGGGGCAAAGGCCCTGCAGAGGTACAAGTGTAAGGTGTCTGCGGTGGGCACGCCCCTGGGGGCAGCACACGAGGGAGCAGCTGTGGGAGAATAGGGCAGAGGTGCCGGCCATCGGGGTCGGCAGGAAGGGGGTGAGTGTGCTGAGAACACTGGCCTCAGAGGGGCGCACGCTGGGTAGAAATGGTCAGACGCTAACCACCCAGCGTGCCCAGAACCTGTCCAGGGCGACCCCCAAGAACCTGCCTCCGCTCGGGCCGGACAGCATCCTACAGGGGCTGGATTGGGCCTGGACCGCCAGGAGCTCCCCTCCAGCCTTCTAGCGAGTTCTTTCTTGACGGGAAATCCCAGCGGCCACCTGCATACCCACCGCAGCCAGCTAACTACCCTTCTGTGAAAATTGTCTGAACGACACCTAGGTTCCCTCCTGCAGGAACTCCACTTGGGTTGAAGGCGAAGAAGACCCAGGCCTCCCTGTTGCCCCTGGTTCCAGCGCAGGCGGGTCATTGTAAAGGTTTTACTTATTTATTTGTTGTTAGAGAGGGGAGGGCAGGGAGAAATCGAAGGAGAGACACGTTGATGTGAGAGAAGCGTTGATCGGTGCCTGGCAGGACCCGGAGCCGCGACCCAGATGTTTTGCTGCATTTCCAGCTGCCAACAGCTGGGCGCTGGTGTCCTTTCTCTCGGGGCCTGTTCCTTCCCTCCGCCGTTCGCTTGGAGATCTTCGCAGATGCTCGTGTCGTCAGAAGAAACTGCCCCTTCCTGGCTTCCAGCACAGACTACATCGAGCATAATTATTCTGCAACATCACTACCGAGAAGCTGCCCTTGATACCATCCACCGGCCATGTTCAAATTCCACAAGTTCTCTGTGCGCTCATATGCGTGTTTCATTCCGTGTGTAGATTCGTGGGGCCACCACCCCAGGGAAGACACAGCCCAGACTCCTCGGGGGGACACCTTCAGCCGCAGCCTCCTCCCTGCCTTGTCCCCAAACCCCAGCAACCACTGATCTCCTCACCTCTTTACACGTGTCACCTCCAGAATGCTCCTGAAACAGACGCGTATGATTTGTGACCTTTGGACAGTGGCTTTTCACAGTTCCCCTGAGGTCCCCCCAAGTTGCTGCCTGCACCACGTTTGGTCCTTTCTGTTGCTGAGAACCATTTCAAGACACCGAAAAACTACAATTTGCTTTACCGCTCACCCACTGAAGGAGTACGTGCGTCCCGGTTTTTTGAGTGAACCGGAGTTTTCAAAGTTCTGGAATAAACACCCGATGGTGCCATGGCAGAGCTGGGTGCTAGGGTGCATTCATTTTTGTAAGAAACTGCCACACTGTTCCCCAGAGGGGCTGTCCCACTTTCCATTCCCACCAGCAGGTAGTAACCCATTTCCCCTCATCCTCGCCAGCATTGGGTGTTATCACTGTTTTTTTGTTTCAGTCTGTTTTAGAAGCGATATCTCATCGTGGTTTCGTTTGCACTTCCCAAATGACCAATGAGGTTTTTGTGTGCTTTTTTGACACCTGTGGGTCCTCTTTGGTTAAAAAAAAAAATTTTAAATAGCCTGTTCGTCACATCTTTAGTCGATTTTCTAATTAGACATTAGAGGGTTGGTTTTTTGTTTGTTTTTCGATGTTGAGTTTGACTTCTTTGCGGATTAATAGTCTGGACTAATCCTGGGTGGCCGTGTAGTTGGCCCATGTTCTCCCGGTTTGTAGCTTTTCTTTTTACTTGTCACAGAATCTTCCACAGAGCAAGTGGTTTTAGCATCGATGCAGTTCAACTTACCCTTACACATTTTTCCTTTTGCAAACGATGCTTTTGTTCAAATCGAGCACCTGAGTCCTTGGTCCAAAATATTTTCTCTGATTTTTCTCCCCTAAAATCTTGGTTGTTTTCTAGTTTAAGCCTACGATCCACGTGAAGTTGGTGTTTGCTTAACAGGGGAGGTTTAGATTGAAGTCTGTCCCTTCGTCCACAGACGCCCAGCGGCTCCAACGCCAACCGTAGACAGGGCCCTCTTCCCTACACTGAGCTGCTCTTACACCTTTGTCAAGTGTCCGCTGGGCCTTTGGGTGTGAATCTATTTCTGGTTTCTCTCCTTTGTTCGGCTGACCTGTGTGTTTACCCCCCTGCCACCACGACGCAGTCTTGATGACGGCAGCTATAAGAAGGGATCCAAGAAAACCCGGGATTATCTTTCGGAGGGTGGACCCCTCGTAACCAGGCTTCCCCCACTGGGCGAGGGCCCTAGGAGCCCGTGCGGATCAGGAGCCAGCGGGTGGTGTTGTGAGAGGCTGCGTTCCGCTTAAGTTCATTTTTTTTGAAGACGCAAGGCGTGTGCCCATTTCATGATGGGTGATCTACGGGCCACCTGCCCACACCTCACTGGCTGTTCAGCAGTTTTCAACCAAAAATGACAGAACGCCCATGCTCTTCCTTCCCTCGTCACCCAATGTTGCCCCGCGCAACTGTTATTTTGTGTTGTTGCTCGGGGTGAATAAAAGTCCTCCAAGAGAAATGCTGTGTCGATACAGAAGAAGTGTACCCCCACAATGGCAGAAGCACTAAAAGGCATCAAAGTCAATGTGTTCAAACGCTGTTTTGAGCAGTGGGGGAAAAAATGTCCCGATAGGTGTGCGGCATCCAATGGGGAGTATTGTGAAGGCGACTTAAGTTTAAACACGCAAAGATAAATAGGCAATCTCTTATAAATCAATTCAGGTTCTCTGGGATTCCCCCTTGCGTATTGTGACCCCTAGCAGCATAATCCGTCCTTTTGTTAAGAAAACGAACTAAACTAAATGTCTGTGCACCTTTCACCACATCCTTCGGAGAGCCTGCGGGGACTGGGGGGCCCTGAGCCCAGCCGCACCTGGAGAAAAGGGGCGGCGCCCAGTCCTTGGATGGGAAAGGCGCAGGGGTTCCCACCGCCCAGGGTGGGCAGGGTGGGGGTCGGGTTCTCACAGGGAGCGGGACTCTGGCACCCCCGGCAGGACGTTTGGTGGCAGCCGGCCTGTGGGCCCCGGGGACGCAGCGAAGGGAGCGAGCCCTCCAGGCCCCACGTATCCCTACGTGATGCCACTAACAGGTGACCCTGACTCTGTACCCAAGACGCCCTTCCTGCTGGTCGCGGCCTCCTCTGCCTGGGCTGGGGGTGGGGGTCACCCTGCGCACACCCACCCTCCGTGCCCCCGCCTCCCGCAGGCCCGCTGCAGTCATGGGGGCGGGGAGGGAGCCGAAGCTAGTTCACGCTAGCGACAAGGGTCTAGCGCGATGCCGCTGAGGCCCGAGGAAGGTCTAGGGGGGCCGGGAGCTGGGGTCCTAGCTTTGGCAGTAGCCACAGGACCGAAGGCAAAGAACCGGTTAAAGAGCAAGGGTCAGGAGCTGGCGGGGCGCGGGGCGCCGGGATGGGGCGCGTGGGCGCCGGGACGGGGTGCGGGGGCCCGGCTGCGCGTGGCAGGAGCTGGCGGGGCTCGGGGAATCGGGCGCGGGGACCGGTGCGGGGACCCTGCGCACCCGCGCGCGCTGCCGCCGCCTGACTTGGGAAGCTCCGAAGGGTGCGCTTCCCGGGCGGCAAACGTCCCTGCGGCTTCGACAGCGGGACGTTCGGGCAACTGCGGAGGCAGCACCGGACGTCTGAAATCGCGCGGCCGGGCAATCAGCCGAAGATGTTGCAAGACCCCAGGGACCCTCAAGCTGCAACCAGACCCGAAAGACGTGGCAAGGCCTCCAGCAGGACGATACACGTGGACGCGCTCCAGCCGCCACCTAGGGGTCCGCTCGGGAGAAGCGTCTCGCTGTAGGTGCCGCGGGCGACGGCGCGGGTCAGACGCCGCCTCCTGACAGCCGCCCAGGCTCTCAGGTGGGCGGGGTGGAGCAGCTGCGTGGGCTCTGTGTGGGCTCACCCCGGGCTCCCGGTCAGGGCGGCGGGCAGCTCAGATACGGGTCTCGGTGTGGCTGCCTCTTCCGGGGTGCGCGTGATCCCGGGTGATCCTGGGTCCCGGTTCCCCTGGATTCGCCTGGCGCGCAGGGCCATCCGCAGTTACACGCTGCGGCCAGTAGGGGGCATCGGAGCGCAGCAGCGGGAAGGAGCTGGGGGTGCGGTCGGTAGGTGCGGGGCGGCCCACCTTAACGAGGGCTCGGCAGGAAGCTGTCCCAGGGGCCTGGCAGGGCGCTGGACAGAGGTCAGCAGGGTCCCCGGGCCCCTGCAGACTTGGCCCTCTGGGGCAATGGTTCCTCCTCCCATTCCAGGATGAGCGGGCAGCAGGGACACCTCCCAGGGCCAGACCCGTGGCCCCTGCACGTGGGGGCAGCTCCCCCCCTCTGGCACCCGGAGGGGGACAGAGGCAGGAGCGCAGGGGCCCAGAGAGTCCCGCCCTGGGGCCTCGGCAGCAGAGTGGCTGTCGCCCGGGAGTCAGGGCCTGCGGCAGGGCCCCGGCTCCCCAGAAACTGGCAAGTGACAGGAGGAGCTCCCTGGGTGCAGGTAAGGCGTGGACTCAGTGGGAGAAGAAGGACACCAGGGACCGTTTAGAGGTGCATTCCCGACAGGGGACCAGTATGGAGGGTCTCAAAGGGAAGAGCATTTTTAGGTTAAAGGGGCAGCACCGGTGCCTGAGCAGGGTCTCCCACCCGAGGGCCTGGCTCTGCCCATCCCCAATCTGGGGGTCAGTGGAGTTGGCCCCCCACCGTCAGTCTCCCCAGGACCACTGCAGGGACCACTGCAGGGACCACACAGGTGGCCTGGTGGCCGTTCGGGAGAGGCTCTCAGACAGACCTGAGCAGGACCCCAGTTCCATCCGAACTGCCTGGCGACCTTTGGAAAAAATTACTTAAGTCAGCAGTCCCCCACCTTTTTAGCACCAGGGACGGGGGGAGGACCATTTTCCGCAGTTAGGGGTGGGGGCTGCTGTACACTTGTCCCACCCACGCCCCTAGCTGCTCACCTCTTGCTGTGCACCTGAGTCCTCCTAGGCCCTAACTGGTACCTGTCCACGGAACAGGGCTGGGGACCCCTGACGTAAGTGGCATCCAACCTCGCTGAACCTGTCTCCTCACTCATGACAGGGGGATGGGAACTGCAGTGCCCACCCCCAGGAGTGCCGTGGGGACCGGATGAGGTCATGTGAGTGATGCGTCACACAGGGCCCCCACACAGGCGCCACCGTTAGCCTCCGGTGCTTGTCCCTTGGTGTGCAACGGGAAACAGGTGACCGTCACAGTGCCCTGGTCACGGAGGCTGGCTTCCCCCAGGACCAGGGAGGCTGAGGTGACCTCCCCACCCTCAAGCCTGCCTTCGTCGTATTTCAGCAGCAGAGGCCCCAGCGACCACAGCCTCCTTCACTGCGCAAGTCGGTGGGCGCCAGCGGCGGGCAGCACCCTGAGCGCTGGGTGGACCATGGGGAAGAAAATCAGGCCGGGCTGTCCTCTCTGGGGGTCCCTCCCTGGAGCCCCTGCCCTCCAGATTCCCACCCTAGCCCTGTAGCCAGGGCCATCATGGGGCCTGGGTGTGGTCAGCAGCCTCTCACATATGAGCTGCATTTTCTTAGGGACCCCAGAGAGCTGGGGTGGAAAGGGCTGGAGAAGCCAAGGGAAGTAGGGGGGCCCACAGTCCCCTCAGGAGGCCCCACCCCCTCTAGTGTCCTGAGTCCCAGACTCTGGACTTGCTTCACCTGCCTCCCAGTGGGCTCCGCTCTGAGGGGCCCAGCCAGGCCTGGAGAGCAGGGGGCAGGCCAAGGTCCTAACCCCCTGCCTGCCTGCCTGCCTGCAGGCGTCCCACATAACACACACCCAGGATGGTGGCACAGCCTCTCTCCAGCAGCTCCTTGCTGCTCTTTGTTCCGGACCCTCTACCTCATCTGCCCCTAAGGTGCCGTGGCTGCCGCGGTGGCCAATGGTAGGCTAAGGGGCCCTGGCCCGCTGCCCATGTCACCCTGCCTGGCTGGTTGTCAGAAGTCTGCCCACCTGTCCAGCAGGGAGAAAGGGCTCGGATGCCTATGGGGTGCAGGGCTGGAGCCCCCATGAGGCCAGGATAGGAGTGTGGGTTTTGTTCTCAGCTAGGCGCCCCTCAGGTCATGGTGGGGCTAGAGCAAAACCCAGGTGTGGGGCACATGTCAGAGCGGCCCAGGCCTCCGGGAGCCCCTCAGGTCATGGTGCTGGGGGAGGACGGACAGCAACAAGAGCTTCCGGCTCTCTCTCCAGAGCCCTGATGCAGGGGCCAGGAACCCAGAACCCAACTTCCGACAGCCACGGCGCAGGCCCCACGCCAGAAACCACAGCCCACAATGACTCAGCCCCCAGCCAGGCAGCCAGTTCCCATTGTCTCCTGGGCAACCGCAGACCCCGGTCCCATCCATCTGCCTCCAAGAGCTGGAAACAGCGCCTGGCCCCATCCCCCACCCTGCCCCTGCCCCGCATCTCTGGCCTAAGGGATTCTGGCCTAAGGGGGGGTGGGGATATCAGGGGCTGCCTGTCTTGGGGGTGCTGGCCCAGAAGGGAGGGGCTGGGAGCCAGACGGTCTCCCTCACAGCTGCTGCTCCTTTCTGGTGGGGATCCAGGAGCTACCCGGCCTGGCTGCGGAGTTCCTGGGGGGCTCTTCCTCCTCCTGGTCCTGGAACTGCAAGCCAGGGTCCTGTCTGCGCACTGGGATGGAGGGGAGTCCCAGGTTCCTGACACCGGCCCCCTGGGAAGGCCAAGGAGTCCCTAGGCTGGACTCCAGGTGAGGCCGAGCCACAGCCCTGCTGGACCCCCATTTCCCAAGGGGACTGGGCCACCAGCAACTGGCAGGGGCACCCAGAGGGACCGCTCTGTACATTTGCTGTTAAAAACAAACCCCCAAAAGTATTCAAGGAACTGCTGTGGATAAAAACTGTCCTGAAGGGCCGGCATCTCTGGCTCCCTCTGGTTTTACTTTGAATCGCAGGCGGGAGGCAGGAACACGGTCACCGCGGAGAGGCGCCGCCTCGGGCCTGGTTTCCAGGGTTCCGGGCACAGCGCGCTTCCCGGGAGGGTCTGCGGGCAAAGGCAGGTGGGTGTCGGGGCGTCAGGGGCCCCTGAGGGTCTCGGGGAAGACGGGCCGGGGCGCAGCTGACAGCGTCAACTCCGGGCCTTCCTGCAGCCGCCCTGGCTCCGGGGCGCCGGAGGAGCAGCAACCCCGGGACAGACGGGGGCCAGTGGGGGCTCGCCCGCCGGAGGAAACCGCACCCCTGCCTCTAGTGACACGTTTGCATTCGGCTTTTTGGCCACAAACGGAAAGGCTCTGAGGCCAAGGCCAGGCCGGACTTGGGGGGTGGGGGCCCACGGGCGACCCGGCGGGGGCGACCCGGTCTGTGCGAGGCGCCCCAGCTCAGGCCGCGCAGCGCGGGAGGGGCCGCCGAGGTCCGCGCGGGGCTCCAGCCGCAGCCGCGGGGTCACGCGCCTGCCCTGCCGCCCCTTGAGGGCAGAAGGTCGGGCACCCCGTGCGTGTCCTATGGCTGCCGCCGCACCCCCACCACTGGCCTCCTTCACCCCCGTGGGTGGGAGGAGTCACGGCAGGAAATGGCCCAGAGGCGCGCCTGGGGCTGTGCAGCCTATCTGGCCCTAAGGCTTCACCCTGCGGGGTCCCCTGCGCCTCTCCGCCCGCGCACATCCTGGGCAGGGTGTCCAGGGGACCAGGCGTCTGTCCGGAGGCCGAGCGCCCTCTGGTGTCGGGACCCGCCCGGGGTGCCGGTGACCTGCATCCGTTGCGGGTCCTCAGCAAAGGTAACAGGGGGTCAGGACGCAGGTGGGAGCCAAGCGGGAAGGAAGACCCCCCACAGCATACCTGGCGGTCAGCACCCCTTCCGGCAGCAGGTGGCCTCCAGTGAGACCAGACCCCCAAACCTCCTCAGCGTTGGTGACGAAAGTGTCCTCTGGGCCTTCCGGGGAAACTGAGTCATGGTGGAGTCTCTGGTCTTGCAGAAAAAATCCATTATTCTCACATTTTCACTACATAACCCTCCAGAACTCTCGCTTGGGACTCGCACAGAGCCAATGCAGCATCTCTCCTCATTCCCCCGGTGCCCACCCTCTGCGGAGCAGCGTGTTGGGGTCACTTCCAAGGGAGCCCCCCAGGGAGCCCAATCCTGGAGCAGAGAGATTTCTCCCAAGTCAATAAACTCCACTGAGTACCCCGAGGCTGATCTGCACACATGCCCCATGTTTGGTGACCCGCAGTAACCAGGACCACACTTGCGCTGCTAGAAATGCCGTTTATTCCCAGAGCAGGGACTGACTTTCACACACACTTTGTCGAGCTCTGGGTACCGTCATAGTTCCAGAGGGACAAGGGGAGGTGGGGACAGGCCTTGAGGACCAGCGTGCCACCACCATAAGGCCATCCCAGGCGAAGTCTTTGCTCATGTCCCGACGCCTGCCCCTCCGGGAAGGGGGTGGGCTGCCCCATGCCCAGGGCATCTGGGGAACTGAGTTCTAACCCGGACTCACCGCCCAGATGTCCCCACCCCAGGATGCAGAGGTCCCCCGCTTCCCTGGCAGGGCCCAACTTCAGCGTAGAAAACCTGTTCAGGGCCTCCCCATGGTAACTCTGGAGGCAACACAAGATGCCCACTTTGATTTGAATTTCAGATAAACAACAAATAATATTTTTGCATACATAAGCATACTCCTTGAAGTATTAAGAACATGCTCATCCTCGTAAGTCAACCCTGTTCCTTGTTTGTACACCTGTGTCCCTCACCACCTGGAAACACTGCTCCGGGGCCCTGACGGCGAGGTCCCGGGTCCAGGCGTCAGCACCACAGGCCCTGAGCCGGCAAAGAGCAGGTTTCTGGAAATGGGGGATGAGGCCCCCAACTCTTCCAGTGTGGCCTCGGGGCGTGGAACCGGGGGCCTGGGCCTGGTGTTCTACCTGCCCGTGTTAAAAACGAGAAAATTCTAACCAAGCGTCTCCAGATCTCAGAATACATGTCCGAGCTGGTTTCAGAACCATGAGCCCGCGGCCTCCTTCGCGGTGCAGCTGGGGCCCGTCTTGAAGGCGAGCGCTGGGTGGTGGCCGGCGAGGGGGGAAGGCAGGAAAGCGCAGTGTGGCGTCCGGCGTCTGCCCTGAACCGAAGGCCTGTCTGTGCCCCGGGAAACGGCACGATGTGTGGACTGAGGGGTCAGGATGCTGTGGGACATGAGGCTGGAAACTCACTGAGTTTGGGGGTCAGGTGGTAGTGAGGGTGTGGGAACCGGGGCGAGTGTGCAGAAGGGAGAAGGTGAGGTGAGGCCTGGGGGGACCAGAGAGCCATGGGGCATCTCGTGGCTGGCAGGGGGTGCTGGGATCCTGCCATGGTGGGGCCCACAGGAGCGGTGCTGTTGGAAGCTCACTCTGGGTTCTGGTTGGTTTCCTGCTGGCCCTGACCCCCGAGTCCTGGCGTCAGACGGACCAAGGGGCTGAGGGACCAGCAGCCCATGTGGAGGACCTCGTGACAGACGTCACAGTGGGAAGGCCACTGGCAAAGCTGCCCACACTCCGGACCCTGGTACAACAGTTTAATGGCAGCTTAAAGTGCAGCTTCCACAGCGGAACCCAAAGGTGGGTCATTCCGTGGATCACGGCCACCACGGACAGGTGGGAGGAACTGTCACTGTGTGTCACTGGGACCCCTCCTTTAACTGCTGCGACCACCGCCCAGTGTCGGCTGGACGGGTCAGAGGCTCCCCGGCTGTTTCCCGCTGCTGCCCGGCAGGTGAGCCAGGGCGTCCTGGTCTGAGGGTCAAGATCTATCTGTTCTTCCATCTTTTCTGCGTCTGGCCAGGCTGACTCGGCTGAGCTGGCCGCCCCTGTGGGGCAGGAACCTGCCGGGACCTGGTGGACGGTCGGGGCGTGAGACGCTCACACCCGGATTGGAAGCACATCTCACGTCTCTGTGCCCCCGGGCAAGGGTCTCAGCTTCCTGAGCCGCGCAGCCCAGCTGCCAGTGAGTCGGTCAGACACCTGACCCAACAGGTACTGTGAGGTCAGGCAGCCAGGCAGCGCTTGCTGGGCGCACAGTAGGTCTCCAGGGGGGGCCAGTTCTCGTCATGCTCCTCACCTGCATAGACACACTGCTGGGACCCCAAAGTGGGTCTCCTGAGAGGCGGGCCGGGCGCTCCCCTGAGCGTGGGCCGTTCCTGCCTGTGTCCCGCTGCCACTCCCTCCCCGCCGGCCGAGCTGCTGCGCAGGAGCCAAGGGCCGCGTCTGAGGGTTTCAGAGTCCGGCTCCGTTTTTCAGGAGCCGGACCCACCTCTCGCCCCACATCTCTGGGGATGAGAGGTCCTCCCTGTCCTCCTCACACCTAGTCCCTGGTGTGGCCAGACACAGGGAAGCATGTTATTACCAAAATAGGGTGCAGGAGCCTGCGCTTCCGAGCCCTTGACCTCATGGGCCGTGACCGGTGGCTGACACCGCTGAGCTCTGGGCACAGGGCTGTCCCTGTCCTCTGACCTGTTCTTGCTGGGCAGAGAAAACAAAGACAGGCTCAGGCCAACTCGAGAAAGAGGAAGAGGCTGAGCTGCGTGGGGACTGAGCCTCAAAACCCAGCCAGGACCCACGTGCCGTGGACAGAATGCAGCCCCGGAAGATGTGGACTTCACAGCAGGGCCACACAGCACATCCTGGCTCGTGGCCTGGGTCCGCCCACTGACTCCTGTCCCCAGGAAGGTGCTGTGACCTCAGTCCCCCGTGTGGGGGCAGGGCGGAGCTCTATCTGGAAAACACCCATCAGTCAAAGTTAAAGTCAAAGGCATCATCTACATGTGTAATTATGATTGTGAACAATAAACATGGTTATCCTCGGCCTGCCGTGTGCCAGGCACGGGGGACATCAAAGTACACACCACAGTCCCAGTGCCTCATGGGAGCCAAGGTGCTGGCCAGGTGGGTCATCAGACGAACCTGGCAGGTAAACTGTGAGGACGGTCCCCTGAGAACACGCCGGCAATGACTGGGCCCCCAGGGGTGCAGAGGGCTGGCCAGGCGGAAGCACTTTTTTGTGGGCAGGACCGACAGGGGGTGGCCCTGGGCCAGGTGGGGGCCAGGGTCATTCAGAAAAGGGCTGGCGCTGCGAACAAGAGGCAGCTCCGGGCGGGGAGACGGCAGGCAGGGGTGCTGACCCCACAAGGAATGCAGCTCTGTCAGGGGCCCGTGTGTGTCCCGCCACGGATGGGGTCCCGTGGCCTGTGGCCTGGAGGGCTGGCGGGAAGCAGGGTTGGGTGCCACCTGCTCATGACCTCCTGCAAACACTGTTTGTGACTCCCCACGCAGCTGAACTGGGCTTCTTGTCCCTTAATCTTCCAGATCCATTGATTTTTTTTTTTAAATGATTGTATTCATTATGTTTAGAGAGAAGGGCAAGGAGCGGGGAAGAAAGGCAGAAAAACATCCATGTATGGTCGCCTTTCACCTGCCTCCAGCTGGGGACCTGGCTGGAGACCTGGCTGGAGACCTGGTGACGTGCTCCGGCCAGCAGATCGTCATTTTGTCTTACAGGCAGTGGGAGGGGACAGCCGGCCTCCAGCACTGATCCCGGCCTCCGCCAATCGGAGGAGGAAGATGGCACGTGCAGGTGCTGTAGCTTGGGGTGGGCCAGCGACCTCCTCGCCCCTCGGGTCCCCCACGTATGAGCAGAGAGGCAGGAAGTCCAAGCCCAGTGTCCACTGGGCCGTGCCTGGCAGCTGTCCCTGCAGACTGGGAGCTGCTGGTGTGGAGCCAGGGGGCCCTGCCCCGAACCCCATCTTTCACGTGAGCGCCTTGCGGGCAGGACTGAAGCCGTCCTTGTTCTGCCCCTGAATCCCGGCCGGCGGGTCTCCAGGCAGCCCCCTTTAAGGACAGAGGTGCAGAGGACCCTCCACCACCCTCGGGTGTCCACCCACCAACCGGGCTCCCTGATGGCCAGTGAGGGGCTCCGTGCTGGAGGTGTAAGGTGCCCCTAACTCACTGTGTGACCTGGGGGACATGTCACCCCTCTCTGGGCATCCGTTTCCTCATCTGTAAATTATGAGATTGAACCACATGGTCTGAGAAGAGCTAAGGCAGCTGCAGCAGTGAGCAAGGCAGGAGAGTCCCAGGGACAAGGGGAGAACTGCGGGTGCCAGCGGTGCCCACTCAGAAACTGGGGGTGGGGTGGCAGAGGCTCAACCATGAGGCCAAGAATGTCGGGGAGAGGAGCACAGACAGCCCACCGCACACCCCCCTGCCTCTCTCACCGGCCCCTCCTGGCTCCCCGCAAGTAGCTAAGCTAAGAAACCAGATGCTCTGAACTGAAGACCTTCGACATAAAGGCTGTTATTGAGACAACTGGCGAAATGGGAAGGCGTCCTCATGATTGGATGATACTTTGTAACCATACCCTTTGCAACCATACCCTTTACCACTTTGCAACCATACCCTTCACCACTTGCAGTGGCTGGGTAGCAGTTTTGTAGATTATTGGTTTTTGTGCAAAGGGTACTCATCATACCTTGTTCACAGAGGGGGGAGTCCTTTATATCACACTTGCAAATCACTGTAATTTTGAGATGGTTTCAACAATTTGACATTTTTTCAATTCCAGGATTTTCTCTTAAATATCGCATTCGTCCTTTGATGCAGCCATTTCAGGGACTACTTTACAGATATATTGGTATACGCTTACATGTGCAATAATACTGACGTAGCAACATAGAAATGTCTGTAGCAATGATATTATTATCCACAATATACATAGTCATAGCAGGTATTTAAAATGGAAAAAAAAAAATCCGAAGTTAACTGTCCATCAAAAATGACAGCTAACACTTATAATGGGTACTTTGTAACCATTGTAAAGAATGAGTTGACCCCTGGCTGGTGGGGCTCAAGGGACTGAGCACCAGCCTGAGAACCAAAGGGTCCCTGGTCCCACTTCCAGTCAGGGCTCATGCCTGGGTTGCCCGCCAGGTCCCCAGTTGGCCGGGCACAGCAGGCAAACATACACTGATGCTTCCCTCCCTCTCTTTCTCTCTCCCTTCCCCTCTCTCTAAATATAAATACATGAAATCCTTTAAAAATTGTCTTAAAGTGAAAGAACAGAAAAGAATGAGTTGGTCTATACTAAGGGCAGTTCATATTCACTCTGCATGTCTCATCCAAGTGCCCCATGTGTCTGGATTCAAAACAACCCTCCTGTGCGGTCCTATGACTTTCCCCGCCGTGCAGAAGAGAGAATTGAGCCTGGAGGAGACCAGTGGGCCTGTGTGACACACCACCAGAGCGTTAGACACCCAGCCCGGGGCCCAGTCCCTGCAGGGGCTCAGCAGCCCGCATGCGGAGGCCCCTGCTCCAGAACTCAGGACGGGGACCCGAGCACCATGAGAGTGGCTGTCCTTGAGGGGTAGGAATAAGCAAATCTGACTTTCATTTCATGCTGTTTACATTCTTTACCACATACCTTCATCCTTTATCACCACATATCCGCATTTTTAAACACCTGCTCATTTAAATAAGTCATGACCGAAGCATAAAAATGGTTTTGAAATCTACCATTAAAGATGGTTTTGAAATCTACCATTAAAGGCCAATCCCTGGTCAAGACGGAGGTGTAGGTAGGTAGACACGCTGTGTCTCCCTCACAATGGGAAGAAATTTACACCTACCTCAAAACTAAAGGAAAACAAGGCAGAAAGTTCAGGAAATTAAACGACCCGCAAGCGCAACCAATGAAGAAGTAACAAACTCCTCAGCCCGACGGGCGGGAGGGATGGAGCCGGGGAGCTGAGGCCGCAGTGGACGCGCCGTGGTGCATTTGAACCTGGGAGGCCACCCCGGGCCAGACCACGCAGCCCAGGTTCCAGCCCCGGGAACGTAGAGCCACGTTGCTTCTGACGTAAACCAGTGGGGTTGGGGCTGAGGAAGAAACTGCCGAAATCAACCGGTAAGTGACATTGTTCCCTCTCAGACCCTCCCCCAGGTACAGCGCCACAAGGTGGTAAGACAGGTCGCCCAGCCCTGACGACGTAACCGGGGCACCAGAATTAAGTCAGACGCAGAGGCGAACGCAGAGAGCTGGCAAGTTGAGGGGAGAGTGTGGCTCAGAAGAGGGAGCAGGTCAAGGGCCAGTGGGCGAACTGAGCCACGAGGAGATGCCAACCCACCTCCAAGCGCCGGTGATTAAAATACAGACTTGACAGATGTGCTAAACACAATACGTGCAGAAAGGAAAACGTGAAACAACGAAGAAAACTCCACGTGAAACCAAGGGTGGAGGAAAGGAAACCGGGGTTCAGAACAATGATTTGAAACATAAGGAAGAATAAACAATCAACTCAACTAGTACGAATGAGGAAGAAAGAATTGAAAAAATGAGGAGAGGCATTGGAGCCTCTGGGACAACTTTAAATGTGCCAACATCTGCATCCTAAGGGTGCCAGGAGGAGAACAGGAAGAGCAAGAAATTGAAAGCTTACGTGAAAAATCAGTGAAGGAAAACATCCTTAATTTGGCAAAGGAAATAGGCACACAAGTCCAGGAAGCAGAGGCCCAAACAACTTTTCTGAAGGAGGACACCAAGACACATCATATTTAAAATGCCAAAGGTTAAAGATAAAGAGAGAATCTTAAAAGCAGCAAGAGAAAAGAAGAGAGTTGCCTACAAAGGGGTTCCCGTAAGACAGTCAGCTGATCTCTCAAAAGAAACTCTGCAGGCAAGAAGGGACTGGGAAGAAGTAGTCAGAGTGATGGAAAGCAAGGACCTACAACCAAGTTACTCTATCCAGCAAAGCTGTCGTTCAGAATGGAAGGGCAGGTAACGTGCTTCCCAGACCGGGTAAAGCTAAAGGAGTTCATCATCCCCAAGCTGTTACTATATGAAATGTCAAAGGGACTTACTTAAGAAAAAGATTAAAACTATGAACATTAAAATTACAACAAACTAATGAGCAAAACTAACAACAAGCAAAACAGAACCAAGTATATGAATACAAGGAATAGGCCTTCAGTGGTCAGGGGGAACGGAGTTGGGGGGAGGGGGGCGGTAGAGGCAAAGAAGGGGAGCAGCTTAGACAAGAACCTAGTATGAAGGAACCATGGACATGGACAACAGGTGAGATTGACTTTGGGGGGAATGGGTGGGTGGGGAGGGGGACAGAGGGGAGCAAAAAGACGGATGTAATACAACAACAATAAAATTAAAACAAAACAAAACAGTCAACACAAAAAAAAATTACAACAAACTATCAACAACAGAATCTAAAAAAGTAAAAATAAAAACTAAGCAGACAACCAGAGAGAGAACAGAATCAACGATGAGGGGAACCGCTGGAGGGGTGTCCGCTGGGAGGGGGAAGGGGAAGGCCGGGGAGAGGTGCAGGGATTCAGAAGCATCGTTGGTGGGTGCAGAATAGACAGGGGGTGTTAAGAATGATACAGGAAAGGGTGAAGTCAAAGAACGTATGTCCATGATGCATGTAAGGGGGATGGGATTGCGGGAGGGATGGGGGTGCTGGGTGGAGGGGAGCAAGGGGAAAAGAAATTGGGACAAATATAATAGCATGAGCAATAAAAATTATGTTTTTAATGAAAAAAAAGAACATACAGTTCTGATGCCAACTTGGGGTTTGGGGTGTTAATTTTACAGGGACTTGTAAGAACCGCTCACGGGATGGGGGGCCTGGCCGCTATAGTATCTCCAGGGTGACAGCCCCCCTCTGAAAGCAACAGCCTGGGCTGAAATGCCTGCACCCACCTCCAGTGCTGGTGGGGGGCACCTGCAACCACGGGCTCTAACCCGAGCAGGTCCTGCGCCCTCTGAGAGCTCCTGACCCTGGTCACAGGATCCTGCAAGGTTCCGTGTCCTCTGTCCTAAACTGGAGGTGACAGTAACTGCTCCCCTAACAGGGTTGCTTAGTTATGCATTTATCTATATTCCTATCCTATCCGCATTGTGCAGACAGGGAACTGAGTTTCAAAAGTAGTTCCAGGGGGAAGAGTGATCGTTTTGTTTTTTTAATGATACGTGAGAGGGAGGAGGGGAGAGCGCCCTTTTGCGCTGGAAGGCGGAGTGGGGGGTGGGGACCAGGGAGCCCGATGGGCCGAGGTGGTGGCTGCACCAAGGGGGCTGGGTGTGATGTCCCCCACCCCAGCGAGGGCGCCGCTGGAAGGAGGGCCCTCCCCGCCCCGCCCCTGGAGCCCCGAGTCCCCGCGGGAGCCCTGCGGGGTCTGCGTACAGACCCTGACTCCCTGCAGGACTTTCCTTGGTGGGCAAGGACTCGGCGCCCTCCCCGCGGCCGGACTCCCCGCGCAGTGGGCTTCCTCGCCCGCCCGGGGGTCCAGATGCCAGGCAGGACGGCGGGCGGTGAGGGGCACAGGACCTGCGCGAGGAAACGCGGGCTCAAAGTCCCCGTTCCCCGTTGGTGTTCCCACTTAGCCCGTGGCTTTGGCTAAGGCGCTTTTCCAAGCCTCGGTTTCCCCATCGGTAAAGCGGGAGGAACGAGCGGTGTCCCTGCAGAGCTGGGGTGGAGGTTGAACGAGGTGCCCCGCCGCGGCGGGAGCGTTCGGGCGAGCGGGTCCCCGGGCACCGCTGCGTCGCCTGCGAGTCGTGGGACTCCCCAGGTGTGCGACCCACTCTCCCCGCCGCCGCCCTTCTCCCCGACGCTGGCTTGGAGCGAGGAGCGAGGGGCACTTTCCTGCACCGGCGCCTTCGGCGCCCACACGGGGTGCTCGCCCCTCCTCCTGGCCCAGCACCCGGGGAGCCCGCGCTCCCGGCGCTGGGCGGGGCGCAGCCCACGTGACCCGGGCGGGCAGCACCCGGCCTGGCCCGCTGCCCCCACGCCAGGCGGTGGGGAGCTCCTGCTTGCGCCCTGACCCACACCCAGCTTCCTCCCAAGCAGGGCCTCGCTGCACCCCCAGGGCAGAGTCGGTGAGTGCGGGGAAGGGGGAGGCGGTGGGACACTGGGCGCCCAGGACAGAGGACTTGGCCTCAGGGAGGCTCCGCGGAGACCTGTGCAGCTCTGCTGCCGTGGACGCGCCCTGGCGACCCCCTGCCTGGTCCAGGCTGGTGAGGAAATCCTGTCCAGGCCCCCAGAACCCCAACCCTCGCACTTCACCTGGTGACTCCGACCGACCAGCTGGTCAGGTCCTCCAGCAGCCCTTTGTGGGGGAAACGGTGCCCTTAGTCAGAAGCCCTGTGGTGGACCTGCCCGCGGACTGAGCTGAGGGTCTCTCACTGGGCTAGATGCCCAGGGACCCGAGACTGTGGAGACGAGTACTTCCTCCTGGGCCTCCTGCCCTCAGGGACACCAGCCTGGGGGTGTCCTGGCGGGAAGGAGCCTCCTGCTGGGCACCCAGTAGCCGGTCTTATTGGAGCCACTTGCTTGCGGCCAGGCTCCCTCTTCGAGGGCCCCGCTGCCGTGGGGCAGGGGTGTGGGGGTCCGGGCAGCGCCCAAGCCGAACCTCCTCATAGAGCCCCAGGGATTTCACAGGGGTAGATCGAACCCGAATACTGAAACCCACTTCATTTTCCCTGGGTTTTCTTCGTGTGTGGGTTGTTGTTTTTATCTTATTTACGTATTTCTCTCCGAGACGTTGGAATGATCGTGGGGGCGGTGAGGCCCCCGGTGGCCCACTAACTGTGAAGGCTGGCCCTGCCGGTGGCTCCGAGGTCCAGGGACAGGGCCAGAGCTTGCTGACCGGGCGGCTGAACCGTGACTGGGCCCACGGGCGAGGACAGCTGCTGGTGAAGGCACCGGGACTGGGAAATCACCAGCGGAGGGAGGACTGGGTGGTAAAGTCGGCTGATGAGAAAGGGGACCCTGGTGGCCTGTGATGACAGTGTGGTGGCCACTCCTGTGGCTGGGTCAGCCCTCCAGGTTGACCGTCTTGTTCTTTGCCGAAGTGACCTCTGGAGGAAGGTCCCCTCACGCCTCCTCCCCACCTGTACCCGTCTGGTACAGACGGGGAAGCTGTCCCAGGTCACAGGGCCTCATCCCGCAGCCTCAGCCTGGGACCCTTGCTGGCCATGGACACAGGAGCTGAGGCCTTTGCTGCAAATGCAGGACCTGTGTCCGTGCGTAAACGGGGGATGTGGCAGGGCAAAGAGCAAGGCCAGGCTGTGGGCAGGCTGCAGTGTGCCCACCCAGTGGTCGTCTGCACGGGGAGGGGCTCCCCCTGCAGCTGACGGGGCTGGGGGCTGGTGAGCACCAGGTCCAGCTCTGGGGACAGCACTTGGGAAATGCCGCAGGGGTGGCCACAGAGGCCCCATGGCCTTCCCTCAGGGATATGCCTGACCTTTGTCACCAGGGACAGCCCCTCAGGCCTCAGTTCTGAGCAGTGAGGACTCCTACTACTATTGGCAGGGCATTTAGTGGTGGCTTCAGCCCGCTTCCCAGTTTGTTTGCTCCGGGGGGACCATCATCGTGGTCCCTCTAGGCCAAGAGGCCACCTGCCCGGCCAAGTGCCATGAAGGAGGAAGCCCTGCCCAGGTTCTCCCTACTTTGGCCAACATAGGAACTCAGATCTTTAACAACCAAGATGAGACACCACTGCACTTCTGGGTATTGGGTTTTCAGAACCCGCCCCTCCGAGCCAGCCACCCGGTTCTTGGTTAAAGCTTCTCAGCGGCTGGCAAGACGGCCAGGCCTCCAGATCAGCAGCGTGATCAGCTGAGCAGTGGGCCAAAGCGAAAGTGTTTGTTCAGGAACCTCATGACTAGCAGTCATCTGCCCCGAACGGGCCAGGAACAGACAGCCCGCTGCGTGGAGCCTGCGGCCCAGCACTCCTGCCCGGGCGGGTCCCTGGGTGGCCTGCCCTTGCTGCAGGTCCAGCCTTGCTGGGCGAGGAAGCAGGGGCGATGGGCTGAAGGCTGAAGGCTGCCCCTCCCTGAGGCCACATGGCCGTGCCTGGCAGGGCGGCTGGCCCTTCAGCGGCCCCAGGATCCCCACCCCTGTCCCAGCCTGGGGCAGGCAAGCCCGATGGAGCACTAGCAACATGTCCCCAAAATGCCCATAGCTTTCGGTGCGTGCATTTTAAATGCTGAAGTCAAACGTGCTCTTCACGCTACTGGAAACTGTTTTCCTGTGCACGTTTTTGTGAATCCACCGAATGGGAGGGTCCGGCCACAGCCGTGAAGGTCTCATGTGCTGTGAGCCGCTGGCCCTCCACCACAAGGTGTCGGAGGACAGCCCACTGCCAGCGGCTCTGAGACAGGTGTCGCACCCCCTCTGGTCCTCTTCGGACCCCTGCTGCTCAGCCTGGGTTGGGCCGGAACTAAAAATAAGCACTTGGGTACCATTTTTCAGGTGGTCTAACCCGTGGAGCAGCAGTGTCTGGGGAAGGGGGGCCGGGGTTTCAAAACCTGCTTTCCATGATCCCTGGCTTTGTTGGACAAAGCACAGCGGACACACGTGGCTTTCCGTGATAAGTCGGGGTCATTGTGGGAGCCCACAAGGCGGTCCTGGTCCCGGCAGGGGGTGTGGGCCTCTCCCTGCGGTGGACCCCCGCTCACATCTCAGTGCAGCGCTGGCTGGCCCCGCTCCAGATGGCCAGGAGCCAGGGCGGACGCCACACTCAGCTGACGGTCACGGCACTCCTGTCCGCTCTGGGCACAGGATTTCAATGACTGCCCTTCTTCGGATGCAAGGGTTTTGTTTTTACTTAGTAGGACACAAAACAGTCACCCATCAAATAGCTTTTTGTTCCGATTTTTTTTTAAAGCCCAGACACTATGGGCTCCAGAGAGCACCAAAAACCCCGTCTGTTTTCCTGTTTCCTTGCGCAGAATCCAAACTCCCCTGAAATGAGGACAGTCGGGTGGTGCTGGGGCCCAGGGTCACCCCCGGCGCAGGGTTCCCGGTCGCGCGGCGCCCAGGGCAGCGGCAAGCTGTCCCGCACAGCCATCGTGCTCCCAGCCGCAGGTCGCCCCAGAGCAGGGCCTGCCCCCCGACCCCCCAACCCCCGTGGATGGAGCATTTCTCCAGGGTCACACCTGGGGTTCCCGCCACAATGCCCAACCCTAGGCCGTCACTGACACTAACTCCACAAAGGACAGTGAATAAGGGACCAGTGCCTAAGGCTGTGAGGTCAAGGGGGCGGGAAGTGGACCCCTTTTAGATGCGGGGTCCTGCTCATAGGTGCCCCGGTTTGCCTGTGTCGGGGAGCGTCTGACCCCAGCACAGACAGGCGGCCTCTTCCCAGGCCTCCGGGCTGACGCCGGGGCCCTGTGACCTCCCAGGGGTGACCTGCCGGGCAGCAGAGATGGGGAGGAAGCTGGACCTTTCCCGGCTCACGGACGAAGAGGCCAGGCACGTGTGGGACGTGGTGCAGCGGGACTTCGCGCTCAGGCGGAAGGAAGAGGAAAGGCTGGCGTGAGTCTGGGGCTGAGCTCTGCACCTCGGGGCTCGCTGGCAGGGGGCGGCCTGGGCGGGGGGCTGGCGCAGGGGCTGGGGAACGGTCTCCTCGTGGTTCACGCCAGGCGACCTGGCTCTCAGGTGTTCCACCTGATCCGCCTTTCAGGGGGACGTCACCCCCAAGCTGGGGGTGCAAGAGTGAAAGGTCCGAAGGTGGTCAAGGAGGGTGACTGCGTCCACTCCGCAACACCCCAAGTGTTTGAGGGCCAGGCTGACCCCATCTTCCTTCCCAGGGCGTGGGTGGCACCCCATCCCCCGCCACCGACGGGAACCCACGGGCAGTGCGAACTCCCTCCCGCCTGCGTGTCCCTCCCCAGCTGAGAGCGGCTGAGACGGTAGTGAAGGGGCGGTTGACCAAAGACGTGAGGAGGTGACCGAGTAGCCAGCAGATGCTAACGGGGCTCCAGGCAGAGCAGGGAGGGGAGGTCGTGGCGGCATCGTGTGCGTTGCGTGGGGCTGACGGGACCGGTCCTTTCTCCGGGTCACCGCCGGCCCCTAGCAGAGGCCACCAGGCCCTCGCCTCTGCTCCGCAGGGTACGGTGACTGACGTGGGGGTTGTACTTTGAAGGCGGAGCAGGCGAGTTTGTCCATGGGTGGCCCGTGGGCGGGAGAACACAGGAGGAGACAAAGTGACTCCAAGGTCATGGAGAGGATGGAGCTGTCCCCCCACCTGGGAAAGGCACAGCTGGGCCAGGTCTGGGGAGCGGAGGGCGGCTGGGACACGTTGGGGTGGGATCGGGTGGCCTGTCAGACATCCAGTGGGCCGAGCTGAAGGGTGTGACAATGACACCGTTAGTCAGCCCCACGGCTTCCGCGAGGGCTGCACACCCGGTGACTCATCAGCGCTGGGCTCAGCCGTGGTGGCGTCCTGGGATTTCCTGTGTTGCGAGCACATGGCGGACTCCCTCTGACATCCATGATTCCCGGCCTACCTGTTCCTGTTCCGTCGGCCACGTTCCATTGCGAACGGGGACACCCAGGCAGCCTCTGTGTACTGTCGAAAAGGGGTCCTCTGGGGACACCCATGCTGTGAACAACCTGGGACTGAAGCCCTTTCCCTGGTCAGGTGGCTGAGGTCAGGGTCAGGCCCTACTCGGAAGTGCCCATCTGCTCAGAACGGGCCAGCGGGGCAGGGGACTGGCCCATCCGCTGCATCTGCGCGGCCACCAGGGGACAGGGTGGCCCTGTAAGTGTCGCCCATGCCCCTTGAACTGGGAGAGTTGGAGGGGCCACCAGGAATGTAAGGCCCACCCGGGGGCAGCCCCCACCTGCTTCCAGTTGCGGACGCTGTGGTTGGTGAGTGAGTGCAGCCCCTGGTCCTCAAGGAGCGGCTCTGTGGGAGCCAGGGCAGACCCTGCAGGTCGCCCGTCCTTCCGTGACCATCTGAAGCCTGCGCTGCTGTAAGGCCTGCGGCAGGGAGGGGCACCCACGCCACGAGCCCACCGCGGCCGCTGGCAGGACAGTCAGTCGGGGGAAACTGTGAAGCCCAGAAGCAGACACGCCGGTTCCCAGGAGAGCAGCCCCTGTCCTGCGTGGGTGGGCAGGGTCCGTGGGCACAAGGCTACTCCCCTGGGGGGCCCCTTGGAAAACAACCGGAGAACAAAGAAGAAGGAGTTTCTTCTCACACTTACAAAGGTAACAGGAAAGGGCCTTAGGTGGATTCCTCCCCAATCAGGAGCACCCCTCCTCTGCGAAGGACGTGGGGCAGGTCCCCTGCCCACAGCGAGGAGCCGCCTCCAGGCTCCCCTGCCAAAGAGGAGCCCCGGGGGCCACGGGACGGAGGGACTGAGCGACAGAGGGACATCCCGGGCTCTAAGGCTGGTTGCATAGCACCTGCTGGGCCAGACCACCCCTGCGGCACCAAAGCCTCTGACCCTGGGGCCCCACCCCCGGCTGGGCGGAGGACATCCAGAGCGCCCCGCCCCCGGGGAGCCCTGAGGCCCCAGTCATGAGCCCCAGCAGCAGGAGGCCTCTGCCCCTCCCCCTGTGCCTCCTGATGGCCTCCCAGAGAGAAGGAGCGTTTGTTTGCAGGAGCAGGGGTGCCTGCAGCAGCGTGGGGAAGGGATTCCCCAGGGGTCTGGCCCCCTGGCAGGCCTCGGGACTTGGAAGGGTTGGGGAAGGTGTGTCCGGCCTTTGGCTTAGTCCAAGCAGCTATAAACCTCTCCCTGGCGCTGGCATGTGGAGCAGAGACCTGGGAGTGGGGTGTTTACTGTACAGGGTGTGATGTTATTCCTGGCTTCCCGTCGGGGTGCTGCGCTGGGGGCCAAGGAATGGAAAATCCAAGGGTGCACCGAAGCAGGGCGTTAGCGATGCTGGCACGTTAGGATGGAGCCAGGGTGGGGGTGAGGGGGGCCCTGCCGGGACGTGGGTCTTGCTGAGGGTGAGCTTGGAGCCTTAGAGCCAGGTTGGCGTCTGTGCGAGAGAGCGGGTGTCCTGCTGCCAGCCCGTGGCCGGTGCAGGGCATGGGCCCACGGGTGTGGCCACCCTGGGAGGGGGTGGACAGCAGAAGCCTTGCTCAAGGGCTGCCCCAGCTCTGGCTGATGCTTAGCAGCACTGGCCTTCGCTGTCCTCAGGGACCCTGGGGGGTGGGGGCTGCTGGGAGGAGGAGGCCAGTAGGTGGGGGACCAGGTGAGGCTCCTGGGAGGTGGTTCAGCCACAGGTGTCAGAAACCAGCTACTGAGACTATAAAGGCCCTTTGGGAAAGCAGCTGCTTCTTACCGCTCATGCTCTCTTTAATTCCATCCTTCCCCTTTGGGGCTGAGTTCTTATAGAGAACAGCAGCTAATCTGTGCACCAAGGGAGCTAAAAGAAACCTCGAGAAAAAACCGAGAGGGAGGAAGCATGCTTCCTGACTTCAAACTACACTACAAAGCTACAATAATCAAACCAGCATGGTGCTGGCATGAACACAGATCTATGGATCAATGGGATAGAATAGAGAGGCCAGAAATAAATCTTCACTTACATGGTCAATTAATCTTTGGAAAAGAAGGCACGAATATATAATAGAGACATGACAATCTCTTCAATAAGTGATGTTGGAAATACTGAACAGATAACTTACCAAAAAAAAAAAAAAAAAGGAAATTGGACCACCTTCTTACATCATACACAAGAGTAAATTCAGAATGGATTAAAGGCTTAACTGTAAGACCTGAGACCATAAAACTCCTAGAAGAAGACATAGGCAGCAAGTTCTTTAATGTTAATCTAAGTAATATCTTTTTAGATGTGTCTCCTTAAACAAGGGAAACAAATAAAGAAATGGGACTACATCAGACTCAGAAGGTTTCGCACAGCAAAGGAAAACATCAACAATAATGTATAATACATATTATATATTTTATATAACATATTTATATACCCTATATTATATATTTTATATATTATATATAATTATATATAATAAATCGGAGAAGGTGTTTGCTCATGATATATCTGCTGAGGGGTTAATATCTAAAATGCATAAAGAATTCATACAGCTTATCACCAAATTTTTTTTAAGTCCAGTTAAAAAATGAGGAGCAGATCTGAATAGAAAATACTCCAAAGAGAACATACAGATGGTGAATAGACACATGAAAAGATGCCCAATGTCAATCTGATCAGAGAGACCCCATTAACACCTCACACCTGTCGGAATGGCCCTCATCGAGAAATCACCCCGCAAGTGCTGGTGAGGACGCGGGGGAAACGGAACCCCGGTGCACTGTTGGTGGGAACGCAGGCTGGTGCAGCCACCGTGGGGAACCGTGCGGAGGTTCCTCACAACATTAAAAAATAGAGTCGCTGTACAACCCAGTAATGACATTTCTAGGTGTTATTTCAATTCAGAAAGATAAATGCAGCCGTGTGTGTTCGGTGCAGCACTATGGACAACAGCCAGGCTGGGGAAGCAACCCAGGGACCCAAGGGTGGGAAGAAGGACGTGGTGATGTATTCAGTGGAATATTGCTCATCCGTGTGGCGGGGAATGGGTGACCAAAACATGAAACAGCCACCGCACCTCCCAGCGTCTCACTTAGTCCCCCAACGACCTCCTGATGGGACTCTATGCTGTCCCCAGCCGCAGAGGAGGAGGGACCAGGCCAGCTCCCCAGCGAGGAAGCCCACCCTCGACGCTGGCCGTGCTGCGCGCTGTTCCACTTTATCCATTGCCAAGTGTCCCTGTTCATTCCTGTCACTTGCGTGTTAAAAACCCATGGAGCACAAGACAATCCTATGGCTTCAGTGTTTAATGTCACAGAAGCACAAAGCCGCCCCAAAGTCAGCCTCCCTGAAGGGCCCTGCAGTCCAGAATCTGTGACCCCGTCCCTTGGGAAGACCCCGCAACTCCGGGATCGCCGCCAGCCTGGGCGGAGGGACCTGCGTCCCGTGGGGCCAAGCAGCCTCCCCTGAGGCATCGCACCCTGGCTGCCCACCCGAAGGCCCCTCTGTCACCCTCCCGAGCTATGGAGGGGCCTCTAGGCTGTGTCCTGGGTTTTGTCAGTCCGGAAAGTGACAAGGCAGAGCTGGGGACTCTCGCCCCTGGGCAGGACGGCACCACCCTAAGCTGACACCCTGTTTAGGCGCCGGGCCCGCAGGTCAAATATTAGGCCCGGAAAAGCAAACAGGTGTGACAGCCACCGTCAGGTCCGCAAACACGCCTGAATTCCTGAGAGATCTGGGAAATGCTGCCCAGCACGAGCCGCGGGGGACATGTGACCTGCCTTAAGAATAAGAGTCACAGCATGAGGAATTTGAGGTCACCCCTGGGCGGGCCACTTGGCACCCAGAGACGATGGGCTGAATGAAGGGCTGGAGCAGGAAGTCAGCTGCCCCCGGGCCCGGGCTCCTCCGGTGTAGGACCTCCCAGGAGAAGCGGGCGGCCCCTCTCAGCACCTTGTTCTCTGTCCCCACTGTGTCCTCTTTGTCATTTTTGTCACCTTTTGGTCACTCACTCCAGAAGACGTCAGGGAACATTATCAGCAAGCGTCTGTTTCCCTCACTGTAATTCCTGATGTTTATTCAGGTAACTGGGACCCCAGGGTCACACAGTCGCTCTCTGACCTTCGTGACGTGAGGGTTGTCTTTCCGCAGCGGTAGTGGACAGTGAGGGGACTCTGGTCATCTTTTGATGACGCTGCCTCTTCAGCCTGTGACTTGCCCCCTCTCAGGTCAGACTTGACCCTCGTTTCCTGGCCTCTGGGGGGCACACTCTCAGGCTGTTCTCAGGAGTGGCCCAGGGTGGGGATCTCTCCCCACGGGGTGGGGGGCAACCTCAGTTCTTTTATCCTCAGGACCCCGGCAAGAACAATGAGCCCCCGCAAACACCCACACCCGGGTCCCCCGAGCCTGTGGAAATGTTAGGTTATGTGGCAAAGAGGAGGAATATCAGGCAAAGGGGAGAAAGGGTGCAGGTGCCGTTAATGCTGGCGTGGACGTGGGGAGGTGACCTGGGTAGTCCAGGTGGCCCTCAGGGCAGCCAGAGAGTCACCGTGAGAAGGACCATGGGCACAGGTGCCCCCTAGAAGCTGGGGAAGAAGGGAGATGGGTGTGCCCCAGAGGCCCTGCCGACACCTTGGTTTCGGCCCGTGTTGCCCAGACTCCTGACCCCTAGAGCTGCATAAAACGGTGTTGCTTTATGCGCTAAGTTGGTGGAAGTGTGCCAGCAGCCCTGGGCCCCGCCCAGCCCGCGGGGGGCTGCGGCCTCCCTCCCTGGGCTTCCCATACCAGGGTGCACCCCTTCCTCCTGCTGTGACGGGCCCTGGGGCACAGCTCTGGTGGGGAGTGGGGGGCAGCCTCGGGACGGGGGGCTGCGGCAGGGGCAGCTGGAGTGGGGGTGGTGGAGCCGGACCCGGGCCGCCCGCTGCAGGCGCCTGGTGCCACCGCGTGTGACCTTGTTCACGCAGCTTTGCCAGGCATGGCCCCCCGACAGCATTCCCTGCGTCCCAACAGCCGCCCGGCCGTTTTCTCCTTTTGGGGGGCTCAAAGCTGAGGCAGGAGGCTTGCTTCTGTGCCCAAGTTCCTGAGTTCCGTCAGCAGCTGGGGAGGGAAGGCGGGCCGTGGGCTGTGCTGTTAATCCAGACCCTCAGGAGGACTCGCCACGCTCCACGGGGCCCGGGCCCAGGAAACAGCGGCACCTAGTGTCTGTCTCACTTTGTCACGGCCCGGGGTTCGTTTGATCTCATCTCGAACTAAAGCATGACGTCCGGCAGGTGTCATGACATCCGGCAGGTGTCCTCCGAGCCAGAACAAAGGCAGCGTGTTCAGGGCCAGGGCACCAGGGCGCAGTGTCAGTGTCCTGAAGGCCAGATGGTCCCGGGAACCCAGGTGCCAGGTGGTTGTGCCCGGGACACCCGCCAAGCCGCGCTGACCCAGCCAGGCGCTGCTGGGACAAAGGGGGGTCAGCTCAACACGCCAGTGACTGAAAGTCAGCGCGTGCGCCCGGAGGAAGAGACCACGGCAAACAGCCGGGGAGGCATTGCCAGCCATTTCCTCCCCGAGCTGCAGGTCTGAACCCACGATCGTGTAGGAGAAAGTGTGTGCTCACACCTAAAGCCTGTTTAGAACCCAGTTGTCCACCTCGCCCCTGGTGCGGGCTCTTCCCGAAGGGGGTTGAAGGGCAAAATAAAGGCGGGGTGCTCCCAGTGGGGGCTGGGTCCTCATGGTGCCCACCCGGACCCAGCCCTGCCCGCCTGGTCACCTGCCCAGGCTGCAGCCTAGCTCACCTGGTGGAGGGCTGGCTCTGGGACCCTCGCCACCTGGCCAGGTGAGCCTGGGCCTGGAGGTCCGGGGACCCTGCTGGTTTGGGGGCCTGGTCCCTTCACTGGGGCCGGCTGGAGAAGGGTGGGCGCGTGTGGCCATCGGCACCCTTGTGCGCCTGTCGCCCAGGGTGGCGCCGGCCTGAGCTCCCTGTCTCTGCAGGGTGGCGAGGATGGGCGCCCTGGACTGGTACTACGGGCACGTCAGGGCCCGCTTCAAGCGGTTCGGGAGCGCCGAGGTGATCCGGTCCCTCTGGGCACGGCTGCCGGACGGAGGTGAGGAGCGGCAGAGGGGCTGGGGGAGCTGCGGGACACTTGGGTTCCCGGGGGTGTTCTGTTCCCGGCCAGGTTCCCGAGCTCCGTGAAGGCAACTCCGCCGGAAGCGGCCAGTTTCAAAGCTGTCGCCACCGGGAGCCAGGAGGTGGCGCTGCGGGCCAGCGGGAACCCTGCCTTCCAGCGGCCCCGAGCCCCCCCACCCACCCACCCCCACCCCGCCCCCAGGGTCCCAGGAGCCACAGCCCAGGCGCCGTGTTCTCCTTGCCTGGCACCCAGTCCATGAGAAGGGGTGCGAGGAAGTTGTGCCGCTAAAAACAGTATCCAAACAAAGCAATGATTCCAGTTCCTGTTTCAAAAGCTGCCCCGGCAGGACCTGAAACAGGCCTCCGGGTGCCCTGCAGCGTGGTGGGTGCCTCCCAAAGGCCCCTGAACGGCACGGGCCGGCGAGGCAGGAAACGGTGTCCGGGACAGCGGGGGGGACCTCCTCCCTCCAGCCCTGGAGCCCACGGGCTCTCCACGGGATGCGGTTTCTTCCTGACGCTTCGCTTTGGTTGTAGGTGTGTCTGACGGGGCGCCACGCTCACCCAGCGCTCACAGTAAGTGCTGCTCACCTGCCTCCATCCCATGCCGCCTCCCTGTGCAGAGACCTCTGCCCTGGCTGCTGTGGCTCAGGCCGGGAGGTCGCCGGTTCGATCCCCGGTCCGGACACATGCCTGGGGGCGGGGCACGCAGGATTTGGAGGCCGAGGGTTGGCCTCCAGCCTCTCTCCCTGAATGGTGCCCATTGCAGGTGGGCCTGAGCCCAGCGCTGGGGAGGGAAGTGGAGACAGGGCACCCACGGGCACGGATGGGGAGCCGGACGCCGTGGCCCAGGCCCAGCCCCTGGGCAGCAAGGTAAGTCTCTCCCCCCCGCCCCCCGGCTCCCCCGCTGCAGCCTGGGGTCTAAGTCCTGACAGTCTGGGCTCCCCGTCTCTACGGCTTGAACCCTGAGACTGCCTGGAGGGCACTGCCAGCCGGGGGTCACTGTGAGAGCCCCGGGCAAGCTGTGGGCAGGGCAGGGCCCCCCCACTGGAGCACAGAGGGGCCCCCCAGGGCAGCCTTCACGTCTTTTAGAGACGTAACCCCCTCAGGCTCTTCCCCTGGGAGCCTCTTTTTTCTCTTTTCCACCCCCATGCCTTGTTTTTACCTGTGTTTGTTTCCACTCACTTTTAATTTACTTGGGGGGACAGAGATAAGCAAAGGGACCCCCGGGGTTTCCGGGAGGAAAGCCTACCGGGAACAGGTTGGAGGGCAGAGGTGGGGCAGGCGATGGGGAGTGTGACGGAGCCACGGAGCCACGTGGGGAGGGACAGGGTCTGCTCCGCGGGGGACGCAGGTGTCAGGTGGTGACGGTATTGTGTTCCTGCCTCTCGCTGACCTCCAGAGAGCTTCCCAGTGTCTGCACGGTTCCCTTCCCACCTGCAGGGATCACAGGGGGTCAGAACTGGCCTCCGCTTGTGCGTCTGCAGCACAGGGGCTCCCCCTCCACCTCGCCCCCCAGCGGGTGCCCCTCTTCCGCCTGCCACCCTGCGGGCGGGTGGCGCCTGGCGACCCTGCAGGACCTACCACCCTGAGCTGCAGCCCCCGGGCCTGCGACCATCAGGGGCTCCTGCTTCTCTCAGCTCAGGAGCTGGGCTCAGAGACCCGGGGTTGGGGAGGCCCTGGCCAGCCCCTCAGAGCTCGTCCCATTTGTGTGCCCACCCTGCTGCCCGGGCTCGGGGCGCTGGGTCCTCCTGTCTCCTCACCCGACTCCTCTCGCCCAGCCTGCGCCCGCCAGGAAAAAGCGCCTCCTCCGCATCCACAGCCCGGACTTCGAGGCCAACTCGGACGACTCCTCTGGGTCTTGGGGTCGCCCCCCGAGCCGGTGTTCATCCCCAGGGGCTCTGGGCCGCCTCCAGGTCAGTGGGCTCCCGTTCCTGCCCCACCCGTCCTGGGACATGGGGGACAAGGTCCGGGAACCACACCCTCCAGGGGCTGGCATCTCCGGAGAGGCTGAGCTGGCGGTGTGGGCGTGGGTGGTGCAGGGCAGTGCGCTGGGGGCCTGGCGGAGTCAGGGCGGGTGCTTGTCCCAGAAACAAGGCAGAACCCCAAGACGCGGGAGGGCGGGGATGGGGAACCGCGTCTTCCCAGCAGTCTTGGCCTGGCCTCTCTGGCTCCGTTTTATTAGCAAAGGGTCACCTTGGCGGCCTAAACTAGGACGGTCGGTCCTGCAGCAAAAGAGGTGGCCTTGAATAGTCCCATCAGGACGTTTGCCACCGCAGGGCCGCCCAGGAGCTCTGGGACCCCCGGAGACTGGAAAGGGGTCATGAGCCCTGCCCCGCAGGACGGCCTTCAGCACCAGTGGCCTTGCCCACCACACAGGACACATGCAGCGGAGGGCAGTTGGGCACAGATCCAGGGTGACAACCAGCTTCAGCAGGACCCCTGGACCCTGGGGTCGCCGGGGCTCACGTGACACCCGGCCAGAGCTGGGCAGGGTCTGTCCAGCTGGCCTGCACATCTCTGTCAGGGACGGGCCTGCAGCGGGGACCAGCCTCCAGGAGGCCGCAGGTCCCGGTCCAGCTGCAATCCTGGGCAGGCGGTTTCTATTCCCTGTGACCTCCAGGGCCTGGGACAGCATCCCTGCTGCCCCACCCCAGCACAGACAAGCTGGAGCGGTGCGGGGACATGTGGCCTCCCAGTACCCTCAGTGCCTCCTTTCCCTGGGGACGATGGCACAATGGAGGGGACCCTCTGTGGGCCAAGGAAAGGGGATGGAGGGGTGTGGGGGTGCAGCCAAGGGGCCACCCACCCCACCCACTTTGCCTCTCTGGCCTTCAGGGGTTGCTAAGATGCGCACAGAAGGATGCATCACCCCCCAAAGTAACTTCCCACCCTCTGCTCCGGGCTTTGGTCTCTGGGTGGGTGAAGGTGCCAGGCTGTTGGAGGTGTTTCTGTCCCCTTGTGTGACAGGTGGCCCTGCGTTTGAGGACCCAACCTTTTCCCCAGGAGACAGGGTGCAGACCAGGCAATGAAAACACAATTTCCGAAAGCAAAGGGACCTGTGTGGTGAAGGGGAGGCAGGCAGGTGTCTCGTGCTCCATCAGCCATGACACCTGGAAACCTCAGGACGGGGGCTAGAAAGACCCGCACGCCAGGAGCTGTCCGGGTATCAGACCTCCTGCGGCTGACAGCCCCGTGTGCTCAGACCCTCACAGGGGAGCCCTGCATGGAGGACGCCACCACCAGCAACTCTGGGCACCCTCTGCGTGCAGAAGTGCAGACAGACAGCCTCGCTGAGCTCTGCCCGCCCGGGGCATCCTGCGCCGCTGCCCTGGGGGTCACTGCCGCTCCTGGTAGGTGTCCTGGGCCGCATCTCCCAGCTGGGCCCTGCGAGGTGGAGGGGTGGCAGATGCACGAGCTGATTTCAGGTAGCCCCACCTCCCTGGGACCCATGGGGTGATCTCAGGTAGCGCCACCTCCCCGGGACCCACGATCGTGCTCAGTCCTGGCAAACGCCAGGGACACCTGTGTGGGGTGCGCCCAGCAGCACCCAATCAAACCAGCAGCTGCCCCCTTTCACAGGGGAGGCTCTTGCTGGTTGGGGGTGTGCAGGCTCTCCTGAAAGGACCAGGACCTGAGGTCACCGGCCCGGGTGGGGACGAGCATCTCCAAAGCGGAGGACCAAGGGTGCAGGGCCGCGCGGTGTCCACCTGGGCTCCCTGCTGTGAATGGGGAGGCCTGTGGGTGTTGAGAACCCAGATTTGCTCCGATTAATGTTGTTGCCAGACACCTTGCTTCGTAATGAAATCCGAGGTGCTGCCTCTGCACGCCCGGAGGGAGTGCGCGCGCTGGGCGGGGTGCCGCCGGCCGCTGCAGGAGAAAATAAGATCACAGCAGCACAGCCGCCCCCCTAATGGGCACGCGGAGGTGCTCAAGACGCGGCGGCCCATTTCCATTCCCCCTTTTCATTACTTCAGAGACCCTAATCTCATGGTGCACAGGCCCGCAGGCGGCTCGGGCAAGGAGTAAACGAATCTGCATCGACTGGGCATCCAGACTTGGCTGGCGCCCTCATTTCCTCCCTAATCGCCTCGCCACTGGCTGGGGGTGGGGGCCTGGGGAGCAGGTGGGGGGCAGCAGAGAGGCTGGGAAGAGGCACTCGGAGGGCCCACAGTCCTGAGCTTCAGGCCCAGCTCTGCTGCCCGACTCACCCGCTCTCACTGACTCATTTTAAATGGGGAGCACGTCACAGCAACTATGGAAGGAAAGCAGAGTGCTGGGGTGTGGTTGGCAGGGCCGGTGCCCCTGAGGCTCCCCTTACCTACACCCCCCACCCTGCCCCGGTCCCCTGTGGGTGGGGGTCTGAGTTTTCCCCACCTCCACCAGAGGTAAGCATTTCAGGCCACACGGGGTGGGGTGGCTCATGCCCCCAAAGCCTGCCCATCACTGTTCTGGCACCAAAACAGCCCCCGGGGGCCGGTGTGAAAACGCTTCCTGAAGTCCCCTCAGCCCACAGGGACTCCCAGGCCCACGTGCGCACGCTCCACGCCTGCGGGCTCCGTGCGGTGTGAAGGTGGGCGTTGGTCTGCCCTGGGGCCCTCATGCCATCCAGGCCCACGTGAGGGCTGGGCTGGTCCTCTGCTCCTGAAGTGCCAGGCTCACGACCCCGTAACTTCAAGACTGTCATCTTGGCTTTGCTGTCTTTCATCTCTCTTTTCCCCACTGGAAACACAGGTCCACCGACTGGCAGTCTTTCACCCCAAATAATCTGAACCGACCGTCTCTCCACAGGGCCGTGCATCTTGGGGACAGAGCAGCCCCCCACCCCGTTCCCAGCTGACGGGGGCACCTCCAGCGAAGACAGCGCCACGGCCTCCCGCCGTTCCACTCGGGGCGGCCGGCCTTCCTCGGACAGCCAGGTGCGTGGCTAGGAAGGGCTCCTTCCGGCAGCTTCTTTGCGGGGAGCCTTTTCGCTTGAACACCAAGTCGTGTGGGAGAAATTACGCTTTCCGTACGTTAAAGCCATGAACGCACGTGCCTCCCTCACAGAGATACGGGTTGTCATCAGAACGCGAGTTTTCTCTGCAAGTGAAATCCCCGGTAGAATCAAGCACTTTCAAGTGAACGGCTCGGTCACGCTTAGTACATCCGCAATGGTGTGGGACCCCCACCTCTGTGTGTGGGGGGCTCCGGCAACAGGAGGAGGTGTCTCTATGCGGCCTCGCCCTGAGTGGCTGGGCAACGGGGAACACGGGGGGGCCCGGTGGCGCAGCAGCTGCAGGGTCTGGGGGTGAGGGGTCCCTCTACCTCTGTCCCGCCCCGAGCAGTGCTTCCAAACCCGCAGTTCTCGAGAACTTTTGGGACAAATTCAGACGGTCCCTCTGTGAGCCACTGCCTGCCCCACGCTGGCACCACGGCCGGGACGCCCTAGGTGAGGGATGTTCGTAACGACTTTCTGTACACAATTGCTGAAGCCGCGAGAAGGCTAAGGGGGTACCGTGTACCCGACAAAGGACAGAACGTGGGGCCTCACCCTGGTGGGGAGCAAGTCCCCCACCCTGGAGACCCAGCCCCCCGGCACACTGATGATGCGTGCAGGCTGCAGACACTGACTCGGTTTCCCTACGGAAGCCTCGGGGCCAAGTTACGGTTGCTGGTTTTAACGCACGGCCTGACCGTACCATGCTCGCAAGTTGTGAGTTTTGGTTCCGTTGCGCACGCGTGAAAAGCACTCACTTGTACTGAGTTGGGAGGCCATTCACGTGTCTCGTAATGCGGTGACCTGGCGGCTGGAGCCCACGCGGCCAGATGCCACTCTGGGCAGAGGGAGAGGGCACCGCCAGCTTCTCAGAGGTGGGTCCTGAGTACCCACAAGCAGCTGGTCTTGCGGATACGTGGTGGTGCCCCCAGCTGTCAGCACCGAGGCAGGCGGGAAATCGGGGTTTGTCGTACCTGCTGTGTGCCTGCTGCCCCAGGGGTCCCCCGCTCCTGGGGGCCTGGGGGTGGCCGGGGCCCGCGGTCCTCCCTGGCTCTGCACGGCCCCCAGTCCTGCCCGCCTCCCCCACCCCAGGTGAGAATGGTCCCAGTTAGCACAATGGGGTGTTTTTCTGTCCCTTCTGCTCTGGAGGTGACATTTCACCGTGACGCCAGTGGGCACTGGTGAGTCCAGCTCTCCTTGCCCAGGCCTGGGGTGGCAGCTGCACGTCCTGACTCCTGCCCCCTCCCCACGAGGGTATTGATCGCTGCCTCCTTAGACTCTGAGAGCGACCCTCGGGGGTGTCTGTCACCGGCGGCCATGTGAGACATTTCCCAGCGTGGCTCCTTCGGGCAGATCTGCCCGTGCAGAGCCCTCAGCACCGCCGAGAGGTCAAACTCGCTGCCCAGCGAACAATGCAGAGGCACCTTAGCACCGAAGGGCCATTTCCCTCTTCTGAGCCAGAGGCCGAGACGGAGGTAATGGCAGGAGGCCGGTCGGCTGGGCGAACAGGACGTGATTTATTTTTCCTTGTGCCCCGTCTGGAGCTGGTAACTTCTGGTGACGCAAGAGCCTGGTGACTCGAGGGATGAGGAAGCTGTACAGTTAGTCACCTCAGGTTGTCGCCTGGCGTGTGTCCCCGCCGGCAAGTGACCCGACACGCCTGCCAGATAATGACGTCTGGTTTGATCGGCCTGGTGTCATGAGTCCTCGCCTTCCGGTGCCGGTCAGGACGGCAGGTGCCCCACAGGGACACGTCACAGGCCTGCCCGGTCCAACGTTCTGTCTCCCCGATGCGCGTGCCCAGCTTTGGTGGGGTGATCCCGAGGCCCTGGTGTGAGAAGATGGGTGGCGCAGTCACCCTCCCAGGTCCTGGCCTGGGGGGGCCCTAGCGGCCCATCGCTGCTTGGGAACCTGGTGCCCCGAGGAGGCAGGGGCAGGCTATGTCCTGCCACTTTCCCTGCCCTCTGCTGCGGAGCTGGGGGACAAGTGCAGGTCAGCCGTGGAATGGCTGCTGACCGGCCAGAACACAGGGCCCCGGAGCCCCTTTGCTGAGGGAGGCTGAGGCACCAACAAGGCACCAACTGAAAAGAGAATCGTAAAGAATGTGTATGGTCCTGGCTCACTGCAGCCTTGGGGACAGTGGCTGAGAGCAGGAGGAGGCAGCCAGGTGCCGTCCGCAGGTGAGTGGACAGAGGACGCCGTGCCTACCCGTGGCCACCATGGGGCAGGCTCAGCGTAAAAAAGAATGAAATCCTGACATTTACGACCCATGGGTGCACCCAGCGGGGATTACGCGGAGTGAAATCCATCAGGGAAAGAGAAGCACCAGATTTCACTTGTATATGGAATTAAAACAATAAATAAACAACCAAACAAATGAACAAAATAAAACAAACAAACTGGCAGAGACAGAACAAAGAGGCGGCTGCCGAAGGGGAAGGAGCAGGGCTGGGCGGAAAGCCAGGGGGACGGCACAGGGAACAGGGACATTGGCCTTCGAAGGACCACAGGTGGCGGCAGGTGGCACTGGCCTTAGTGTGGTGACCGCTTTGAAAGGTACATCGACAGCAAGTCACCGTGTGTCACAGTGAAACCAGTGAGATATTGTACATCAACAATAGTTAGAAATAAACTTCAAATTATAAATGGCCCTGGTACCCCCCGGATGGTTGGATGGGCAAAGACGGTCCTGGGGGCCAATTCCGGAGGCCCAGCGCAGCAGGAGCCTCGGGGCTCAGGTGCGTGGCCTCGTGGGGCTGCCTCTGCACACCCGGGGCTCACAGGGACTCCCCCTCTGACCCACCGCTTTCTCACTTCAGTGTCAGGGTGCCCGAGAGGCTGCAGACCCCCGCGTGGAGGAGGAGACCCTCAGGAGAAAGCTGGAGGAGCTGACCTGCAATGTCAGTGACCCCGGGGCCTCGTCGGAGGAGGAGGGCTCGGGCCCCCTGCAGGATCTCGGGACGACCCCCCAGGTGAGGCCCCAGCAGGACACAGCAGCAGCAGGCCCAGGGCTGGCAGCTGGCCCCGTGGGGTCCCTGGGGTCCTGACAGGGCCGAGAGGTTGCCCAGCCCAGCTGGCTAACGGCATGTGTCCTGCTCCAGGGATGAAGAGAAGAGGGGTTGTGGGAAGGGGTCCCCTGCTGGTCTCACCTGCGGTGGTCACGTGCGGCCCTCCCCTCACCTCCCCAGGTGAACACATCTACAGGCTGCACACCTGAACAGGAACAGAGCCCCTGGGGGCCCCAGGACCCTGTCTGGCCCGCCAGGACCCCCGAAGAGGCGCTGTCAGCGCTGGAAGACAGGGCGGCCCTGACGGCCTCCGAACTCCAGCAGGCGGAGAGCGAGGTAGCCCCTTGGCCTCAGGGAGCAGGCGGAGCCCCAAGATAGATGATGAGGGGCCCCAAAGTCTGACAGCAGGGAACCCTCCCTCCACGGCTCCCAAAGGGGAGCCCCTGGGCTCCAGAACAGGAGCTTGGGGTCCTGGTGGGAATCAGGCCCCCCTCCCTCATCCGCCCTCCTTCTGTCCTTCACTGTAGTGGGGGGCGGGGTTTGTACCCACAGAGGAAGATGCTGTTGCTCCCCACACCCCGCTCCCCAGAGGGGCTTCTCTAGAGGGGAACTTAGCTGTCAGAGCCCCTTCTGGGCAGGAACATGGACCCAGAGCTTTGGTTTGGAGGTGGGGTGTCCGCAGTGCTCAAAGGTCAGAGGGCAGAGCCAGGCCTCCCAGGAACAGCCACGTGGCTGGGCTCTGCGCGGCCCTCCCCCTGGGGACCCTTGGAGGAGAGAGGGTCTACCCCTCAGGGGGATCAGCACCCACTGCCCACCCCCAGTCCCAGCTCGTCCGCAGGGGTCCTGGGTCCCCGGAAGCCAGGGGCTGGTCTCCAGAGCCCTTCGTCCCCTTGCTTGGCCACTGCTTCCCACTCCTGGCGCGGCCGGCAGGCGCTATGTCGGCACAGAGGGAAACACGGGAACACGGGCACAGGACCTTCCGGTCCCGTGATGCTCAGAGGGGGCGTCTAGGTGACGTGGCCTGTCGTGGGCTGTTCCCCAGGTCTCGGACATCGAGTGCAGGATCGCGGCTTTGCGGGAGGCAGGGCTGACCGTGGGGTCCGCGGAAAAGCGCCAGAGGAGATCTAAGCTCCCGGTGAGTGGACGCCGCAGAGCCCGGTGGGCCGGGGCCTGACACGGGGCTGAACTCGGGGTCTTAACGGCCTTGGGTGACCTGTACCTCCCGGGAGCTCTTTCTCCCTCAGTCGCTGTTCTACCTGGAGAAAGTGCCTTCTGAGGGCCCTCTGCCCCTAGTACGAGGGTTTCAAACACACCCACGTGCGCACACAGTGTAAAGGGCAAAGGAAGCGACTTGAATGGCAGGGCCTGAGGCTGACATGGTGCGGCTGGAGCAGGCGGGCGGGGCCCCCCGACACCCTTCCCTCCTGGGTCCCATCAGCCTGGTGAGGAACCAGGGCTCAAAGGAACGCTGCTCCCGGGGGTGGCAGAGTCACTGTCGAGTGCCACCTGGACTGCGGACCCTTCCCCGTGGGAGGGCGTCCCTTGCAGTTCTGGGGACACACATGAGGAAAAGGTTTGCTGCTTATCTGGATCAAAGCAAATGGGGCGCTGTGTCCCTTCGTCTGCGGAACCGGCCGCCCTAGCCTGCAGCACGGGTGGCATGCCTTGCCCACCCCGCTGAGCCCGTGTTGACGTCCACCCTGCACCTGGCACCCCCGGGGCTGGAGGCCACGTGGGCAGGAATCACACTGCTGCTTCCTGTCCTCCAGGTACTGCTCCCCCGACTTGCTGGGACACCTGGCCAGAGCCCCAAGCACCCACCTGCAGACCCTGTGGATGGGGCCAAGGTGTGTGCGCCCCACTGACTTCTCACGACCAGAAAACAAGTGCAAGTCCAGGAGCGTGATAGGTCCTCAAGGTGGCCGAGAACTGGTTGGTGGCCTCAGAGACCCACGGAGCCAAGGGTGGATGTGTGCGGACCCTCGCCGCCCGCACCACCCAAAGCGACGCTGTCTTACATCCTGGTACTTGGGGCTTCACTGACTGAGAACACGCATGTTCAGACGGAGGAAGGTCCCTATATCGCCAAAGACCAGAAAACAGTCCACCTGATTACTTAGGAACTGGAGGAATGACAAATCCAAACTTGGCTCCCAAGTTTTTTGGGTTCTTCTAAAAGATTTTGGTCATTGTTTTTAAAGCGAGGGTATGGAAGGGAGGAAGAAAGGGAGAGGAACATCCATGTATGGTTGCCCTTCATCTGCCTCCAGCTGGGGACCTGGCTGGAGACCTGGCTTGCAACCTGGTTATGTGCCCTGGCTGGGAATCGAACCAGCGACCTTTGGGTTCGCAGGCCAGGGCTCAATCCACTGAGCCACACCAGCCAGGCCAGCGCCCAAGATTTTTAAAAATTACAAGTGAGAGACGTCTTCTCCCTCCCAGGTCATGGCTGTGCCCTCCCTTCTGAGGAAGAAGGTCAGCGATTCCCCCGATGGTCAAGGTAAAAGCCGCCTGCCTGCCTCCCTCACCCCACGGGCGTGCAAATGGGGCTCTGAACTCGTAGCCAGCGGGTGACAGCCGCTGACGCCCCTGCGTGGAAGGACCCTCGTTGTGACTAACTTCACAAGCAGGGGCCCCTGGAGAGACCCTCTTAAGATGCCAGAGTCCCAAGACCCCGCAGGGAAGGGGTGGGTTTGCGCAGTCCCCCGCTGGGTGAGTTTGCGACCAACAAGCAGGCCCCTGTGCTCTCCCCGAAGGTGACAATGAGACGCCCTTTGATCGGAAGTCGGGGTACCGCGGGTCCCTGACACAGAGGAACCCCAACGGCAGGAGGGGGGCTGCCCACCACAGCTGTGCGGTAAGTGTCCCTCTTCCGCGTCCTGGGCCTGTCGGGTTACCTGACAGTGAGTCACGCGAGCCAAGGAGGGTGGGGGAAGGGAAACCGGCCAGAGATTGAAACAGCAGCGGGAAACACGTTGTACGTTCCCGGACACGTCCATGGCGCGTCTCCGCTTGTCCCGAGGCCGCTGTCAGCTCCGGGTCGGACAGTCTGTGAGACAGTGAGGACACTGTCCCCACCCCACCGGCTGGTGCAGTGTTGTAAAGATCATTCAACCAACGTCACACGGAGAGGTGGGGTCAGGGCTGTCCCCAGACTTTCGTGGGGGGAGGACCCTCTCCAGAGCTCTGTCCCCAAGGGCCTCCCCAACCGCAGGCCGGGGGGTGGCCTCTGTCCCCACGGAAGTGCAGCCAGAAGACAGTGTAAGCGCCCCTTCTGTTGGGGCCACCCGGGAAAAGCGTATGGAGACTCGGAGTCCCGGGTGGGCCAGGCTTACCCTATAAGTCCCAACCGGAGGCCGGAAATGCTGGGTACATACATGTTTCCATGTAAAACCAGTGTCCCTGGGGGAAGGGGACTAGGTCATGGGTAAATACCTCAGTTGCCATGAAGCCCGGCCTGTGAGCTCACCTCGCCTGATCCTTTGTTGTATCTACACGGAACTGTTTTCAATTTGAATGTGCATCCTGACCTGAGAGAGGTCTCCCTGCCCCTTAACGTGTTTCCCCACTGCCATGGAATTAGCGTTGATTAGCGTTGATTGGCCAGCCACATGCCTCCGGGTTCACCCCTTTCGGTACGACCTTTGGGCCTGCATCCCTGACTGGCTTCATCGGTCCACCGCAAACGAGGGGACGTGTATGCGGGGAAATGACCACGAGCAGGTTCTCCCTGCATGGCCTGCCCCAGCCAGGGAAGAAGCCAGAGCACAGCCACCCGGCAGAGGACTGATGACAATGAGCATGAAATGGCCCCTGAGGACGTGAGGGACAAAATGCTTTCAAATGAGAATGTATCTTCCATATTTCGGAGCTTGAAACGGTCCAATACTTTGTATCCACCCGCCCAGGTGGTGCTGGCTGGTGTCATCCACCAAATTCACAGCTGGGAAACAGGCAGGGAGGGACCCGTGCCTTCTGACCAACACATCTGCGTGTCTGTGTAGCGGAGTGCACTCCTGTAGGCGTGTGCGTGGTCATACGCCTGTGTGTCTGTGCATATGCCCATGTGTTTCTACATACACGCTCATGCATCTGAGTGTGTGTCTACCTCTGTGTACACCCGTGTGTGTGTGTGTGCATGTTTATTGTGTATGTGTGCATCTGTGCAAATACAGCTCTGCACACTGACATGTGCATGTGTGCACCTGTGCACACGCCCTCTGCGCACATGTGCTGTGCATGAATACACCTGTGTGCACTCCCTCTGTGCACATGTATTATGTACACGTGCACCTCTGCGTACACTCTCTGGGCACATGTGTGCACACCCCATGTGCACATGTACTGTGCATGTGTGCATGTGTGCATTCCATGCACATTAACTGTGGGTGTTTGTGCTTTGCAGAAGCCTGTGATGGTCCACCCGCCCTAAAGGGCAGAGGTTGTCAGAAGGGACAGCCAAGGGGCAGCCCCGCCCTGCTGTCCTCCCCATGGCATCGTGTCCCCGTCTCTCTGCTCCCCACCATCCATGACGGCGAATGACAAGGGTCCCCTGGCGTGCAGCTGCTCACACCCTCTGACAGGCCGCTCAGCCAGCAGCTCTGACCCGTGAGGAACAGCTAAGCTCTGTCTTTCCTCAGGACAACGTTTGGACGTTTTGAAGGACACACACGGAAGACCCATTTAGTGTGACCTTTCACCCTTCCACTGCTGCCTTTCTGACGTCGCTTCCATGAGTGGGACGGACAGCTACACCCCAGCCGCACGTGTGTGCCTGGCCGGCCAGCCGAGCATGTGTCTGTGTGCGTGGGGTGGGAGGAGGAAGCTGGGCGGCAGGACAAGGACCTGAACTCGTGGTCAGAGGGAGAACGAGAGGAAGACAGCCCCCGACCCCTCCCCAACACACACCTAGTCTGCTCTTTGCCGGTTCTCACACATGCGTTAAACCCCTTCCAAATGTACAGAAATGGCTTTTATAATAAAAATCATCATAGTTGTGTTCTGATCATAATAAACTTGTCTATTTTTTTTTAAAGATTTTATTTTTATTTCCAAAGAGGAGTAAGGAGAGAGGCAGAGAGGGAGAGAGACATCCATGTGTGATTGCCTTTCACCTGCCTCCAGCTACGGACCTGGGTGGAGACCTGGCTTGCAACCTGGTTAGGTGCCCTGGCTGGGAATCGAACCAGCGACCTTTCGGTTCGCATGTCGGCACCTTATCCACTGTGCTACCAGCCAGGGCTCAACTTGTCTATTTTAAACATCAATTATGAAGACTTTTAGAAGCCTAGGAAAGAACTGATCTTAAGTTCCGGAGACCGGGCAGGAAGGCCACCATGGAGCTCCACAGGAGTGGCAGGACAGGCTGGAGAAAGACCACGGACGGACGTTTCCTGCTCCGGGACTTCCCCGTTCACCAGGGTTCAGAGGAGGGAGGCGTGGCCACACCGTCACCTTCCTGCTGTTAGCGGTGAGCATGCCGCTGACCCACAGTCTCCCCGGGGCCAGTGTGAGGACGGAAGGCTAATGCGTTTTAAAACCACTTAGCCCAAATGAAATTACATAACCCAGGAAGGGACAAACCGCATCGCTAATGAGAGTCGTAAAAGAAACAAAGAAGAAAACAAAGACTCGGATGCCCGCCCACCCCGCTGAGGGAGGGGGGGACAAGGTGTGGGGGATTGGGGGCATCCGGGGGGTCGGCTGCTTCCTCCTGGGGCTATAAAAGGGGTGGCTGGCTCCTGCCTCAGTCACCACCCAGGACAGGAGCATCGCGGCACCGTCATGGGGAACCTCGGTGAGTAGCAGGCGCTCTGTCCTCAGCCGTCCCGTCTGGTCGGGGCTCCCTGCAGGTTGCGCTGGGCCAGCAGCGGGAGGGACTGGCAGCAGCAGCCCCTCCGCAGCTTGTGTGTCTGACGGCCACCCCCACTGGCCCGGGGCTCCTAGGGGTCAAGTGCTGTCCGTGGTGGGGACGAAGGGTGAAGGCCCCCTTGTTACCCCAGTGACAGTGCAGACGCAGATCCCACTGGGCCCCCCCTGGGAAGCAGGCTGAGGCGGCTCCTAAGGCGGCCCCCCCATCTCCCCCATCCCCGCCACCCCATCCCCGCCACCCCAGCTCGAGTGGCAGCCCAGGGGCTGAGCAACAGCTCCCCCTGTGCACGCTCCTCTTCACACTCTGCCCCCTGGCCTGAGGGGGCCCCCACCCCATGGGCAACGACACCCCACTAGCTCTCCGGGAAGGAAAGGTGGGCATTTTAAACCACCAGATGGACGGCGCCTCCCACGTGGCTCAGGGACTGGCTGAAAAGCCAAGGTCGGCAAAGGGGTCCCTCCGAGGCACACTGGTTGGGGGGTGCCTGTGGGAGGAGCAAGCCCCCCTGGGCCGGAGGGGCTGCTGGGTGGTGCGTTCACGAAGGTCACTGCCTAACCCACAGCACCCTCTCCTCCCGCATCTGCGGGGGTCCTGCTACCCCACAGCCGGTCCCACCTGCCTCAGGCTGGTCTGGGACCTGGACTGGGCCTGGGGTCAGGGGAAGGGGTCGTGCCCTTGGGGCGGTCAGAGGATGCTGACCCTGCTACAGCACCCAGGTCTACTCATGTCCTCCGGCAAGCGTGGGGAGGGGAAGGCCCCTGAGCCTGGCCCATCCCCAGCTCCCCAGCCTCCGGGCCCCAGCGTTGACTCAGGTTGAGCAAACCCCCCTCCCCCACAGCTCCCCTGGGCACCCCCAGGCAGCTCCCCGCAGACCTGCTCCACGGTGCCCCCCGCTCAGGCCCGGGCTCGGCACATGGCTGCAGGTGCCTCCTGGCTCCCCGATGCAGACAGACCGGTGGACAAGCTGCCCCAGGACAGCCCACCCCTCAGTGCCCACAGCTCACACACCCGGCTGACTGCTGTCTGCCCAGAGGGCAGCACGGGAACCAGGACAGGCTGCTGCCCACCGTGCCCACCGCCCCGGCACGGAGCAGAGGCTGCAAACACGCCCCCCTGTGCGCCCACCTCACATGTGCGCACGCACCTCACGCACGGCGCCCAGCTCTGTGCCCCCTGCGAGTGTAACGTTGCCCCTGCCCCCCGCCCAGGCGGCGCCCTTCCATGTGGCACCCCACCTCCGATGGGGCCGACGGTGCTGCGGGCCTGGCTCCTGTGCCTGCTGCTGCTGGGCCTGGCCGCCCACCAGCACTCCATGGAGACCCGAGGTGAGTGCGCCCCGGGCCGCCTCCCCACCGGGGCACCGACCCCACTGCCCAGCTCCGGGGAGCAGCTGGCCTGCTGCCCCCTCGTCCTCGCCTGCCACCTGTCACCTGCCTCCCAGAGGCCCCATCCAGCACGCGTTTGAGGGGTCTCCTCCCAACCGCGGTGTGGTGGCCTGAGACCAAGCAGGCATTGCCCACCCCTGGCACAGGAATGGGGGGCTAGGAAGGGGGCTTGGTCCTGGGTCCTGGTGTGAGTTTGAATTCCTGTCTCCAAAAGCCACCCACCATTCAGGAATGGGTGACCCCTCCTGTGTGGGTCCCAGCCTGGCCCGGGGGACTGGGCAGTGGGGAACTCAGAGCCCCTGGGGAGTGCTGAGCATGGGCCCTCCCACAGCGAGGCCCTGAGCACGCCGGGGACTCAGACATGACCACCCCCTCTCCTTCCAGCCCCGGACATGGACCCCGCCTGGTACACGGGTCGCAGAATCAGGCCTGTGGGCCGCTTCGGCCGGAGGACAGTGGCCCTGAGGACCGTCCCAAAGCCGAGTCTGTGGCACCAGCGGGCTGCCTCCCTCTGGAAGGAGGCACGGAGCCCCCCTAGGGTGGGTGACAGCCTGGTGCAGGAGTGACCCCTCCCACGCCCTCCCCCGGTGCTGCCTTCCCTTCAAGCCTAATAAAATCAACTGGCCTCACGCACTTGTGTCTGTGTGGTGACAAACTGGGACACTCAGAGCCCAGAAGCCCAGAGGACGCCCAGCAGGGGCAGAGGAGCCCAACCATCCTGGTCACCTGCACCCCCCTTGTCCCCCCGCCAGACCCCTGGAAGGGTCCCTGGGATTACGCACAGCAGAGCCCCCGATGAGAACGGCACTGCCCTCAGCCCCGCCCCTGCCAACCCCCCCTCCCCCTTCACTGTCCTCTAAGGTCAGGACAAGAAAGAGCCTTGATAAATCTGCCTGCTCCTGCCCAGAAAGCCCTGTGAGAAGCTGTCTTTAGGACAAGAGCCAGGAAAGTCTGAACGGGGGGCTTTCCATCCACCCAGCACAGACACTGCGACACCCGCTGGGTGCAGAGAGACCGGGGGAGCTGTGACGTTGGGGGTGCGGCTGATGCGACCTCCCCTACACAATGCGGGGCCTCCAAGCCCTGCTCAGCCCCTGCCAGGGCCCCTCCCCCTCCGAGCCCCGCCTGGGGCCCACGGAGGTTCCCATGAAGGGTGGGTGACAGCAGAGGGCAGACAGGGGTCCCCCTAGAAATGCTGGTGCCCTTTGAAGGCCAAGAAGTTCAAAGTCAGCAGGAGTGGAGGCTTTTCATTTGCCTCTCTGTCCATCCTCCCTGTCGGTGTAGCGATGTCACCCTTCTACCTGCTTATCATCAGCCGAGAAGCCAGGGTGAAATCCTACAGCACCTCCGAGAACAGCCACCTTGGACCCCTCACCCTGCCGCTGGGCTCTCTGGAAGGGGCACAGGGGGTGACAACATGCAGTGTCACCCTTGAGGAGAATGGCCCCCACACCCCCTTCATCACTGCCTGCTGCCTGGACCTGCCTCCCTAGAGACTCACCATGAGACCCCCCAAGAACACGTGCAGTGAGATGCCCACCTTACACACTCACCAGAGACCAGGTTATAGAAAGTGTTTAATTTTGGAGAAAATCCATAAGTGGTACAGTGTTCACGTCAGGCGAGCTCACTGGGCGCTGGTGTGACCCCGGCACATGCACAGCCCGGGCAGAGTTCCCACGGCCACCACCGTCCCTCCCGGGGGGCTTCCCTGAGGCCCAGTGAGGAAGGGTCCAGCCCCCTCCCCGGGGATGCCAGCTTGCCCTGGGCCTGCTCCGTCCTCTCCCTGTCCCCAGGTCAGGTAGGTCTTGCCCAATGCCAGGGGTGAGGTGACCGTCCACCCACCACAGAGGCCCAGTCCCTGCATTGTCCTGGTCCCTGTTTTCCTTGTGACCCGTGTAAGCAGGCTCAGCCTGGAGCCACAGAGGGGACAGCAGGCCAGCCGGGCAGGGGCACCCAGGAGCCAGCCTGTGTCCAGGTGTGGGAGCAAAGGAGGTCCCACTCCTCCCTTGAGTGACTCCCATAGCTTCGGGACGTGCTTGTGCTGAGGGTGCCAGCTTCCGGCCACCTCCAGGGACTCACCAGTGTCAACAGTGGTCAGAATCAAGTGCCACAGTCCGCATGGAGCTGGCAGTGGTGGCTCTCCCTGAGGACCCGCCGGGGCCAGGCCTGGGGGTACCCTCCCCACGGCCCCCCCCTGCAGAAGCTGCTTCTAGTGGGTGCAGCACTTGGCCAGCCCCGAGGGCCCCTGGCCCAGAGCCAGCCGGGCGTCTCCCTGCGGCGCCTGGCGCTTCTCCCTCTCTGACCTCTGCAGCAGCTCCTGGGCTGTGGGCACAGAAAGAGGGAGGGGTGGTGGGTGGGTGACCCCCAGCCCAGCGACGCCCTGCACACCCACACCGCCCGGCCCGGGACCCGCCGCCCCTGACCTGTACCCGGAGCATGGAACTTGGACCCTGATTCCCCTGCTCACGTTCCAGTCCCTGGTGACACCCTGCTGGGTTTCGGACGCTGGAAAGGGGACCCACCCTGGCTCTGGGGGCCCGCACTCACCGACGGCGTGGAAGGCCTCCGTCACCTGGTGGTTGTCCTTGGCTGAGGCCTCCATGAACAGCAAGCCCTGGCTGTCTGCCAGCTCCTTCCCCTCCTGAGGACACCGCATGGAAACCCACGTCACCCGTCTAAGGACTTTCCCAAGAATGCCTGGTGGGGCCCCACGAGCTGCGCGACCAGTTTCATTTTGTTTTGTTTTGTTTTGTTTTGTTTTTCTGTTTCCAGCTTGCTCGAGACCTAATCGCTGCCTCCTAACAGGTGCAGCCCGTGGGGCCCGGCCTGTCCACTCTTCGTGGCCGATGCAGCTTCTCATGCTCCTGGCTGGGGTCGGTGGGGGTGCAAGCAAGCCGGGTCTGGAGAGGCCGCCTGCCCTAGCACCCCTGGGGCCCTCTTCCTCTGCGCCCCTGAGGCTGCCAGACGGGTCAGGCCCCCGTGAAGTGATTGGCCTTCCAGGGCTGCAGAGGGAGCCCAGGGTTGGGGGGCACCCAAGGTAGGCTGTGGGCTGCCTCAGAGTGGGTGCCCGGGGCTGGGGGTGCCCTCCACAGGCCCCACCCCTGGGTCTTCTGGCCCGGTGTGCTGCTCCCCTGTGACAGGTCACAAGGTCTCCCTGTCACTTCAGCCCAGGGAGGGGTGCTGGCAGGGCAGACACCCTTAGCCCCACCCTGGGCTGCATGTCCAGGGCCCCTGCTGCCCCGCTCCTCTCCTCTGCCCCTCCCGGCACATTCTGACCTGTCTCCACCCCCAGGGACAGACAGCACACACCTGTACGCACACAGCACATGCACACACCAGGTACACAGCACACACCTGTACGCACACACACCAGGTACACGGCACACACCTGTACACACACAGCACACACACACACCAGGTACACAGCACACATCTGTACACACACAGCACACACACGCACACCAGGTACATGGCACACACCTGTACACACACAGCACACACACGCACACCAGGTACACGGCACACACCTGTACGTACACAGCACACACACGTACCAGGTACACGGCACACACCTGTACACACACGCGCGCGCACGCTCACCTGCAGAACCACCCGCCCCAGCCCTACCTGGAACGTCACCTCCCGCTGCGCACCGAGGTCCGTCTTGTTGCCCACCAGCAGGACCACCACCTCCCCGGGGCAGAACTCCCGCTCCAGCTCCTTCAGCCACTGCTGGGCCCTGCGGAAGGAGTCCTAGCAGCGGAAAATGAAGGGACGTCAGGCCACCAGCAACCCCGGGGAGGACAAGGCCACAGTGTATACAGTGTCCTGTGATCCTATGGGTCGGGTGACACACAGCCCCGCTGCTCTGTCCCTGGGACACCCGATCTTTGTCCCACCTGCCTGGTCTTCACCCCAGGGCGCCTCTTCCCAACCCAGCCTGCCCGCCAGCCGCACTGCCCCCTGCAGACCGGACCCCAGTGACCTCGAACCTCCCAACAGCAGAGCTGACCAAGTGCCCCTCCTGCTCACCTGCCCCTGCCCCGCCCCGCAGGGGAGTCCCCTCTCCCCCCTCCACACCTCCGCAGGGCCCTCCCGTGGGAGCCCCCATAACTTCGCCTTTCTCTTCCCCTGCTGGGTGATACGCTGGTGGAAGGTGCAGCCAGGGGCTGTGTGGCCCTGTGTCCGTGACCCACCCCCTACTCAGTGGACACGTGAGAGGTGCAGAGTGACAATGCTGGAGGAGCAGGGCTCCGGGAGGACCCCAGGGGGTCACCAACACAACCAGGCGGGGGGGCGGGGTCATCAGGGAGGGCTTCCTGAAGAAGGTGACCAGCTTCCACGGAAGCGAACCTGCTGGCTGTTGTGACGCTGCCCCAGAGCACCGGGACGGGCAAAGCCCTCGCAGGTGCCGCGCGAGGGCGGCGGGGTCATGGCCAGGGAGCCTCACCTGGCTGGTGATGTCGTACACCAGGAGCGCCGCGTTGGCTCCCCGGAAGTAGAGGTGGCAGACGCTGTGGTACTTCTCCTGGCCGGCGGTGTCCCAGATCTCGAGCTTCAGAGACGCAACCCCCAAATCTACCACCTTCGTGAAGAACGCACCTGGAAGACGGGCCCAGAGGGAGCTAGTCCTCCGCCTCTGCGCCCCCCACCCCGGGCTCAGCCAGCTGCTGACAGGCTCCTGCAGCCCACAGGCCTCAGTGCAGGAGACCCAAGGGGACTGCCCTGCCCACCCAGGCCCAGGTGGCAGGATTCACGGTGCCTCCCACTGGCAAGTGCGCACACAGCACTAGGTGTCACCGTCCCCCAAAACAATGTCCCTGAGAACAGACTGTGCTGTGCAAAAACGGGCCACAGGGCCCCTGCTGTGGCCACGGAGGGTTCCAGCTCAAGGGGGCCACCAACCTCCCCCACCAGCCCCTCCCCTGCAAGGACTGGAAGCTCCATGGTCCCTGGGAGAGGCCAGGAGCCCCAGGGTTCCGCGTCTCCTGTCTGGAGGCTGAGCCCCCAGGGGCCGCGCTCATGTGGGGTTCCCACTCTGACTCAGCTGCAAATCTGCCTGCCGAGATTCCAGCTCCCCGACCGCTGCTGGGCGGGCAGGGTCTTGCCCGGGGGAAGCGGTACTGGCCCAGCCTGGGACCTGCTCTGCAGGGCCCACCCTGCGCTCCATCACCCTCCACGCGAGGCCACCCCCCACTCACCCTCTGATCCAGACCCTCCCGAGGGGGCCCAGGACCACCTCATCCTCCTGAAGGCTGGAGCATCCTGCAGCTAGCCTGCCCTGAGGTGCACCGGCAGGGCCTGCCGGGCCCTGGTCCCTAACCCTGCTCTCGGGAGGGTGGGGTGTCTGCAGAAAGGGGGCCGCACACAGGGGTGACGATATTCAGTCCTGACACAGTGATCCACGACCTAAGACGTCGGAAGTCAAGCTTCACCGGGAGCCCCCAGGGGGACACTCCCACCTGTTTCCCAGGTGTGAACACGGAGACAGGGGCCACGTGCCCATCAGCTCCTATTCACTGAGCGTCCCTGCGGCAGGGGCCCCGCACCCACCCCTCCGAGGCCTCTCGGCCCCTCCGGAAAGCAGACCCCTGTCTCCTGGGGCTTTGCTCCTCCGCGTACCCCACAGACACCCGAAAGGTTTTGTTGACGAAGCCACACCGCGCGGGAGCAAGACGTCAAGCGTCCGCCCGCGGCCGATCCTGTGGGCACAGGCTACTCTCACCCACATTAAGCAATGACGCTCTCCCGCCTCCTCACCTGAAAAGCGGCAACGTCCACGTTCCATAATTACGACTGCATGATGATTAAACTCATATAGACTGTATTGAAATAGAGTGCTCGTACGTGTATTATAATATTCATAAGCAGTTTCACTTCTTCCTTTGCACATAGGGTAATAGTGACAGTGTCCACCTGCAAAGGCTGCTGTGGCCCCGGGTGTGGGGCGCCAGAAGCGGCCCCCAGACAGAAATGGACGCTGTCACCCCCAGGATCCCGCTGCTGACAGCAAAGGAGGGCTCCTCACCTCAACGTCCCTGACACCCAGCACGACTGCAGCCACAAAGCGGGTGCCCAGGGAATCCCTGCTGCCCCCACGGGCTGAATTAGAGGGACCCCTGAGCTCAGCTTCTCTCCATGGACCCTGCACCCCCGCCTGGAGCCCTGGCGTCTCCCCAGGGAGACTAAGAAAGGACAGCGGCCGGCCACTTACAGCCCACGGTGGGCAGGACGCTCCTGAAGTCATTCTTCACGTAGCGGAGAGCCAGGCTGGACTTCCCCACGGAGCCGCTCCCCAGGAGAACCAGCTTGAACACGAGGGGTGGCCCTGCCCCGGGCTGGGCGCCCGGAGCCACCTGCGCCATGGCCTGCGGAGAGCACCCCAGGGCTGTCCAACCAAGTCACCTCAGCGAGCTCACCCGCAGCCCTGCCTCCCGGCAGAGGGACACACAGATGGACGGTGGACAGAGCTCCCAGTCAAAGGCCCCGGGGGCACCCATGTCTGCTGCACCTCATGTCCGCACCCAGGAAGTGGAGCAGAGCCGTGATGTAAGGCGTGTCTCCCAGCTGGGGGGAGCCACCGTTCGCAGGAAGACCAACGGCCGTGACAGGTGACCATGACAGGCTGACGGCCCTCCTTCCACTAACCTCCCTTTTTAAAAAAGGTCTGTCACTTCTGCCCTGGCTGGTGTGGCTCAGCGGATGGAGCCCCAGTCTGCAGATCAAAGGGTCCCAGTCAGGGCACAGGCCTGGGCTGCGGGCCGGGTCCCTAGTTGGGGGCGGGTGAGAGGCAACCCACACGTGGATGTTAAAAAAAATCTATCATTTCTTCCTAAAAGTACCGGAAACACCTGGGAGGTAAATTGCTCTCTCCATCTGAGGTTCATGGATTTAAGTTGCCGTCTCAGAAAAGCAACCTAGCCCTGGCTCAGTGGATAAGGCGCCGGTCTGGGAACCCAAAGGTCGCAGGTTCGATTCCCAGCCAGGGCACCTAACCAGGTTGTAAGCCAGGTCTCCAGCCAGGTCTGTAGCTGGAGGCAGGTGAAAGGCAACCATACATTGGTGTCTTTTCCCCTCTCTGCCGCTTTCCCCCAGCTCTCTCTGTAAATAATTAAAAAAAAAAAAAAAAAAGGCGATCTACCTAAAAATGTTGGTGTTTCAAAAACCCCTGTCTAAATAAAGCAGTTTCAAGGAAGGAAGGAAGGAAGGATAAACACAGAGAGAGGGGCAAGTGGCCCGTCAATGTTTGAAGTATTTGCCGGAATGGCGGGCTGTGCCTTGGAGCAGCGGCAGGACAGCAGTGAGGTGGGAGGGAGCGGGGTCTCCCCGGTGAGTTTTTGGGGGCTCGCTCTGTAGCCCCCTAAACCCTGCTCCAGTGGGGTGCCGGGGCACCGGGACTCAGGCATTTCACAGACCCCCCCCACCCCCAATGAGGGGCCAGTCTACCCTCCCAGGACCCGCCCACCCTGCAGGAGCTCAAAGCAATTCATGCCACAGGTTTCTGACCCCCGTGAAACTCCAGAGGCAGAACACGGTAAAATAAGCAGCGTGAACCAACGGGAAAGCCCCGAAGAGGCCGCGGGCCCTCCCGGGATAAACCGGGCAGCTGCTGATGCAGCGAGTCCGGCCAGGGGTTGCCCGCCGGCCCCGCGCCCACCCTGGGGCCCGGCCTCCGGGAGGCGGCCGCCCGCCCTCCCACTCCCTGCCGCCTGGTGCAGCCGGTCAACAGCAGCTGCTAACACGGACCTCGCCGTGCGCTGCTCCTCTTCTCCAGGGAAACTATCTCAGCCTGGAACGCTACCCTCGCACGTGGAGCTATGTTTTAGCGACTTCTCCCTCTCGCTGAACCGTAACCTCTTCAACATCATTGTCTCGAGGGGAAAATGAAGTTCTCGTCACCCCTGAGGACAACCAGGAAGCGCACGCGGCCTGCTTTCGCCTGGGTTTAGGTTCCCTGCGTCTTAAAATTAACCCAAACCCCGGCTTTGCGCGTGGGCCTCCGTGCCCTACCTTTACAAAGACAACATGTATCCGAGGCAGTTTTCCAATTGCTACATGCTAACCACCGCAGAACATTCCTGCAACTGTTGCAGTTTGCAGAGCCGTGACCCTCCCCTGAATCTTTCCCAGGCTTTCATTACTTGTCTCTGTCATCAATCACACGCACTGAACGTTTTTATGCATAAATTTTGTGCGAACCCCTCTGTTCAGAGAGGACACTGAGCGTGTGGGGCCTGGGCCACCTGCAGGTTTTATTAAGCAGGTCTCTCGGGGGTCCCTCTGGACACAAGGTGCCCTCGGGGGTGCGTGCCCATGAGCAGGGCCCCGAGATGCCCCCGGCACCAGGATGTGGCCTTTCACTTCCCAAGCCCAGCTCCTCTCCACAAAGAAAGAGAAAGGACCCAAACCCCGACACGCCTTTTGGGGTGGGGCAGGGGGCATTGCAGGAAGGGTCTGGTTTGCTAGGTCTCTTGCCAGGTGTCCCTCGTGGGTGCGGCCCCTCCTGCATGTGAGGAACCCCGGGAGTACGGTGAGCCTCTGGGGTCCCCCTCACTTGCCAGGCCCGACTCTGGTTTAAGCGGGAGCCTCCCTGTAGCCCCCCGCCCCCCGCCCGTGGGACCCAGACACACACAGCAGCCCAGCAGGGCGGACAGGGAGGACCCCCTCCCTCGCCGCGCCCTCCCGGTCATTCACGGGTGGGAACACGGGCAGAAACACACAGATGCTCACACACAGGACATATGGGCACACACACAAACACGTGCACAGCACAGACGTGCACACAGAGACACACAGACGCACACGGTTGCACCCGCAAACACATACTCACTCGGGCAAGCGCCCGGAAGTTGGAAGAGTGGCTCAGGTGTCCCCGGGCCGGGTCACGTCCGGGGATCCTGAGCGCACCCAGCCACCGGGCCCCGCGGGGCCCTCCCGGGCTCCCTCCCTGGTCCTCCCAGGCGGCTGCGTGGGGGTGAGGCGGCCGAGTGGGCAGGGAGGCTGAGGCAGTGCCCGGCCCGGCCGCCCTCACATCAGGCCACTTCCTCCTGCCGGCTCAAAGGGCAAGGTCCCCGGTCACGTGGTCACCTGAGACAGGGCAGGGCCGGAGGCTGGGCCAGGAGCACCTGGGCGGTGGCCGTAAGTGAGCAGCCTGCTGTCCAGGGTCTGCTGCCCCCAGCAGACAAGCTCCTGAGCTCACGGGGGCCCAGCCCAGCGCACCTCCCCACTCCCTGCTCCCTGCTCGGGTGGCTGGCGGTGCAGAGAGAAGCAGGTGTCTCAGGCAGTGGGGCGCAGGCCTCCCTCAGATGGCCGGGCGCCAGCTTCCTGCCCGCCCGCACCTGGAACCAGGTGGATCAGTCCTGCTGCCATTGGGGGCGAGGACAGGGGGTCTCTGAGGCTGCCTGACAGCTTTGTGACCCTCCGCCCCGCCTGCTCCGCTGTGGAGTATCCCAGCCAGGATCCCAGGGGCTGCTGCCTAATCTGCCTACCTCAGTATCGGAGCCAAAGTGCCCAGGGAGGGCCCGCGGCCCAGGTGACTGAACACGGAGAAGCCACCCCAACAGACAGACCCAGGGGTGCTGTGGAGGTTGAGCTGTGACTCACAGGGCCGGGGGCTCATCACAGCTGCGGCCCTCTGGGCGCCCTGCCCAGCCTGGGACCTGGGTGGGTCTTTTCCTTGAAATCAGCAGGGTCCCCCTGTCTCCTCACCTCCCTGTGAGCCCCGACACTGGCCGCGGTGACCTGGGTTCAGCCCGCAGAGAGCCACCCCCGGGGGAAGAAACCGGAGGCCCTCACGTTTCAACCAGAAGGTTCCTCCCCTCGTGGGCGTGCGGGGTCAGGCTGGGGCACAGATAACTGGCAGCGGGGGCGGGGGGGCCGCTGGGACACGGAGGCGGTGTGCGCACCGGCTAGGAAAGATAATACACAAGCAATTTTCCTGCCAGACCACAATCAGTATTCCTCGCGCGTGGCTGCAGGAAGCTCAGGCTTTCTCTCTGGACATTAGATCCACTTCTGTGTCAGCATGAACGAGGACACCTGAACAGGCCGCGGGCACAGGCAGCCCACCCTATGCGCATGTGCCCCTCCGGAAAGAAGTGCAACATTGCAGAACCCTGGAGCCAGGAGGGCCCCTGGGGATTGCCTGGACTGGGCACCCACCAGCCCCTGCTCCGGGTGACCCAGGGGACAGTGACGGGCTTGCTGCCCCAGGCAGCCAGGCACCCCGACCCTTTCATCCCCATCAACCTTTTATAACTTCCCACCCACCCCTCACCCGGGCTCCTTCAGCCGGAGCCCCGTGACCATTTCGCAGGCGTCTGAGGCACTTCCCAGGGCGGGTGGCACATGCTGGGCCCAGACCCCGCGGCCCCTCTCCTGGGAAGAGACCCCAGTGTGGCCCAGACGGGTGACCCGCCTTCTCTCCAGAGGACGAGTGGTGGCCCAGCTCTGCAGACCTGAAGGCAGGAGGGGGTCCCCCTACCTCCGGCAGAGCCTGAGTACCCCTTGCCTGCGGCACGGGCCTTCCAGAGCACCCGTATTTCCCGAGGCCTTTGCCAGAGGCAGGCATGCTCTCCGCCTTGCCTCGAACCTTCGCCCTCGATTATCTCAATGGAAAATTCCAGCAGAGATTCCTGATCACCAGTCACATTCCTCCGCTGAAAACCAGCTTGGGTTTGGCTGCTGGCCAGGCTGGGCAGCGCAGGGCAAAGTCCCGCCCAGGGCCAGAGGTGACAGGGCAAGTGACCTTGCCCCGGTGGCTGCCCAGGTCACGCAAGGTCCTAGAGGAGCAGAGGGCACAGGCCGAAGGGGAGGGTCACGTGTGCCTGGCAGAGGCTCAGGGAAGGGGTGTCCCCACTTCCCTTGCTCCCAGAGGACACCCCGTAAGTCTGCATTGAGAAACTAGGGGGGTCCAGGCAGCGGGCACAGCCCTGGCGCCTTCCCCGCGGATAGGAGTCCCGAGACTCAGGCCTCTCCTCTCCGGGGCTCCGAGGCGGAGGCACCGGCTCACGTAGAGACGCGCCCCGTGTTCTCCGGCGCTGCACCGGCGGCTCACGGCTCACGGCGGCTCACGGCGGCTTCCACGTCTTCGGAGCATCTCCTGTGTTTGGTGTTCAGCTCAGACTCCGGCCAAAGAGGCACGTTTCCTGGGGCCTGTCCCTGGCCTCACCCGTCCTGCAGGCGGTAAAATCGCGGCCGAGGCCACGTCAGGCGGCTGCCGGCGCCGCCCCTTCTGCGGAGGCCGTAAGTGAGCCAGGGCCCCTTCCCGACTGTCCACGCAAGATGCTCCGTGGGTTCAGCCAGATGCATCACCCCATCTGCGGCCCAGAGACCCGCTGGAGCAAGAGCGGCGCCCCCTCGGGCCCCAGACCCTGGGCCCCACATTCTCCCTGACCCACCGGCCACCAGGGGTGACTTCATTGGATTGTGTCAACGTGCCCACCTGGCGTTGTGATTACATTTTACTGTAAGGACAAGGCTTCCTAGGTAGGACACCGGGTAACTTCTGCTCTGCCCGAGACACCCTGAGTTTTATCAACAGTTTCCACAAACTGTTCTTCATCTGGGGGTGCGGAGCGCAGGAAGCCAGCGCGTCAGCAGCAAACCGTTCCCAGTCACTGTCCTGAACCAGGTGGGAGGCTGGGGCACACGCCGGGCACTGAGCACCGTGCGGCTGAGGGCAAAGCCGGGCGCAGCTGACGCCCCTGCTAGCGATTTGATTGTTTCCTTCCGGCTTCATGGAGAGAAAGAAACCTCCAGGGGTCTGTGTTCCTCCTGAGAAGGCCTTCCGGGCATCACTGAGCACAACAAAACCTCGGTGGAAATGCTTCTATTTAAAAATGGCCCCATGGAGGATAGAGTGCTCTGCAAAGCCCCGGCCAGAAATGCGGCCAGCATCCTCCCTTCCCATGTGCAAGCGATCGCCCTGGCTGGTGGCTCAGTGGACTGAGCGCCGGCCTGCAAACCAGAGGGCCGCAGGTTCAAATCCCAGCCAGGGCACACGCCTGGCCAGGTCCGCCGCTGGGCGTGCGACAGGCAGTCACCCATGGATGTTTCTTTCCCTCTTTTTCTCCCTCCCTTCCCCTCTCTCTAAAAATAATAAAATCTTTAAAAATATACATGAAAACGACCAGAAGCGTCTGCGCTCCCTTCGGCGTTGGAGGGCTGGGTTGAGGAGTGGATAAGGGCGCTGCTGGGCCCGTTGATCCAGGGACCCCTGCTGGGGAGGGACCACCTGAGCTCACGGGCACCTTGGGGAGCAGAGGGGTAGGGTGAGCTACTGCCCCCCTCCCCCGGAAGCACAGTGTCTGCAAACAGTCCCGCTGAGCAGGTACCTGCCCACGACCAGGATCACATTCCCGGGGCCCAGGTTCTGCGCTCGGGGTACAGATGCCCCACAGAGAAGCTCACAGGGAGAAAGGGCCACGGGGAGGGGGAGGAACGGGGGCGGGGGTAGACGTGGCTCCACACCCCTTTCACTGCTGGCGCCACCAGCCAAGCTGGACTGGGGGCAGGTCCCCTCCTCACCTCCGGGTCCAGACGTTCCCTGGGGTCCTTCTGCAGGACAGAGTGGGGACAGTGCCACACACGCTGACCCCCAAATATCCCTCCACGGGAAGGGGCGTGCGTGACATGTTAGGTGGTCTCCGAGGCCGTGGTCTTACCAGAGGTTGTTGCGGTGAAACTGCATCCTAGTAATCAGCTCAGACCCTCGTGCGCGGGGGACACGTGCTTCCGTTGCCAGCTAGACTTTATTGGTTTGGTGTTTTCCCGTTCTTATTATTTACATTTTTTAGTTATTGACCGTTCAAGAGAAAACAAGGAGAGACACGCATCAATTCCTTGTTCCACTTCCTGATGCGTCCGGAATTCTTGCGTTAATTCTTGCACGTGCCCTGACTGGGTGATGAACCTTGGGGCTTCAGGACGGACAATGTCCTCACCAGCCAGCTGCTCAGCAGGGCCATAGCTCGTAAAAGTATTCTTTTTAATTGGCGTGTGCTTGACACATAGTCAGGAGCACGCATTTTCAGCGTGCATGGACGTGGACATGCATAGAGACAAACACACCAAAATTCCGCGGGTTTAACAGACGTGCGTGTGGACGACCACTCGTCCCGAGTTTCCTAGAACTGCCCCTGCTTTAAAACCGAAAGTCCTCCATCTCAGGAAGCCCGTTAGCCGCAGGTCAACCTGGACAGTCGGGGACCCTGCAACCCCCTCACGGAGGACATAGGACATTTCCCTCACCCTAAAATTTTTCTGCTGGTCCCTTGGTAGTCGCTTGGTCCACGTTTCAGGGCAACGGTGTCCCGCCCCCGTCACCCCTGCTCCTGTGGCGTCCTCTGGTGTCAGAGAACGGAACCCTCCACTGCGCCTGTCCTGGGACTGGCTTCTCTCACACGGATGACTGCTTCCCCGGGTTGCCCCTCTCCCGGGCGTGATGGTGTTCATTGCCGGGTCATGTTACATTCCAAGTGGCTGCACCTCCCGTCCCATCTGCCACGTGCAGGAGCCCCAGCTGCTCAGTGCTCTCACGAGAAGGGGCATCTTACTGGGGTTTTATTTTTCGTCTTCCTCACGAGAAGGGTGCTGGGCGCCTGTCCTACGCTTTCTGGCCATTCGTCTATCTTTTTATACGAGGTGTCCGTTCCAGGCTTCAAATCTCTTGCCCACTAGTTAAATGACTATTTTTACCTTCTTTTTATCAACGTGTAGGGAATCTTTGTACATTCTGGGTAAAGGTGTTTTGTCACATTGATGGATGGTGGATCTTTTCTCCCAGCCGGTGGCTTATGTTTTTATTTTCGGGGGTGGGGGAGAAGGTGGGTGGGTAAATCAGCGGAGATTTGTGATGTTGATGAGACCCAAGCTGTCAATTTGGTATGTGGTGGTCAGTGCCTTTTGCATGCTGCCCAAGAACGCTTTTCCTACCTCCAACGTCTCAAAGATATTCCCCCACATTTTCCTCTAGGAACTTTATAGTTTCAGCTACTGAATTTAGATCTAAAAGTCTGCCATGACTTATTTCTTGTGTATGACACAAGGGTCAAACTTCATTTTCTCAAAAGATACCCATTTGTTCCAGCTCCATTTACCAAAAATAAAATCGCTTTTCCTTTTCCCAGTGGATTATTTTGGTTGGTACCTTTTTCACAGCCAAGGAACCCCTGGGCTGGCCTGAAACCCTGGAGTCTGGGCTTTGTTTGTTTCTTTAATGTTTTTTTTTTTTTTTTTTTTTTTTCTCTCTCTGTTCTTCAATGTGGGTAAATTTATTAACCATCCCTCAAATTCCCTTTCTTCTACCTCATCCAACCTATTGCTTACACTGGTCAATGACTTTTTAATTATAAACATTGTATTTTTTTTTTCAGTTCTACCATTTCCATTGGGTTCATTTTCAGAGTCTCCACATCTTGCCTACAGTTCCCCATCTCTTTGTTCATGACGTCCATCCTCGGATAGTTATTTAATACAACCCTCTGCTGATTTCAATATCCAGGTTTTCTGCGACTCTTTTCCAGGGGATTCTTTTCCCTCTTGACTAGGAGTCGCATTTTCATGGTTCTTCCCAGGCCTGGTGCCCCTTCATTGTACGCTGTCACAGCGGGCCAAGGTCAATACAATTCACACGGTGCGCGGCCGACACTTTTGGGACCGACCTTAGTGTACTGCAGAGATTATGGGTTCTATTACCACCTTTTGGAGGCTTTTGATTTGGCTCAGGCTGGGAATGGGTTGCCTCAACCCAGCAGGTACCTGGACCTTGTGGAGCCGTGGTTCGGCTCTAGGCTTTGTTACAACATGTGTTTTGACTTTGCTGTCTGAGCCCTTAGCTCCTCTAAGGCAACCATTTTCATCTCATGCACTAATTGCTAAAATCCTGTGCCAGTCAGACAAAAAAAAAAAAAAAAAAAAAATAGGTATCATTTTGTTTCATTCCCAACAGACAGCTATCGTGCTGGCTGCGGTCACATTTTCCTTTGACAACCTGAGGGAAGAGGGCAGTGCCCTCCGCGGGCAGGTACTGCATCCCGGGCTCCTGCCACGGCACCCTGGCTGAAAATGCTGCACCAAGGGGCGACCTTTCTGGGGTTTCAGTGACGTGCCCCTGGCACTGGGCAGGACTTGAACTCCTAGCTTGGTGTTCCTGGTGCTGGGCACCTGCTGAAATCTCCACCCCACCCTTCCAGGCTTCCGGCTGCTTTCCTCTGCATTTCGTGGGGTGTCGTGCAACACACGCGAGACTCCCCTGGAATCTGCACACGTGCACGTGCAGAGGCTCATCCCTCAATGAACCCCCTTTTTTGGGGTTTTCTCACTAAGTTGCCAGCTGGGCTGACAGCCCCAACCCCGAACATCTGACCGCCCCCCCCCCCCCCCATCCAGTAAGTCTATAGTTTCCCTCCCGGTGCGCCCTGAAGACCAGAGGAGGAGGTGTCCTCCTGTAAAGGCTGCGGTCACGGCCATCAGAACCCCCTTCCCTTCCCTCCCGTGCCTGCACAGGGTTCCTGTTTGCATCTTATTTGACTTTTATGGTGGTTATTGGCAGGACAGTTGCATTCATATAAGTTTCATCTCCATTACTGGAAGCTAAAAGGCCTCTGCCACCTCTTTTTAAAAACAGTTTAGCCCTGGCTGGTGGATCAGTGGATTGAGCATCGGCCTGTGAACCCAAAGGTCGCCGGTTCGATTCCCAGCCAGGGCACATAACCAGGTTCTCCAGCCAGGTCCGTAGCTGGAGGCAGGTGAAAGGCAACCACACGCTGATGTCTCTCTCCCTCTCTCCCTTCCGTTTGAAAATAATGAATACATCTTTTTTGACAAATACAAAAACGGTTTAATTGATAGTTAAAATACCCATGCTAGGGGAAAACTCGGTCCCGTTGCCCGTCTGTAAACATGGAAGCATTTCTCTTCCGTAAGTAAAAAGAGACTCGGGCTTCATGCCCTGTTTTCCGTAGCCCCTGATAGATGTATTCGGTTAGGCCACGCACATTTCCCCATCACCCACGGCTCCACCACCCTGAGCAGGACCCTCCAAGGGAAGGAAAACCCCTCTTGGTCCTGATCCCAGGACGCGGTGGTGAGGGCCCGGCCAAGGCGCCGGCACGTGTGCAGGAGGACGGCCACCGCAGCTTTCCTCCGGGGACCCCCCTGGCACAGAACCGCCCTGAGTGTGACACCCTCCTACCCATGCATAGTGTTCATGCAAAATTCCTGCCACCCGACAGCACTCAGTCAGGATGGAGTTACCGGGGTAACAACACTGACAGCAAACAATTTCGCAAGCCTCAGCCGGTGAACCCTCACCAGTCCCACGTGACCAGGAGCACCTTCCACACGGGTTGGGGCTCCCCAGGACGTGCAACAGCGTTCTGGACGGTGCATGTGACAAAGTGTGCTTGGAAGGCTGGCCTGGTTTTGGCAAGTGAAGGGTGGAAGGAGGACAGTTCGGAACGGGGTCAGAGGGCCCACGGAGGGACTTCAAACAGTCCCCCGTGAAAACTGAACTCGGGTTTCCGGTTCGTGGGTCCTGTTTACGTCTCAGGAAGAGGAATCCAGGCTTTCGTGGGTTCTCAGAGGTTCGCCACGCCTGCAAATTGGAGAGGCGCTGGGCCCAGGGCTCTGTCCCCACCACGGGCTCCCTCACCACGTATTTTGCAATAGCCCCCAATGTTCATATATTTGTTTCTGTCGCCATCATCACCAGTCACCGTACGGAGGCACAACACCCCCTTAGAAGGAGGTTATCCATGAATGACAGGCACGTGGTCCGCGCTGTTCTCGGTGCCGGCCGATGGATCTCAGGTCTAACAGCCCCGGGGAGGCCCCAGTGGGGTGCTCCAGAGGAAGGGGCGCAGCTTGCTTGCCCCCCATTTGGGGGACTATCTTTTCCATCCCGTGCAGCCATTTTTCCACTCTGAGTTTTAGCTAAAAGTAGGTTAGGTTTTCCACAAACCCATTTAACCTGGTTCAAATACATCAAACTGTTCCGGAAACGAACTAAGGGGAGGGAAGCCACTGCCGCCCCCAGGGGCGCCCTGTGAGTTGCTTCGAGGTGGTGGGCAGCCCCTGAGAGTGACGTTCTACATGGAATGTCAGTACTTGGTGTATAACGTTCTTATTTTTCATTTAAAATACATGTTTGAGGGAGTCTGGTATGTTCTTCGTGTACCGCAGTGGGCAGGAAGGCCAGGGCTTGGTAAACCTCCCCTGACTCTCCAGTTGACTTTTATTTACTTGTTTTTATTTTTAAAGATTGCATTTATTATTTTTAGAGAGAAGGGAAGGGAGGGAGGCAGAGAGGGAGAGAGACATCCATGTAGGGTTGCCTTTCACCTGCCTCCAGCTGGGGACCTGGCTGGAGACCTGGCTTGCAACCTGGCTGGGAGTCGAACCAGCGACCTTTGGGTTCACAGGCCGGCGCCGTATCCACTGTGTCACCAGCCAGGGCTCCAGTTTATTTTTAAATCCACCTTTATAGTGTGTAAGGTAAACCGCAGGCAATTCATTCCTCTTCCAACGCTGTTTATGGAGAGCAGCTGCGTGCCGGCCCCTCCCCAGCGCTGGGGACCTGGGGACGCAGCAGCGAAGTCACTGAGGACAGGCGGGAAGGGGGACCGTCTCCCCAACTCCCCACCCGCGGGGTCCCGGCGGCCAAGGTCACGGGCCAGCCGGCAGCAGAGGGGTCGTCGCGCCAGGGCCTGGTCCCCGCCCTCCCCGGTCCCTCCTTGCAAACCGCTCTCAGCCATCCAGTCCCCGAGAGCCCTCCGAGCCCCGCGAGGTCCCCTCGCCACCCGCCCCACGGCCGGGCCGGTGTCCCAGCCCCGGCGCCCCAGCCACCTAGCGCCCCGCGTCCACGCGCCGCGGACCCCCCGGCCGTCCGAAACCTCCCCGCGCCTCCAGGCTCAGGTCCCGTCCCCGTGCCGGCGTCCGGCCCGCCCCCCGCGCCCCCGGGCCCGGCGCCCCCTGCGCCCCCCGCGGCCGCGCCGCTGACGCCATGACGCCGCGCGGAGGGAGGGCGGGGCGGGCCCGGGAGGAGCGGCGGGAGCGACCGGCCCGCGGGGGCGGCGGCGGCGGCGTGGCCGAGGGACATGGGCACCCAGGGCGCGGGGCGCAGGCGGCTCCCCCAGCGGGAGCGGCTGACGGCGGAGGACGACGCGCTGAACCAGATCGCCCGCGAGGTGAGCGCGGCCGCCGCGTTGCGGGGCGGGGCGCGCGGCTGTCAGGCGCGGTCGGGCGTCGGTCCGCGTGCGGGGCCGGGGCGCCGGCCGCCGGTTCTCTGCCCGGGGACGGGCGGGCGACCCTGACCCTCCCCCGCGCCGGCGCCCCTCGAGCGCAGAGCTGGGGCGCCGCCCCTGGCGACGGGTGGGGGGCAGGCGCCCCGCTTTGTCGGGCCGCACCGTGAGGGTGCTGTGGGCCAGACCCTCGCGGCCGGTGGTGTCCCCGGAGGCCACAGGGCCCGGCCTCTGTGGGTGACCATTTGCGGTGGATTGTCACCCGGTGCCGCCGGGCAGGGGCCTGGGGTCACCGCGACTCTGTGGCTGAACTGAGCCTGAAACGGCCCGGGGGCCCCCCTGAGGTTTCCATTAAGTTTCCCGGGAGGTTGATCCTGATGAGGGGGCGATGCCCTCCCGGGGGCAGAGGAGCCCCGCACGCAAACCATACTCGCTCAGGGCAGAAGGGTGGGCCGTCCCGCGACAGCGACCGGTACCAGCAGCTCCCCAAGCGGGACCCATGGCTGGGGTGGCGCTGGGGCGGCCGTGGCGCTTGGGTTTTCCGCGCACCCCCGTTTGTACCTTCTCCACGCGGCCCAGGACCCCCTTCCCAGTGCGGCGGAGGGAGAGTCAGTCCACAGAGCACTGTTCCCACGTGGAGAAACCTGGGAGGAGGCTTCCGTGTGTGTGTGTTGGGGGGGTGCAGTCAGCTGCTGGCCCAGTGCTTTTGGTTTAAAGGCTGCTTTTCTGGACGCAAGGCTGTGGGTGTTTGTTGACCCGTGAATGCATGCGGGCTTGATGTTCTGTGTGAGAAGCAAACTCCTCTTCATCCCTTACAGCCCAGGGTGGAGCTGGTCCCTGCCCACCTGCCTGTGCCCCTGCAGAGGGGGCCGGCCAGGCTGGCCGTGCCTTACTTTTGCGCCCCCGGAACCCCACTGAGCCATGCACCCCGTAAGTGCCCGTCAGCATCGGGCGCGTCCACTGATGCAGACAGAAAGGACTGCAGGGCAGTGAAGTGCACTGGGCTAAATTTAGCCATTTGCTAAGTGCTGTAGCATGACTCTAATCCCCGCCTCTAAGACAGGCGGTCATGTATGTATCTGACCACACGACCAGGCACGGGGCCAGAGGTGACCCACAGGCATGGCCTGATCTCTCCACAGCTGGTTTTGGGACAAAGGCACGAGGAGAAGGAGAACTCCCCAAGTCCGCCTCCTGCCTGCTGGTTTTATAAAAGTGGGTTGAAAGGGAAAGCAGGGGGGTCGTACAGTGGCATCCTGGGTAACAGGGGACACACAGCAGGTGGTGACAGTTTCAGACGGGGGACCAGAGGGGGCTCTGCAAACGCCCACGGCCCTGCGCGGACTGTGCCTCCCCAGGGAAGTGAGGTCCCCAGCCCCTCAGCCTCCAGCTCCGCGTCCCCTCGTTTCTGAACAAGAACGTGAACCCCCTGGGCAGGTAAACTGAGGGCCGCTTCATGCACATCCTCTCAACCAGCCACAGAGTGGGGCATTGCAAGTGCTATTTTATGTTTTACAGAAATTGAATTCTGTCTCCCAGCCGTGAAAATTAGAATCACTGCTCACAGGGCAAATCTTCACCATCGAGGTCTTATAAACGTTAACAGAGTGACTAGGTTGGGCGTTTTCCGATTTGTTCAGTGATGGAGGGGTTGCCGTGGGTCCCATGCCCGTCCCGGGAGACAGGGAGCAGTGCTGACCCCTGGGGGGCTGGTGGGGGCTCTGACCCACAGACCAGCGGCAGGAACGGAAGGCGGGAAGGGGTGACGGGCAGAGCGCGTGGCTGCTGTATTCTGCAGGTTTGCAAACGAGAACTAGCCCTGCTGCAGGGACCAGCGTGGCCGTCCGTGGTGACGTCCTGGAGGAAGTGGCATTCAGAGTTATCCCTCAAGGGACAGAAGCCCTAACCTGTCACCCCTGGGCCTCCCCACGGGTGCGGATTCCCCACCAGCACTGCTGTCTCTCTCCCCACGACCTCTGCTGCTGGCCTGCTGGGCCACCCTCTGGGGGTGGCCTCCTCCTTGGGGTGAGTTGCTTCCAGGAGGCTGGCTGCTGTGCCCACTGTGAGCCCACCCTGTCTCTCCTGAGAGTGGGGAGCGTGTCCCCTTCCTCTTCCCTGGGTTGTTCCTGACTCCGCTGGGCTGTGGCCAGGGCTGGTGGGGGGTCCTATGCTGTCACCACTCAGGCCCACAGGGCCATGGAGAATGCCTGGCAAAGGTGGTCACCCGGCAGGGAGGCCGGTCCCAGGTCCGCTGAGCCCAGGTTGGCCCGACTCCCTGCGAGCCATGCAGTTTGTTTCTGCAGCTACTTTGCGGTTTGACCAGGGCACTTGTAGGAAAAGGAGTTGCAACTTTCAGTCACTGTAGCATGTCTGCAAGAGTAGCTTGCTTCTCTCTGTCTGTCTGGAGTGGCATTTGGGTGTGACACAGTAGGGATGAAGGTCCAGGAGGCACTTTGAGAGCTGTCCCCGTGGGAAGCCCGGCTGGGGTTTCACACGGCTGGCGGGCGGAGCAGGTGCCTGTCTCTGGCGCATCGGTGTCCACTAATGACACTAGCAGCGTCCCAACTCTCCTGTTCCACCCTCGGCCACAGAGTAAAGTGACCCGGCCCCTGACACCCGAGGCAGTTCACAGTCTCCCTGCAGACGGAGAACCCCTTCCCCACCCAACGGAAAGAAATGACGCGCAGCTGTCTCAGTGAGCTTCCGGTCCCCTCTGTGGGCACACGAGCTGTGGTCCCTTTTCCTTCCTCAGCCGCATGCAGCGCCCTCCCCGGTGACGGTTCCCACAGCCTCCTCTCCAGGGGTCCCCCCGCCGTGGCAGGGTCCTCCGAACACAGGACCCCCGCAGGGGCGCAGGTGTTGATTTCCTGGCCTGTTGGGGCGAGTGCTGGCTGTTGGGGTTCGTGTTGCCCCTTCACTGGAGATGCCCCAGCGTCTCTCAGGGGACAGGGCCATGGCGCCCCAGCTCCGGGGCAGCCTGCACCTCCACCTGGGGAGGGAGGTGAGGACTCGAACAGGCACCCCAGGTGGGGGCAGCTCGGGTGCATTCAGGCTCCAGAGCCCGCACGGGATAAGTGGGGTCAGGTGAGGGGTGAATCCAGCGGAGGCCACCTGCCCCACCCCGGCCCACTGCTCCCTTCCCCTCTGCTGACACCACCCCTTCAAGTCCCTGCCTGTGCTTATGGTGACCCCAACTCAGGCCAACCCCACGCCTCATCCTGGGGAGTCCCATGAATACAGGACACTCTAAACCTAAGTCCCCGTGTCCTTCCCAAGTGGCCCTCCTAGATCAGTCTGTCAGAGGGACCCCATCTCCCGCCCTCCAGGCCATTTGAGGGCCAAGCAGGGGTGGGGCGCCCACTCCTTCTCAGACCACCTGGAAAGCTGGCCCCATGTGGGACCTTCACCCGCCTCCCCCTCCGGCCCCAACTAGATTGTGTCATTCACTGTCACCAGCAGCTTCTGACCGGGGAGGGGAGGCCGGAAGAGGTGGATTAGATACCAGTCCTGGGACATTGCTCATGGGGGACACTGACCTGCCCGTACCCCAGCACAGCTGGCCCCCAGCACACATCTCAGCGCATCACCCACAGGCATTAGGAATGTGACAGCAAAGGCATCCCAGGCAGACTTTTGTCACCATCTGGCTGTCGGGGGAATTGCAGACGCTGGGCCCGTGACCTTGGGCTGTTGGTATGAGTCCCAACAAGATGGCCTGGCCAGAGATGGACGCAGAAACTCAGCTGTGGGCAGGCCCTGGGCAGCTGACGGCTGGGGCCCACCCATGGCTATTTCTGTGGGACAGCCAGCTGTCCCTGTTCCTGGTGAACCTACAGTGACCCACCGGTGTTGTGGTCATGGATGTGACTTGCTCACAGAGACATGAAGAGGTCCCAGTGGAGCATGGAAATCAGGGGACCCGTGTTCGATTGAGCCTGTCCCCGCGAGCCTGGTTGGGGTGCAGGGTCAGAAAATGGAGAGGTGGGAACTGAGCTGCTTTTAAGGCCCTCAGTGCGTCCCAGGAGCCTCAGTCACAGCGACATGAAGTCCTGCAGAGGCATTTAGAGATGCAAAGGACTTGCCTAAGGTCACCTGGTAAATAAGAGGTGCCACCCCCCTCCAGGCTACGTCCTGGGTCAGGTTTGGGCCCCGCGGTCAAGCAGGCTGCTGCCCATCTCTGGGGCTGCCACCTCGGTGCACCCCTGGGCCTTCAGGCTCGCAGTTCTGGGAGCCACAGTCCCCTCTGCCCGCGGGGTCTCTCATCTTCTTCCCATTCTCGCCTCTTTTCGAAACCAGTTTTTATTTCATTAACAGGAGAGATGCTTTTACCCTTGTCCCACATTCCCGGGCCATTCTCCACACAGCAGCGGGGCGACCCTTTTAAATGTGTCAGATCGTGTCCTTCTCCCCTGGAAACCCTCCAGGGGCTCCTCCCGTGTCTCAGCAGAAGTCATGTCTGTGTGACCTTGAAAGACCCTCGCTGCGCCGGCGGTTGTGCGGCAGTTATAACTGACAGGCACGTGCTCTGCGTGTTGATCTTTGAATTTCCGATACGACCTGCTGGTGTCCTGGTTTCAGGGTGAGGACTTGGATTCATGGGTCTGGCGCGGGCCCTCCCCCCACTTCTCTGTCGCCGTGTTATCACACCGCAGTCATGTTGTAAGTTTGGGCTACACAGGCACAGGCGGGGAGAGCGTGTGTGCTGGAGTTGGGTTTTTGGGGTGCAGACCCCATGGCCCAGAGCCAGTTATGTAGCCACTTGTGCCTCAGTTTCCCTGTGTATAGGTAGGGACATTTTAAGAGTGCACCTCTCACAGGGTGCTTGTGAGGGTAAGTGACGTGTTGTGTCAGAACAGCAATGGGTACACAGTCAATGCGAGGGTTGACGGTGTGACACCAGAGCCCAGAGGCCCACGCTGACATCTCCTCTTACACAACTTCCTACCTTTTATTTTTAATTTTATTTATTAGTTTCAGAGAGAGGGGAAGGGAGAGAGGCAGAGAGGGAGAGAAACATCCATGTATGGTTGCCTTTCACCTGCCTCCAGCTACGGACCTGGCTGGAGACCTGGTTTGCAACCTGGTTCTGTGCCCTGGCTGGGAATCGAACCAGCGGCCTTGGGGTTCACAGGCCGGTGCCTTATCCATTGTGCCACTAGCCAGGGCTGGGGTTAGTTATTTCTATATTTTCCCCAATGGCTCTTCTCTCTGCATATTGTTGTGCCTGATCCTTCACGAACTTTTCAACACAACTTTTCACAATAGGATTTTCTAATACGATTCTCTGTGTTTTAAACCAATCAGATAATCTATCAATTCCACGTTATTCCCTCCTGGAGCTGTCCTCGTGGGGACCTCTGCTCTGAGCCCCAGTCTGCTCGGGTGCACTTACGTCACTACAGCCGTCCTTCCCCTTGGCACCATTCCCAGAATTGCACTTCCCTGGTGATGTCATTGTATGCTGACCGTGACATCCTTGCTGGGTTCTACGTACGTTGTCTTCTTGCTTGGATTACCGTCTCATGTTGCTGGAACGCGTCCTTCGGTATCTTTCGGAGAGAGGATGCCTTTTCTAGGTGTTTGCAGATCTGAAAACGTCTTCTTTTACCCTCACCCGCGATTGGCAGTTGGGCTGAGTCTTCCAGTTCTGGGTTAAAAATAGTTCTCCAAGAGATGACAGAGATTCCCGTGCGCTCCTTGAAAAGATGCCCAGCGTGTCCCGTTCACTGAAGAAAGCTGCGCGGAACGCGCTGTCCATCTGGGAGAGAGCGGGAGTTCGTGTGAACGGGCTGAGCCCCGCGAACGGTGGTGCGGGTGGAAGTGTGTGAATCGCTCAAGGGTAACGTCTCGCACTCTTGGTACCTGAGCCACGTGACGGTGACACCTATTCCATTTGATACACTAATGAAAGTGGAACTGGAAACTAGTTTCAGCGTCATGTTAAGGCATTTTCCCATTTTATTCTAGCTTTCAGGGTTGCTTTGAGAACTCTGATACCTTGTATACAGAGCTTTCAAGGGTCTCCTCTTGACCCTCGGTGTTCTGAAATTTCCTTTTCTCTTTCCCCCTACTTTCAAAATGTCTGTTCGAACTGGAAACACGTATTCTGAAATTTCGGGGTAGTTCCTGAATTCGCCCCTCCCTGCCACGTTCCCGGGTTCCGGAACGCCTGCCGTGGAAAACACCTTCCCTTTTGTGCTCGCCTGTGAATTCCCCCTTTTGCTGAAGCTCCCGTGGGAGGAGGCCCAACTGCACCTGCCGCTCCTCCTACTGGGCGCCTCTCGTCTGTATTTAATTTCTAAGTGGTTTGGTGGTGGCTCTTTGTTCCTTTTTTACAGCATTCTTTCCGATTCACTGATACAGTGCCTCGCTCTGGGACTGTTCTTCTGGACTTTCCTTTCGCACGAGGGCCTGCTTTCTCCTGTCTTTGGTCTGCTTTGGTCTCTTTCCCCTCCGCGTCTCCCCTGGACGTGTGGTGGTCCTTGGCTGTCCGTACACACATGGGTACGAGGCACTAAAATCCTCTGAGGATGATGGGAGCCAAGGACAGGAGAGGAGCTGCCCCGGCTTGTGACCGGCCACCACGGGGGTGTGACTGGGTGGCGGCCGTGTGGGTACCGGGCGTGAAGCAGTTGCTGGGGGCACGGGCACCCAGCCAGCTCTGAACCAGGATCCTGGGCGTGCAGGCTGGCGCCCTGGACCACAGTGCTGGTGTGGAAGGAAATGCTGCTCCATGCTCAAGAGCCACCTCCTCGAATTTCATACCCGTGGATGGAGTGTCGTTTCTGATTCAGGCATGGAAGCGATGGAGAAGGAAGTAGGAAATGAATCCGAGCCTCCGAGTGGGAAAGCGCAGTTCACCTCTCACGTCCTCACGGCACCAGCAAGGAGACGGGTCATCCCGGTCCTCTTCCACTGCGCGTGGAATAAAATGTCACGTTGGGTCAGCAAACAAAGCGAGCGACCAAAATAAGATTTGCATGGCTCCGGGCGTCAAGGGTAATGCATTTGTTTGGGAGATTCTCTGAGGGCTGAGGGGCACTTTCCGTCAGCCAGGTCCGACCTGCCCGAGAGTTGAGCTCAGCAGAATGCGATACCGCCTGGCAGCGGGTGCCCCTCGGGTCAGCAGCGCACGCAGCCAGCGCTGGCCGGGCCGGCCTGGGGCAGCACATGGGAACGCGCACGGCATGAAGCCAGCGGCTCTCACGTGGCATGCGATGCGCTGAACCTCCGTCCCATGACCCAATCCGCGTTTCCACGCTCATCCCTGCTCCCTTTCATCTTTATTTTTCGCCTTCTTTTCTGGCAGCCCCTGGCACGTGAGGTGTTGCAGGGTGGCACTCAGAGAGGGGGTTTCCATGTTGACCAGCAGCTGACGTGACTCCGTCCCGCCTCCCCAGAGATGTTGCTTCACCTGCAGAGCCACCCACGGCAGTGCTGGCTGGTTGGGATTCCTGCAGGGACAGAGACACTGTCCCTGTGCCCTGGGCCAGGGCAGCACTCACCCCGAGTGCCGGCACCCGGAACGCGGCTCGTGTCGCGGGGAACCAACTGCATTTCAGATTTCACTCGACTTTCATTCGTTGACCTTTAAAGAGGCACCTGTGGCAGCGGCCCCAAGGGGACCGCACCGCTCAGAGCAATGACCCGACCTGAGTTGAAGGCGTCATCGTGCAACTGGCCTGTAGAGCAGGACTGGGGCTGCCTGTCACGCGCTATCGGGCACAGAGGAACCGTGGCGTGGGGACACAGGCCACTGCAGAACTGCCCCGCAGGGGCAAACAGGCGGAAAGGACTCGGGCGGCCGTTTTAGCTTATTTTAGGTCATGCGAACATAGACACAGTAACACCTGCGAGTCTCCTGTCCTTCATCTGTGAAAGAGGGACAGTCCCGGTGGGGCATCATGGCCCAGGGGGCGGGCGGGAGCAGACTGCCTAGTGGCTGGTGGTGCCAGCCGGGCACCCGCTCTGCCGCTGGTGGCCGTGTCCCCTCCAGAGGGAGACTCCGGGGGAGCTTGTCCTGGCCTGTAGGCAGGGGGACACCCCACCACAGAGGGTGGGGGGAAAGAGCTGGCCCGTTAGCTAATTGAAAACACGGGGGTGGGGTAGCGTATGGAAAGAATAAAAGAGAGACAGGGAGAGGAGGGAAGGGAGGGAGGCAGGAGGGACGTGAGGAAGCCCCCGGAAGCCCCGGCCCCCCGGGGCGCTGACCCCGGCCCTGGGTGGCGGCCGCAGCGCAGCCTGGGCCGCAGGTCCCTCACGCACGGCTGCACGGGGAGCGTCGGCGCCTGAGGTCAGGTGTCTCGCCTGTCCCTGGGCACCGAGGTGGCGAGGACGAGTTCTGAGTGCAGCTTGTGCTCTTGGCCTCGCGTCAAAGGCCCAACAGGGAGATGCCGTCAGGTTCTCCGAGTGGCCCCGCCGGGGTGCGAGCCTGCGCTGGGCTCCTGCGGGCGCCCGCCCCTCCGCCGGGCCCCGTCCGGGGTGTGTCTGGGCCCAGTTGCCCCCTTCGAAGCCACTCCGTGACCTGCCTGTTCTTCGCTGGGCCTGCAGCCCGTCCGAGTGAAGTGGCCACCAGGGCTGCCGTGGAGTGGGACACGCGGCCCCCCAGCCTTAGCCCCACTCTCGCCGGGGCCACTAGCAACACTCGGGCTGTGAGAGTCCCTGATGTGGGCGCTGTCCTGTCCGCTGTAGGAGGGAACAGCATCCCTGGCTCCCACCCCGAAATGACAACCAGAGCGTCTCAGACAGAGACAGATGGGACCACCGCTCCGAGTTCCCGCCCCGGCGGGAGCTGCACCCTTGGCTCTGAAGAGGGCAGCGCGAGAGCTGGCCACACCGGGCTCCCCTCCCCAGACTCTGTCCCCATAAGCCTCGGGCCGGGGCACCCTGCCTGGGAGACGCAGGTGGGACGGGATAGGGGGTGGCGGGCACAGGCAGGACATCAGGGCATCAGCTGTTGACCGGGTCACACTTGGCTGAGGTCACTGTTGCGCCCGGTGGATGGTGGGCAGCAGGGTGAGGGGTGGCCCTGGAGTGGCAGGCACGCCAGGAATGTCATCTGCCTCCATGGGCAACGGGTTGACGTGAGGTGGGGCTGGTAAACGGTTTGGGTGGCATGCGATGGGGCCGGGTGGCTCCTTTCTGCCCCTCAGAGGCGACCCCGGGTGCCGCAGGCCAGAGGGCGGTGTCGGGCCTGAGTCGGCTGGGCCGGGAGCCGTGTGGAGACTTTTCTGTCCAGGGAGAGGCCCGGCCACCAGGGCAGGTGTCCTCCAGGAATAGCAGGCGGCATGGCAGCCCTGCAGCGGCTGTCGTGCAGGCCGCACAGAGCCGCCCCCGCCCATGGGTCAAGCAGACGCAGGGTTGGCACCTGAGCCAGCAGGGGTCCCGTCCCCACGCTGCGCAGGGGCTCTGCCGGGCCCCGAGGCCTCCGAGCAGGCAGTCGGCAGGAGCCTGGGGAGGGGCAGAGCTGTTAGGCGCCGTCTGGACCATTGCAAGGTGCTGCCGTCTGCGCCCCCCTTCCCCAGCCCTGAGGGTGGCGCCTCCGGAGGTGCCCGCAGGCTGGGAAAGGGGCGCCTCTGTCCGCCGGAGCACCCCCAAGGGCAGGGCACTCCCACCACTCAGTAGGCTCTCCCCTGCTCCCTGGGAAGCCCAGGAGTGTGGCTGGAGGAGGGACAGCCTCTCAGCCGCTCAGCCTCACGGGCTGGCAGCCCTTGAGTTGATTTTATCCTCACCCAAGGACACGTTTATTGATTTGAGAAAGAGGAAAGGAGAGACAGAAACGTCGACATGAGAGGGAAATGTGCCCCCACACGTGCCTCGCCTGGGGTTCGAACCCGCAGCCTAAGTATGTGCCCGGGCAGGGACTGAACCCGCAGCCTTGGGGGGCACAGGGCGGCGCTCCAACCCATGGAACCGCCCGGCCAGGGCAGGGGCTGGCTGGCCCCTCCCCAGGGAGGCCCACCAGCAGAATCCGAGGAGCCTGGCTGCGGGACAGCCACAAGGTCGGTGACAGCACATTTCCACGGGATTAACAGTGTCCCCATATCTCCTGTGAGGCCGTGGCTGCCGCCTTGCACAGCTGAGCTTCTTAAAATAGCCCAGCGGAGCCCAGGACACTGGGCCAGAGACAGTGGCCTCTCTCCCTCTTCCTGTTCCTGGGGACAGAACCCGAACACCACCAGGTCCTAGGGCCCCCCCTCCCGCAGAGGCCCGTCCCCTTGCCCTGCCCCCACCCCCTCCCTGGGCCCCTGGGCCCCTTTCCCCTCACCGGCCCCCCAGCCGGTGCTGCCCCATCCCGGGTGGCCAGGCTGAGGCAGGAAGCAGCTGTCACCCCACTGGTGCTGTGCGCTCTGTCCCAACCCCTGGGGTTTAGAGACCAGCCTTGTGCATACAGTTTGTGACAGAAAGCACCCCCAGGTGGGGGTCCCCCCCAGTCGTTAACCAGAAATTCAGCTTTGGGATTCCTTCTGATGTAATGCGCCTGTTTTCCTTCGATTTTGGCCTTTGGGAATCATGTCACCATGTCAGGGCACTTTTTCTTCCCTTCTTTGTTCTGTCGGCTTTCTCTGGGTGGGACACAGCAGCTCCCGCCTGGCGGCGAACTTGCTTTCAATGGAATTCTGATAGGACTGAGACAGGCTCAGCCCGCGCAGGTGCCCAGACTCCTCTTCTGCGCTGGGGGTCTGAGGTCACACTCTCTCTGTTCCCGCGTCTCCGTTCTGTTTGGGAGACGCGCTGCTTCCCCGTCCGCCGTGGGCACCGGCGTGCTTGGGCGAGACCCAGCCCTGGGACCTCCCCTGGGGCTGCTGCTGCAGGAACCAGGGGCCAGAAATAGCCCCAGTCGCCCACCCGTCTTCCCAGCGACAGGCTGCTCTCCCCTGACCCCCGGTGTCCTCTTTCCCTGGTTTGGAGGTTGTCCTCTTCTCAACCAGGGGCCTGTTCTCCTCCGAGGGTCTGGGGGTCCGTTTCAGCTGCAGAGGAGGCCTGCAGTCCCACTGCACGTCCCCGCGTGGCTGTGCTACTCGGGCGGGTCACGGACCTCCATGCTCCTTCGCCCTTCTTGCCTGGGCGTGATGAGCTGCTGAATCTTTCCCAGGAGCCCCCCGTCCCCCACCTCCCCCACCCCAGGGGACTCAGACCCTCATGGTCCAGAGAGGGTCCGTCCACACAGGATGGTGAAGGAAAATCCCTGAAATCAAGTGGTTCTTTACCTCTTAGCTCAGTTCCTCAAATTCCCAAAAGACTCATCTCTTTTCGGGGTTTTCCCTCTTTCTCCCCTCCGGGTATGTGTCACCGTGAGATGTGTCAGCCCCCACTGCGCACCGGTGGGTCCTCAGAGCAGACGGGAGGGCAGCGGGGAGGCGGCCTTTGGTCACCGTGTTGTGTCCCTGGGGGGCTGCGGCCGGCAGGGTCAGGACTCGGAGCCGGGGCAGGTCTGGGGGCCCTCGAGGCCCCAGCTGTGAGTGGGACAGCCTGACCGGTCGCCCCCTCCCCACCCGTGGACCAAGTGCTGTTTAATCAGCTATTAAATAGCTAGTAGCAGGTCATCACAGGTCATTAGATGCCATTACAGGTCGACCTGGGGACAGGCTCAGCCTATTTTTAGACTTTATGTTCTGAAACGAAGGTGTTTTGTGGTCGGCTGTCAACAGCGGACGCTGAAGGATCTTGACATTTTATATTTTATATTTTTCTTTTCTTCCCCGTGTCGTTGCTTTTGCTCTCCCACCTGTAAATCCAGACAACCCTGGGAGCTTACGTCCATGCTTTGGCGTGTGACCAGATTTCCTGTGTCAAAGCTGAGCCGTAGTCCCTGTACAGACGGACCCCACTTTGGGTGTCCATTCGTCTGTCCGTCAGTCAGCCCTGGCCTGTTTCCACGTCTGACCGTTGGCACTCAGGCTGCCGCGAGCGGCGCACAGATATTTCTTCCGAGGCGCAGGGCAGCGCTCCGGGTGCACGCCCAGAGGTGGGGTGCTGGGTCACATGGCATGGTGGTCTCCCCTTTCGAGGGGGGCAGCTCCAGGACCCCAGCAGGTGCCTGAAACCTACATGTGCCGTGTTCTCTTCCATGTGCTCGTACCTGTGACAGCATCTGGCGTAGCAGCCGGGCAGAGAACCAGCAGCAACCGTGTGCTGTGGTGAAAAGGACGGTCTCTCTCTAAGTGTCTCCCGTGCTGCCCGCGCCCCTGACGGGACGGGCGCAGCGGCTTCCACACCTGCTGGGCCGCGGCGCCGAGGGAGTAAGGTCACTGGGACGCAGGACCGCGAGGCCGGGACCCGGGTGCCGAGGCGGCTGCCCCGGGCCCGTGGGTGGGGAGCTTCAGCAGTGTGGGGGCGCGGGACAAGGGTCACGTCCGGGCCATGAGGCGTGGATGACACGAGATTTCACGGAAGGGGGTGCAAGTCGAAATGGAGGCGCTGTTTCATGCTGGTATTTCCCGAGTAGGATGTTCACAACTGGCGTGGACCGCGTGTCAGGGAACCTGGGACAAGTGGGACTCAGGGAGCCCGTTTCTCTGCTGAACCTCCTCCGATGGGGTGTCTGTCCCCCCTATCCCAGGGAAGGACAAATGCTACATGGTGTTGTTCCCATGGGGGCCCGAGAACGGACAAAACCCCGGAGCCAGAACTGCAGCAGTGGGTGCCGGGGGAGGGGACGGGGACACAGTGTCAATGTGAGAAGGTGACCAAGTTCTGGAGACGGACGGTGATGGTTGGGCAGCAGCATGAATGCACTCGATGGCTGAAAGGCTCAACTGTATGTTACGTGCACCCCAAAGAAACTGGGGTCACGTTGGGGTAGGGCCGGGTGCGCCCCAGCAGGTGAGTGCCGGATGAGGAGAGGGGGCCAGAAGGGAGTGAAAACAGAGGAGCTGGGCTGTGCAGAGGCCGCAGGGCGCACGGAACCCCTGTCACAGGGCAGGTGGGACGCCTGCTTCCGGCTGCCTCTCCAGGAGCCCTGGGCAACAAAACCTGCAGCCAACTCCTGCTCAGTGTAACTCATCGGCGGGGTAGGAGGGCCCGGGGGTCTCCAGGCCCCAACCTGGAGGTCGCTGGACCTGCAGCGACACCCCTGGGTGAGGCCATGTCCTAAGATTCCCACGTAGGGAGGGGGGCCCTTGTCCGTCAACGTGCTGGTCATCTTGGAGCTGCACACGTCAGGAAGGCGGATGGTGCGTGAGTGAGATCCACTCCAGTGAAGTTGTGAGCACACGCGCGATCCCTGGCCTCCTTGCACGTCCCTGACACGGGCCCTGCCCACTGCCTGCTGTCACCGTCTCACCAGGAAAGGAACGTGGTCAGGGGCCGTGGGCTGTGCCTCCATGTCTGCTGTCCTTCGCTGGAAAGTTCTAATCTACACACGTGCCCCCATCCGAGGTGACTTGCTAAGTGACCCAGGGAGTCTCGGCTCCACCCCTGAGCACCCAGGATTAAACTCCCTGCCTTCAGGGGCCGTCAGAAGGACTCCAGCAGGTGACAGCTCCCTCGGTGGCCGGCTGTTGGCCGGGCAGCCCCTGGGGAGACTTGGAGAGTGGGCCCCGCCCGTCCCCTGGCTGAATCCATCTAAGAAGCAACAGGTGGGTCAGTTGATAGCCGCACGGCGTGACAGTTCTGCAAATAGCTCCCAGCTCGGCCTTTTGTTCCAGCGCCATCCGTCACCTCATTCCTGTCCCTCTGTCAGCGGCCCCTGGTGCCATGAGGACATGCCCGTGGGTGCGCACTGCTGGGGGGGCCTGCGGGCCCCCGTGGCTGCGGGGACAGCAGCTGTGGCACAGTTCCGGCTCCATGAAGTACTTGCTGAGCGGCCGCCCTGGGCTCAGACAGGGACAGGTGCGGAGCACTCCGCCTTGGGAACCGCATTGGCCAAACGCGCAGCGTGACGCTCGGCCGGAAGGGGTGCTGGGTTATTCACCTGCCCCGTTCCCTTTACTTGGCGGTGACAGTCGGGGGCCCTGCCGCTCACCCAAGGGTGCACAGGGAAGCAGGGCCTGGACCCCACCCGTCCCGGTACCTCCCACAGGGCAGGTTCCACGACACTCGCGGGTCGCTCCTTGCACACGCTTCGGGAGGGGTTGCGCTCTGCGGTCCTTTCGTCAGCAAGCAGGCCGGCCGGCCAGCGAGGGGTCATCTTCCACAGCGAAGTCAAGGTGCCGGCCAACATCAGGGGACCCGCGAGCGGCTGGGACGGGGAGGGGCAGCCGGCTCTCCACGGGGAATGAAACGGACTGAGGTGGCACCGTGCCGACCCACGTAGGGCCTGGGGTTTTTGGCCACGTCGTTTTAGTGCTTCTTAGGTGCTTCGTTGGTTTCAGTGTTTGCAGGTGTCTTTATGAGACATCAAAAGAGGCACATCCAAAACAGGTTCTCCTTTTAAAAAAAAGATTTTACTTGTTTTTAAAGAGAAGGGAAAGAAGAGAGAGAGAGGGAGAGAAACATCCACGTGTGGTGGCCTCTCCCACGCCCCCAACCGGGGAGCTGGCCCGCAACCCAGGCCTGTGCCCCGACCGGGAATCAAACCGCCAACCCTTCGATTCCCAGGCCAGCGCCCGGTCCCCGGAGCCACACAGCCAGGGCCACGCATTTTTAAATGTTAGTTTTTGTTCAACAATGTGAGTCACTAATGTGAAAACCAGCCTGTGGTGGCTGCCCTCCTGGAGGGCCACTCAGTCTGGGTGCCCTGGGCTGTGGGCACAGTTGGCACATCTCAGGGACCTTAAAAGATATTTTTGTGAACGCATCTACCCCGAAGTACTGCTCTAGGGTGTCTGGAATGTGGCTGTCTGGCTGCCCTACCCCCCGGCTGATGCCTCGGGCAGAAGCAGGAGGAATGTGAAAGGAAGCTGGCATCTCGTTCTAGAGATGTTGAGTTCATGAGAACGTCCCCTCCCAGGTGCAATGCAATGGCAGTGAGCACGTGTCAATGCGCCCAGGGACAGCCGCACACAGACAGGTGGCAACGTCTTGTTTCCTCAGTCCACCGCCCCCACCCGTGGGGCCATCCAGGCCCCTGTACGTCCCTAGCAGAGGAGTCACCGAGATCCCTTTAAGCAAAATGTAAAATCTGGCCGTGGACAGTGGGCAGAGGGGGACAGAGGACCGTGCATTTGTACTGGTTTCCAAGGTGGCCATGGTTACATGGCCACAAACCAGGTGGCCTAAACCTGTTAGGACTCCAGAGGCTGGATGCCCACAGCCCAGTGCTTGCAGGGCCGGTTCCTTCTGGGGGAGCCGGAAGGACGTTCCCGGCCTCTCTCCTGGCCCCGGGGGTCGTCGGAACCTGTGGTCTCCTCGCGGAGGTTCCCTGCATCTCTGTCCACATCCCTCTCTCCTGTGAGGACACGGTCCTTGGGTGACAGCCGGTCCCCATCCAGCTAAGCTGGGCTGCACCCGCACAGCCATTTCCACACAAGGCCCCTCACCGGCCCCCAGGGGACAGGGACATCAGGAGGATGCTGTTCAGCCCGGTGGGCTCTTCTGACCCTCACAGGACGAGTTTGTTCTTCGGGGCCGAGCCGGGCGGCGCATGCATGCGGGGTGCTTCCCAGCCCCTTGTCACACACGCCTAGTTGCGTCCTGTCCCCGCCCGGCCTGCCAGGGACCGACCGAAGCAGCGTTTGCTCCCCAGCAAACCCTTAGCGATGCCTGTGACTGGGACAGTTACGCTTCTGTTCTCAATCCGGCTATTTATAGTGAAACCTATTTTTCTCTGGATGAAAGCGCGTGGTGAACGTTAACAACAGGAACAGGTTTGACGAAAATGACCAACCGACAAAGCCGGCGGCCCTTCTGAGGGACGGCGAACGGCCCGCCTCCCAGGCTCCTGATGGCGAGGAGGCTCGGGAGGCCTGGCCCAGGTCCCTGTGCGTCCGCGGAGCTGGGCAGCCAGGGTTGGGAGGGACAGGAAGAGTCGCTGTTCGCTCTGGAGGTGCAGCCGACGACAGGAGAGCCCAGGCTGAGGGGGCAGAGCAGCAATGTCACTGCAATGGAAAGGGACATGGTGGAGGGTGTCACCAGCACCAGGCGGACAGGAGGTCCCTGGCGGCCTCAGCCTGAGCAGCTTCGGTGGCATCATGAGGCGGAGGGACCACGTGGCCGCAAGTGCAGTGGGCTGGGAATGGGCCCCATGGGTCTGGGCTGGCGCGCTCTGTCCGCCTCCAGCTGCCGGCCGGGCCTTGTAGATGCCCCTGTTCCGGCCTGCAGGCCCCGGCTGACTTCCAGGTGCAGAGGCCTTCGTTCTGCACCTCAGTTTCCAGCCTGCCCGCTGCACTGGGCGGCAGCTGGTGCACCTCCTGTCGGACACCTGGCCCCTGACCCAGCGAGGTCACTCCAGGGCAAGATGGAGCCGTTCCAGGAGCCGAAATGCTTCTTAAAGTCAGGACTGGCATTTACTGAGTCCGGATTTCACACACCAGGAGCTACACACCCCGTTCACTTCCGCCTTCCCAGCCTCGCTCTGAAACTGTGTGGTCGGGGGGGAGCAAGCAGACCCTGGGGTCACTGGCTGGGAAGACCCTGGGCACCAGGCCCCGTGCGCCAGGGTAGGACACGGTCCCTTAGCCGCCCTCTGGGAAGGGCCACCACCCAGGGCGCAGGGGCCCAGAGAGGGGACAGAGAGGCGTGGCTGCGCCCTCAGAAGCAGCAAGTGATATTCTGTCTAAGGGCAAACGCTCCAAGGAGGGAGAGCTTTATTCTGGATAATAAGGAACTTTCCAGAAAATAACGCAGCCCTAAAATGGACTGACTTCCTTTCCCTTGAAGGTATGAGGGTCTGGTCTCTGGAAGTGAGATTTTGCTGCCTTTGCAAGTTTCTGTTTGAACTTTAAACTTTTGAGCAAATGGAAGTCATTCCCAACGTCCCGAGTGGCTGCCTGGGACCCTGTCTGGATGTACACAGTTCATGTCCCAAAGCCCCTGTGTCCCTGGCTCTGAGGAGCGTGGACATGCGCAGCCGTGTTTGATCCCTGGGAGCGTGTCCGGCTGTCACCAGGTTCCGGTCACCGGGCCCCAGGGCTTTGCAGATCAACAGGTGCAGCTGTAAGGCGGACTCTCTTAATTTGATGCTCTGCTTATTGTCAGCCCAGTATTTAAGTTTGGGGTTTTATCCTGAGCTACGCATTTCAGGCCCTGGACACAGACGTGAGCTCTGGGAGCTTGATCAGCCTGCGTGCCGGAGCCGTGTGACTGCGGGCTCAGGAGCAGGGCGCCCCGAGGGACCTCAGATGGAGGCCAGCACTGGGTCCTTCAGGGCAGGGGCTTCCTTGCTGGGACACGGGAAGAGTGGCCTCTGACAGTCTTTGCTGTCCGAGGTAAATGCTGAGGGTTTCCGTGACAACCCAGTCAGCTCCAGTGACCCCCGACTTGTCTCCCGTTCAAAGCGCCCAGGAGCCTGCGGCCTCCCGTGGAGGGGCCCCCGGGCCCCAGCCGCACGACATGGGGTGGGAGCCGTTGCGCCTCTTTGCGCCCAGTTTCCTGACTTGGAAAACAAGCAGGTCCAGGCCCAACGCTGGGTGCAGAGCCTGGCGCAGGGCAGCCCCGGAGTCTCCCACCCCAGCGGCCCATCCCCGCCACACATGCGTGTCTGCGGGGCACTGGGCAGTCCTGTGAGCGGAGCTCCACCCATCAGCAGCCCCTGCTGCAGGCACTTCATTCTTCTGCCCACTTCTCAGCACCGGGGTCCTGTCTACCCAGGAGGGGGCCGGGCAGGGCAGGGCAGGCGAGTGGGGGCCACCCTGGGTCACACTGCTGAGGCCCCAGGAGGGCGGGGGTGTTCAGTTGGCCGTGGTTTCACTGGGCCATCCAGCATGGTCTGTGGTGGGGGACCTGTGACATCCATTTGAAGATGGCTTAACCAGGTGACACAAGACTGGCCAGCGCCCCCACCTGGCTTCCTGATACTGTGCCCAGGTTGCCCGTACCCGCCTGCCTGTGATCACATGGTGATCACATGGTGATTGCTCCCTTTCACCATGCTCTGTGCTTCCTGGTCCTTTCCCTTTGTGTCACCTGCAGTCCCAGCCACACTCGTGGCGTCAGCCCTCTTCCACGGCTGCATCTTCTTCCCCAGCCAGCAGCTCAGTTCCCAAGTCCTCAGAGCCACCTGAGCCGGCTCCGCCCCCTTCCCACCCAGCAGCCTCCTGGTTGCCTCCCTGCATAGCTGACCCCACCTCAAACCTGCGATCCCTAGAAAATACAAACCTTGTGCCAGGATTCCTCTCCTCACCATCCTCATGGTTCCCTGTAGCTCCCAGGATAAATGTTAAACTTTTTATGACAGCACTGGAGCTCTTAGTGTCACCCTCCCCACCCCATCTCTGTTCTCTCCCACAGCACCTTACAGTCCACCCATCACTTTCCCTCCTTCCACCCCTCCAGACTCAGTTCTCCCTTCCTCCAGGAAGCCCTCCCTGACTTCCCCAGGCTGGAGTAGGAGCATTCTCACTTGCTGCACATTCATTACCCCTGCAACATTGATACTGAAGTTTGGCTTACAAGTCATTAGTTGTTGAATAAATTAAGACGTGACCAACAAAGGGAATTATTGTTGATGGAAGGATATGTGTAATTTATTAAGTTCAGTGTAGGAGACCTAATGCCCCAAATGTGGCTGGAACTGCAGATATGACAAAGGAAAGAGACCCAGATAGGCTTAGCTGCCCCTTACGACTATATTGTTCAACACGGAGAGCAGAGAGTTTTCTGCATCCCAGTTGCACAAAATTTGCCTTCTCTTAAAAAAATACTGACCCAAGATTTGTTCTGACATCAGCTACTTATTCTGGTTATTCATATATTGAAATAACATCACACGAATACCCCAAAACGGATGGTACATATTTTCAAATAGCTCCTGTAGCTTCTGTGAAGCAAAACCTCTCGCTGGGATTTCCTTTGTATTTTCAAGTATCGCCATGAGAAGCCACTCAATACTGACTCCTAGTGTTTGTAGCGACCGTTGCCGCCTTCCACTCTTCACAGAGCGTGGTGAGATCCTTCTGCACGAAGAATTTCCACGTGACATGCCCGCAGGCTCTCGCTTTAGAGTGATTGTTGCGTGTGCGCTCACCGTAGGAGGCGTAGGAGTGGCGTTAATAAAACTCAGACTTAGACCAGGCGTTCACTATGTTCTTCAGCTGATCGCAGACACTATTAAATACTCCTAAGTTGTTGGAGGGGAAGAGGCTGGAATTTATGCTGAAAGTCTCAGCGTCACCACCAGGAGGCACAGCAGGCTCTGCTGCCCCGGGTGTGCCTGAGGGAGGGCTGGCGGCCCAAAGCCAGGTCCGCATGGACAAGAGCAGGTGGTCACCCCAGAGAACAGGGGACTCTCCTGCCTCCCAGGGACTCTTGCCAGGTGTTCAAAGAGGCCTCTCCTCTTGCCCCAACAACCCACATCCCCAGGAAGGCATGGAGCTGTGTATTCTGTCTGCACCTCCCTCACCAGGCACCCCGTGTAAACATTTCTATTTTACATCGTGGAACTTGTCACAATTATAATTAGTTACTTTTTGTGCAATTAATTATTGTGAGTGAATGAATGAGTGAGTGAATGAATTAATGAATGAGTGAATGAATTAATGAATGAATGAATGCGTGAGTGAGTGAATGAATGAGTGAATGAATGAATGGGTAAGTGAATGAATGAGTGAATGAGTGAGTGAATGAATGAATGAGTGAGTGAATGAGCGAGTGAATGAATTAATGAATGAGTGAATGAATGAATGAGAGTGAATGAATGAGTGAATGAGTGAATGAATGAATGAATGAGTGAGTGAATGAGTGAATGAATGAATGGGTAAGCGAATGAATGAGTGAGTGAGTGAATGAGTGAATGAATGAATGAGTGAGTGAATGAATGAGTGAATGAGTGAGTGAGTGAATGAATGACAGGCATTACACAGGCAGCATATGGGGACAGACCACTGGGGGTCATTCTAACCCTCTGAGCCGCCGTGAGGCCTGAGAGGAGGCCAGGGCCTGGGGTGCACTGAGGGTACTGAGGGAGGAGGGGGCGGATGCCACACGCAGGGGAGGTGCGGAGAGGTGTCTCTGCGGCTCCGCCGGCTGAAGCCAGGGCTCTGTGGTGCACCCGCAGTGTCGTCTGGTTGGTCCTCACCCCGGGTCTCCCGAGGATGGGCCGTTACAATCGGACGGGAGGTGCAGGAGCCGAGTAAGCTGAGGAGGAGAGGCCGGGAGGCCCCGGGGCCTCAGGGGTCTGCCGGGGCATCCGCAGCTGGGGAGGCCGTGGGGATCGCCCGGCAGAGAATCCCAGCTGGCAGGTGGGCAGGTGCCGGCCGCCCGGGTTGGAAATACAGCTCTGGTGGTGCAGGGGGACGTGTGGGTCGCGGTCAAAGTGGTGGGGCTGGTGGAATGGGCGGGCTCTCAGGACACCCAGGGATCCTGGTACCCCAGCCCCTGCCCCACCCCCCCGCCGTGAGTATGGGGAAAGGAGGTGAGGCAGGTGTGTGCTCTATTCCACGGCACTCAGGGGGTCAGTTATGATCCCTAAAATGCAGGAGGGGCTGTCATCTCAGTTAGATGAGAAGGGTGTCCAAAGGCAGAGCGTGGTTACATTTCAAGAGCTCCTGAACTTGGATGGGAAAAACCAGCATTATCACCACTTACCACCGAGGGCCACAAACAGCAGTGGCTTCGGTGCATGTGTGACTTTGTCACCAGTGGAAATCCTGGGAATTTTCACAACACTGCGGAGGTGGCAGACAGCTGGGGACGTCCCTGGGTCACTAGCACAGGAGGCTGGTTACGAGCTGATGCCTCCCTGGACCCTCCCTTCTCACCTGCCCTGAGCGGCAGCCTCCTCTCCCCTGGTCTGCCCCGGGGGCACAGGGCGGGCACTGGGGGAGCAGGAGAAAGACCCTGCCCCTCTCCACCTGCTTCCTGGGAGCGCTGGCCCGGGAAGGCCTCACTGCGGCCACCGCCACTGATTCTGATGCTGGTGTTTTCCACGTGCTCAGACACCACCAGCATCCTGGAGCCTGACAGACACCCCTCCATCCCCACCTCGGGCGCAACAAACAGCCCAGCCCTAGCTGTCCCCAAACTTGCTACCTTGGTGTCATCTGGGTCCCCGTCGCCTTCTCGGTCACCCAGCCCCTGTTCCGTGGGTCCCTGTATTCAGTTACTTCTGTTACCATAATGGCACAGTTTCCCTTTTTTCCTGAATGGCCTCTGATTGATACAGTGTATCACAATTTAACAATGTGTTTTGATCATGTATTTCAGAATGATCTGTTCCTTTGTAACCTTATCTACTTTGTTAAAAGCACTTGAAGATCCTATTCTGAGACTGGCCCAGGCTTCCTACAAACGCCCGGTAGGGCTCTGAGGGGTCACCACCCACCGTCAGTCGCTGGTTCGATTCCCAGCCAGGGCACATAACCAGGTTGCAAGCCAGGTCTCCAGCCAGGTCCATAGCTGGAGGCAGGTGAATGGCAACCATACACTGCTGCTTCTCTCCCTCTCTGCCTCTCTCCCTTCCCCTCTCTCTAAAAATAATAAATAAAATCTTAAAAAAAAAAAAAAAAGGTAGCACATGCTCATCGAAAAAAACACTGGAAAATGGACAGAAAACTAGTTTTATCTATAACCTTATCATGACATCAAAACAACCGCGGCTCTGTTTGGATGTATTTCCTTAGAATCTCGGCTGTTGGTACTTTCTCACGGATATTATGGGCTGGGGGCAGGGGCATGGCCGATGAATGAATACTCGCACACACTCAGCATTGTCATAAGCATCTGCGTTCCATTACATCCTTGTTATAAACACCATCTTCATCGCTGGCCAGGGTGCCACACAGCTGATATCCCAAGGTTCACTTCACCAATTTCATACGAGGTAAAACTTTTCCAATCAGTTACTTTTATATTGCGGTGAAATATGCATAACGCTAAGCTACTGTTTAACCCTTTCATTACCATCTTCTCAGATGGAAACTGTCCCGGTTGAACCCCGGGCTCCATTCCCTCCCACCCCACCCAGCCCCTGGCACCCACATTGTACTGATGGGCTCCGTGAATTTCATCCACATTTTCACTCTAGTGTGTTTGTGGCTCCACGGACACTGGGTGGCTTCCACTTACAAAACACTAAATTGGCTCTTGTATGTAACTTGAATTGTTAGTTCCTGTGGGTTAACCTACCAAAACGGGTGCTCAGGTCCCTTTGTACCATTTTGTTGGTTACCGGCCGCTGGGAACCGGGCCGGAAACCTGGAGCATGAGGTGCCTTAGAGATGCTTCCCTGTGGCCACCAGGGGGCAGCGCTGGGGTAGGACCCCCCACCCCGGATTTTTTCTGTTTGTTTCGCTCTGCACCCCTTTGTCTTCTTGCAGAGATCAAGATGCTCAAAGGTAGAACTGCTTCTACCACGTTATTCTAAGTGTAGGGCAATCATTTTAAATAATCACAGAATATGAGAGCCCAAAGCTTGGACTATTTTTGTCTTGTTGATACTGTCTGCGTTGCTTCACTGTGGGCAAAAAGTTTCTTTCTCCCCCAAAGCTGATGCCACAGCAGAGACCGGCCCAGAAGGGAAGTCCGTGCCCCGTTGCCCAACACCTCCGTGTCCGGCTGGAGAAGTCCAAGTGCAGCCGCCCCGGTCGCAGCTCAGCCAGGAAGTGACGGGCCTGGAAGAAAGCGGCAGCTGCTGAGCCCGGCCTCCCGGGCTGGGGGGGTAACCCGGCCCATCCTCCCGGAGCCAGTGACTTAGTGTCCCGGGCCCCCCTTGGTCCCCTGCCGCGAGCAGGGTGCGCAGGCTTGCTGGGGTGCGGGCCGCAGAGAGGGGGGTCCCCGGAAGCCTCCAGGGGCGGGCAGGAAGGCCGTAGGGAGGGGCCGTTGGTCTAGGACAGAAGTGAACTCCCACTTCGCTTTGTCAACGATGACGGGAGACTTTAGGTTGCGACAGTCATGCTCCCGGAACTGTTTTGTACGAACGTGCATGATACCCACTAAGCATCTTTGCCACACTGGCAGTTGGCATTTCATTCAAACACGGTTACAAGTAATCATTCATCTAACGTTATACACCCTGTGCACCAGGGACCAGTATCAGTTTTCAGGGGAGGAAACAGGCCGGTTCCAGGCCACCAGCCAGTGTCAGGCTGAGCGGAGCTGGCCCCACGCCTGAGCCAGGGCCCCCCTGGCCCCCACAAGGTGCCCCTCCCTGCGGGAAACAAGTGTGTTCCACCCAACAGTAGTAGTTCCTCCTGCTGACTGCAGCACTGGTCCCTCCCGTCTGTGCCTGCGAACCCTTTGGTGGTCCGTGAGCCTCCGCAATTACTGTCCTCCCAGGCGGCCTGTCAGGTGACGGCCGGTGGCTTCTCCTTACAGGCAGTTCTGATGCTATTTGCTCCCCCACCAGCGAGCCCTGCCCTGTGTTGTAGCAGCGCAGTGACCCGCAGAGCTGCGTTGTCCTGGCGGGGCGCCCCCTGAAGACCAGCATCTCTGCACGTGTGACAACGGGGGTTCCGATGCCCAGACGGGAGCAGGAGTTGGCACCCCCGCTGGAAAGCAGTAGGTGAAATGCATAACCCCTGCAGATTATGTCTCTGCGTCTAATCCAAAATCCAGTCTGAAACCGAGAGTGCAGTGACGTGGTTTGTCGTGATGTGAACAAAAATCCCGAGCATTCCCATCCCCTACGATGATGATTTAAAAAAATAATAATAATGGTAAAATGATAAGGTGCCATTCAAACTATCATTTAGGAATAAAGAAATAAGCAGGACACCCCCCACCACCACCACCACCAAGTAATATAATCGTGTATGTCAGCTGTCATGGAAAAACAAAATAAATAAAAGGCATTTTCTTTCATTAAAGTGAAAAAAAAAAGAAGGAAAGAAGCAGGACCTGCCGGGAGAAAAGTATAACCATATAGTAAAGGACACGTCAGCTTTCAGCTTTAAAAATGGAGACAGCGCGACCTTGGTCCGGAATGAGAAGACCCCCTGTTGAGAAGATGTCCCTGGACCCCCGCGTGATTGATAAATACCATGTAACGCACATAACACCCCAGTTTCGGGGAGGCCAGTTTCAAGGTTGCCAAGCAAACTCGAACGTTAATGAGAAGGAGAAACGGCGTGACCACCGGGCGGCGTGGGGAGAGGGGGACAGTGGTCACACGCTCCTGGGGCCGCAGGCTCTGCCTGCAGACGGAGCCGGGCCGCCCACTGCTCCCTGCGGCCAGTGCAAGCTCGGCGGAACCTGAGGAGGACGCTTGTTTGTTCAGAGACCTGCCGAGACCAAGGGGGCTCTGAAGAGCCGTGGGAACCCCCAGGGCGGCCGCGCAGAGCAGCCCTCCTGGTTCCTGGTCTTGGTCCGAGGGAGGCTTTGGATCACAGGCTGTCGGAGGGCAGGAACAACAGCTCAGCTTTGCGAGGAGCCGGGCGGCTAGGCCAGCGCTGAGGGCCGTGGTGCCTGGGTCAGGGCACAGCTCTGCCGGGGCCCACGGATGCCCGTGAAAGCTGGAAACCTCATCCGAGCCAACGGAGTGACGCCAGGCAGCCCCACCCCCTCCCACCTGCGAGTGGACGGTGACCCAGGCCCTGTGGGTGGCAGGACAGGCACCGGTGCTTTAGGATGGCCCGCGCGGCGCTCTGTGGGCTCACGGCGAGGGCACCTCTTCATGCCGGATGGACGGAGCTCCCTCCATCACCTGCCGTCCTCCCTGGTGGCTGCGTCTGGCCCGTCTCACACAGGAAGGCCTGGGAGTGCCCGGAACTGCAGGCTGGAAGGTGTCAGGGACGGGCTCGGAGCAGGTGTTCTCTCAAACCTCTGCGTGGAGCTGGAAGGCCCTTCTGCTTGGTCCCCTGAACCTCTGGGGACCATGCAGGTGGCCTCCCTCTGTCAGTTCTCTGACCTTGTCCACAGCAGCCTTCCTTCCGGCCCACCTCCGCCTTGACCCTGTGGCCCCCGGATCCCAGCTCCCGTCCCGCCCTGGGGCCCCACCATCCCTGAGATTGGGGTGCTCTGCCTGCCTACGGTAACGCAGGGCTGGGCACGTTTAGGGGAGGAAGTGGGGGTCACCGAGCTCAGGTGACGTGCTGAGTATTCGCACCTTCACCAGGATCTCCGCGCGCGTCTCGCTGTGGGTTGTCTGTACAGGCCGGTACGTCAGCTGGTTCACAATGTGGGTGCCCTGGACGGAGGCGCCGGTGCTGCAGACCAGGCGTTCCCGCTGGGGACCATCCTGCCTCCCAGGGCATGGCTGACCATGTCTGGAGAGACGGTTGTCACCACAAGGGTGGCATCCAGGGTGTGAGAACAGGATGCAGTGACTCACAGGCCCCGAGATGTCAGCGGCGCCCAGGCTAAGAAACCTCTGTATTTATTTATACTAGAGTTTTCCCGTGAAGTGGGATCCCACATCTAACATGGGCGCTTCCACGGGAGGGAGGATGGGGCCCCAGGGTCCCCCGAGTAGCTGAGGGTGAGCCCCTGCTCAGGAGAAGCCATTGGAAAGGTGTCCTGGACTCGGGCCACACCTGCATCCATCAAAGGCAGCCGCTGCCCAGGGAGGTGAGGTCGGGTGTGCAGAAGCCTTTAATTGACCTTCTGCCAGTTCCCAGCGATGACGTGGTCAGGAGGGGCTATTTGATCTCTAGTTATTCCAGAATTTCTACTCCCGTGCCAGACGTGTCTCTCCAGGTAGCTATTCGCCCGTCCCCAGACTTCCCCTGACGGCCGTCCAGAACCTTCCGTGTTCAGAGGTGAGGGTCTTCTGCGAAGATGCCCGTTTGTTCCGACGGACGGGGGGTAAATAAGGGGGTGGGAATCGGGCCGTGGTGGTTGACGGCTGCTCTCTGAACGCCGAGAATCCGGGGTGCGGAGGGGAAACCCCTCAGAGCCGGCGTGGACGGGCGTTTGGGGTGTTAGGCTGAGGTGCGTGGTGGGTAACTTTTCCTTTAGGAAAATTCCTTTTCTTCGCAAGAGTACTCTGGGGTGCTGTTTTAGGGTGTCTGCCCCTCAGGGAGGAGGGCTGCTCGCTCCGGACATCTCCGTCTGTCCCTAAGGCTCAGCTCCGCGTGTGCGCCGGTCCCCAACGCTGGGAACTCACCCTGCGCACCTTGCAGCTTCCCTGTGTGCTGGGCGCTGTGTAAGTCCAGATAAAAAGTCCTGGGCCCCCTGCCCCCGCACTTCCTTTCTTCTGCTGTCTTTTTTCAATCCTCCCCCAAGGATGTATATTTCTTGATTCCAGAAAGAGGAGGAGAGGATGAGAAAGAGAGAGAGAAGCGCTTTTTTCCCCCAGGGATGGCATTTGTCAGTCTCCACCATCGACGGCTGATTTGTGGGGTTCCCAGCTAGCCAGAGAAAGATGGATTCACACCCGGATGGCTAGGCACCTTCCATCTTCCCCGTTGGCAGGGTTTCTGAGGCCAGAGCAACGTGAGTGGGTGAAGGTCTGGGGAAAAACTGCTTTCATTTTTTGAGTCATTGTGTTCTGTTCCTGTTTATGTCACACAGGGTGGGGTGCTCTGTGGGCTGGTGAACACAGTAGTGGAGGGTAAAGCCTAGTTTTCCAAGTCACTATCCTGGCCAAAGCAATTTTTAGAAAGATTTTACTCATAATTTTTAGAGAGAAGGGCAGGGAGGGAGGAAGAAAGGGAGAGAGACATCCATGTATAGTTGCCTTTCACCTGCCTCCAGCTGGGGACCTGGCTGGAGACCTGGCTTGCAACCTGGTCAGGTGCCCTGGCTGGGAATTGAACCAGCGACCGTTGGGTTCACAGTCTGGCGCCTTATCCACTGAGCCACCAGCCAGGGCTGGTCGAAGCATTTTAAATGGACTCTCCTGACAGAACATATAGTTTTTTTTCGAATTACTGTTGATGTGGGGGACTTTTCAGAGTGTTCCTACACGACCGATACATGCAGAATGGATTATGGATTTTAGCTATTTCGTTGTCAATAGTTTTAGAAAAGTATCAGTTGAAGTGCAGTGTTTCATGTTCACGAAAAATGGAATCAGCCTTCCTAAAAGATGCCACTTCCGGGGTGATGATACGCGAGAGCTGTTTCTGTGACCCCCCTGCTCTAGCTGCAAGGACCCCCAGGTCGGAGGGCTGGGCCGGGAAAGGGCACCTCTGTTCTCCGGGGCTTCTGCGGACTCGTTCCTGGACGGTCCTGGAGCTGAACTCTACTCCAGAGTAGCGGACAGTAGAAATCGTCCTCAGAGTGGATCGGGTCTTTCCACGTGGTAACATTATCGGGGTTTCTGAAACACCACAGAAGAACGTTCCAGCAGGCAGGGTCCGGCAGCTCTGTGATGGGTCCTTCCATTGCTGTCCCTCCTGCATGGCTGCCTCCATCAACTCGAAGCACTTTTCTTTTCTTCATTTTTATAACTATGTTATTCATTATTTTTAGAGAGAAGGGAGGGAGGGAGGAAGAAAGGGGGAGAAGGACCCATGTATGGTTGATCCTTACAGTTCCTACAGCCCCTGCTGCCAACGGTGCCCCCTGCCCTCTGTCCTCTTCCGGCTACCTGGTTCTCTGTCACCACTTAGCTCAGAGTCCTGAAAGGGATTCCTTTCTTTAACCCAGGAGATGAACAAGAAGTTGGTGAACTGCAGGGTAGGAGACAAAGCTCACAATACGAACTCCTAAGGATGTGCCGCTGGTAAGAGTTTCCCTTCCCAGCTGCTACAAAACGACGAAACATCTGAGGTCCGGGAGGGTCCGTGGTGACCTACTGAAGGTCGCCGCGTGGTGAGACGTGCCCCTGTCCCGGAAGAGCCCCCGCAGCCTGGGAGGAGGGGAGAGGGGGCACGGGCCGGGCCAGCCTGAGGCAGAAATGGGGGCGACACCCCAGCGCAGGGACTGGCTCTGTAGGCAGCAGCGGTTTCCTGCGGGAAGCAGGCCCACTGGGCTGCACAGCCTCCCGCCCCCAGAGGCCCTGTCCACAGGAGGCCGTCAGGATCCTGGCCCGAGGGTCAAGTTCGCTGTGGCCCGGTGCTGCGCTGGCAGACCAGGGGGTGCAGCTTTCTCTGCCGCCCAGGCAGGGGCTGGTTCCCAGTCCGATGCTCCCCGCTGTGTCCCAGATCTTGCTGGGCTTGGCTCTGCCTGGCCGGTGCCCCTGTCTGCTCATCATCTGTCCCCAGTGAGGACCCCTGGCTGGCCGCCTGGGGGGCAGGGACAACTCTGCTGGCCGTCCCCTGGATGCTGAGCCCTTAGGACTGCTTGTGGAGATTTGGGGGAAAGCCTGGCTTCGCTCTTGGCCATCCTCGTACCTCCCTGGGCAAGTCATGCAATGCCAGGGGGACCTTTGCGGGCTGGAAGATGCCATGCGGACCTCCGAGGTGACTTCACGACCACCTTTGTAATGTGACGTGCTTTTGGCATGAGTCAAAAGGATCTCCAAACAGTAATGATGTAACTGTTGGCAGAAGTAACCCACAGAAGTTGATTCTTCCGTCCTCAGCATGGCTGTTGATTCATGGAAAATATGCCATGGCTGGGATTTAGAAAAATGGTTTCGTGTCACTCACGAGCCAAGGGGAGGCCGGAGCGGCTCTGCCCCGCCCCGTCTGCCTTCTGCACGGGGCGCCGACGGCGGGTTTGTCTCTGTGACTTAGAACCAAACCGCCGCAGAGGCGAAGCTGGGGAATCTAGCAACCAAACAACACGGTGGAGACCAGGCAACCAAGACTGGGTGTGGCCCACGTTGCTGTGAGCTAGGATTCTCGTGCTCTTAAATCAAACTTGGACCATTCTAGCGGTCCCTCGTTCTTTCCTCAAGAAATGGGGAGTCTGCCTAGAGTCATAGTGGGCATCAGAGAACCGTTTTGTTGTTGTTTTGTTTTAGATTTGGGACATTCCGTGTTTGCAGAGAGGTGCAGAGTGGAGGCTTGGAGAAGTGCCCCAGCCAGCCAGCCCTCCCCACTTGGGTGCCCACTCAGCAGAGTCCTGGGTTTAAACGGTGACCCCGTGATGGGGGCTCATGAAGTGCCCCGCAGCCTGGGGTGGGCCGGAAACTCAGGGCCAACCTGTTAGAAGTGGCAGCCTGACCCGTAGGACCTGTGTCATCCTCTTCGCGGCTGTTTAGATAAGGACCCTGGGCCCAGGCTGGCGCAGTCCAGGTGGACGGTCACCCTCTTCCTGAGCCCCCCACCCAGGGCTGCTCAGACCAGGTGCCTGGGTGTCTTCTGCTCACCTAAGGGTGGAAACCTGGGGCTTCTGGTCCCATGTTTTTCTCACCTGATTCGCAAGGGGCTCGCGTTTTGTCTTCTTCAAGGGAAAGGGTCCGTAGCATTCAGCCAAGCCCCGTCCCGAGCTGTGAGGACCCTGAGGGGCACTGCGCGCCCCTCCCGGGTCCCTGGTCCATGGCCTGTCCACTTCGGAGCCACACCCCTTCCTTTGGCCTCTTCGTGGGCTTTCCACAAACCCCGTGTGTAGGTTCCACCAGCCCCTTGTAGATCATCCCCACAGGGGCCTTGTCATCGGTTCAAGGAGGAAAAAAAGAGGCTTGAAGAGGGCGTCAGTGCGGGATGCAGGCGCTAACCCCCCGCAGAACCCAGGGGAGGCGGCGGGCCTGTGTGCTCTGTGGACCCGCAAGGAGCCTGGCTGTTGCACTCACTCCCCTCCCAACAGGCGGACGCGGGCCCCTGGTCTGAGACCAGCCACAGCGCCGGCCCGGCGGGGCGGAAACGTCCTGGAACACGGCAGCAGCCTGTCCAGAGCGGCGGGTTCCCACCGGCGCCCCACACGAACGTTCCCACCATGTGGCACCCAGCTGTGGCGTCAGGGTGCTGGCCTCTTAGCACCTTAGCACCTATTTGACAATCCCTTAGATTGTCAAATAAAAAACAGCCACCCACCCCCAACAGCCGTCTGGTGTGAATGAGTCAAACTGATACCTGTTTTTTGGGTTAGAGCTGCCAAAGTATATTTTTGGTGAGCCGCAGCATCCTAGTCATGAGCATACGGGGGCCGTGAGGTGCAAAGGTTGAAGATCGCTGGTCCGGAAGCACGTTGGCAGGGCAGTCTGCTCAGGGCTGTACCACCCACTCCCAGGCGAGCCACCTCCTGGGCACCCACAGTCCTGGCGTCGCGGGCAGTTCGCTGGGCCTGGGCCTGAGGTCAGCCAGCCAGCTGCTTCTTACTCCCGCACCCTCGCCTTCTGCAGCCGATCTCCCCTGCTTTTGGGGGGTGCTGGGTTGGTTTTCCTTCCTAGGGTGCCCAGTCTGCCCAGGTCATCCCATTTTAACCCATTGTTGCCTGCTTCCGTCCTGCTGTGGCAGGAAGGCTGGGCGCCCCGGGTGGGGACCTTCTGTGAGCCAAGGGCACTGCGTGTGGGCTTAGAGGCCGCAAGGCTGGTGTCGGTTTGCATGTTCCTGAGGCTAGTGGGTCTGCGTGTCCTTGTCATGAATCTGTGTCTCCAGCCCTCCTTACCCTGTGGCTACTGCCATCACTGGCATGTTTCAGGTGAGACGCGAGACACAGAGGCAAGGTGACTTTCTCAGGATCCCATAGTGTCAGAGCCAGGAAGGGGCCCAGAAAACTTGGATGCAGCGCTTACTTAACCCCTTCCTACCTGGTCCTCCTGAAGCTGATAACTAGCCATTCCGAGTCCCCTGAGGGCTGGGACGAAGGCAGGTGATTTCCAGCCCTGCCTCCCAGACAGGCAGGTAAATGTGATCTGTTTCCTGGACCCTGGGACATGGGGTCACAGGGTCTGCCTGGCACATCGCTTTAGAACTGCCCCGTGTCCGTGGGAATATTAACACCGAGGTCTCCGAGAAGGCTGCTGCTTTGTGAGCGGGCCGCCCACTCTCACCTGCGAAGTTGCCACCTGCCACTACCACCGTAATCGTGATCCAGGACAAGTCCCGAGTCCCACGTTGGCTCATGCAGGACGGGTTCAGGTCATTTTCTCCAGTTCACTTAATCTCGTAAAGCCAAGCATCGTCATTCATGAGCGTATTCACAAGTTTTTGTTTTTGTTTTTTTTCATATTCACAAGCGTTATAGCAAGAAAACATGGTAGGCAGGAAAGGGCATGTCAGTCTCTTTGGCATGGATTTTCGTGGGCTGAAGGAGGCTGCTCATCAAAGCGAGGCGCTGTGCTCACCTGCAGCAAAGCGGAAACGGGGGAACTTGTCACCCAGAGGCCACCCCGACCCTCTGCTCCGCCTCTTTCCTGTGGCCCCTTGCAGTCATCACTGTCCTCTTCTGACCTGCCTTCTCCTAGGTCAGGGCGGGTCCTTCAGAGCCCCTGGCCCAGCCGGCGCCCCAGCGCCCAGGCCACAGGGACGGTCCTGTGTAACGTGCTACAGAGAATTCGGTTGGGGGAGGGTGGAGAATTGGGAAACTCGGGCATTGTACCATTTAAATGGCTTTTGCAGGAAATCAGGCCTGGCGATTCTGTAGGCAGCCCCCGTTGGGAGGCGGGCAGGTGGTGATTCTGAGATGGGCCTCGGAAAGGTGTCCCCAGGGCGTGGCGGACAGGGATCCACACAGCCTCCCGCCTGGATATCCTGATGAAGGTCCGATGTCCTTCGGCGGCCTCTGCCCGGCCCTGGCTCGCGGAACGTCTCTTTGCTGGGTCCACAGCGCTGATAAAGAATTAGCGGCGCGCGGGGCGCTTCGGAGAGGTGGGTCCCTTTCCCCGCCCCCCCGGGGACCCCCAGACGGCGCGGCCCTGGCTCTGAGCGGCGGATCCGAGCCGAACCTCCGGAGTTGCTGCTGGGCAGCGGGCGGGGGCCGCCGGCCTCGGACGCCGGTTCTCACCGGCCGCTGGGCGGTGACCCGTTCACGGGCGTCGGGGCCGGCAGGTGCCCTGGGCCCGGTGGCCGCGGCGCGGAAGCTCGGCTGGGTCGGAGTCCGGCGGACGTCGCAGGGTGTTGCCCGCAGGAGCGCCGCGGTGCAGGGGCGGAAAGGGGTGTGGGGGGACCCAAGGGGCTCTCCCCGCCCCACGCAGCCCCGCCCCACGCAGACGCCCCGCCCCAGCCTCCTTCGCCCCCGCCCCGCGCAGGGGTGGGGGACCCGCCGCGGTCACCTTTCCTACCGCCTTCCGGGTGGGAGCCGGTTGGGTGGGGATCCGGAGCGGCAGGCTGGGTGCCGGGAGGGGGGCGGAGGCCGGGCGCGGGGCGGGGCGGACCCCGCGGCGGGGCGGGCTGGGGGCGGGGCGCGAGGGTCAGCGGCTCCCCGCCCGGCCCCCCACCCCCAGGCCCCGGGCCACCTGCGCCCCGCCCCTGCGGCCGCGCCCAGCGGGAAGGGAAGCGGCTCTCGGCTGGGAAGGGCGGCGGCGGCGCGGGTCTGACCTGGGGCTTCCGCGCGCGGCGTGGCCCAGAGCCTGTGTTCGCGGACCCGAGCCGGGCGCTGCCCAGTTGCGTTCCCGGTGCGCGCGGAGGTGGACTGGCCGCCGGCAGGATGACCAACCCTGCGGCCACGCAGAACAAGGAAATAGACTGTCTGAGTCCAGAAGCCCAGAGGCTGGTAAGAGGAGGGCACACTGGGAAACTTCCTGTGCTGATGGCGAACTCTGGGTCCTTGCGGCTCTGCCGAGGTCCGGGGCGGGGGACACCCCCGCGCGCAGGCGTCCGTGCCTGGCGGGGCGCGGAGGGGGCGCACCTGGCCGCGCCGCCTGAAATGAGCGACCCCACGTGAGAAGGGGGTGCGGGCCCTGCTCCCCAGTCAGTTAGTGGCTTCCGTTTGCCAAAGGCAGGTTTCACTGGAGGGGGCCAGTCCCGGGACCAAAGGACCTTGGTGGCTCCCCGCTGCCAGGTTCAGGACACTGACCCTGCGCCCCATGCCCTTAGGGCCGCTGGGGTCTCAGCTGACGGCCCTACCAACCCCCCAGGACCCCAGCCCCTCTTCTGGGTCTGGACAGGGTCCTGCAACACTGCCGGTGGATGGTGGGTAGTTTGGTTAAACTGGGTGGGGTGGGGTGAGGAGGCTTTGCAAATACTGGTGGTCGTGTGGCTTGTGGTTGATCACAAACGGGAATGTTTCAGGGGAGAGGGTGCACTTTGGAAAAGGAACATTTTGTGAAGTTAGTGCTGCAGAGACCCCGGGTTTTACCCCACCAGGCCTTTGGGGGGAGGTGATAAAAGTGTGCACCCCAGCAGGAGTGCTCACCTGCTGGGTGTCTGTGGGAGGGTCCACAGGAACAGAGCCCCGGCTTTGGGGCAGCTTGCTGGCCGGCACGCCCGGCGAGGGAGGGAAGACCGGTGAGCTGCACCGGAAGGCTGCCTTGTGCAGGACTTGAACGTCCAGCTTGGGGCGCTGCCTCTCAGCTGCAGCTGTGGGCCAGCCCTTTGGAGCTGCCCCCTAACCTGAGCGGCTTGCAGGGGCTGGGACCCTACGCAGGTGCTGGGCCCTCCACTGGGGAAGGGCCCTGCGAGAAGGAAGGGCAGAGCGCGGCCCAGAGAGGCCTGTGTCCCAAGGGGCAGCCAGGCAGAGCCGTAGATGGCCAGAGCCGGGGGGTTCATCCTGGGCTACTCAGCTCAGAGGAAGCAGCCCCGGGCCGGGACTTGTGGACGAAGAAAAGCGTAAACTTGGAGACCGAGGATGAGGAAGAAAAGGAAGTGTCGATCACAGGAAAGAGTAGAAATAACAAGGCCACCAGGCCCCCTTAACCCTTCGCTTAATGCGTGGATGGGGCCTGGCGGACAAGCGGGTGGGTGGAAACGGGGCCTAGGGCTGTCTGGGCCGGGTTTCGATCGAGGGGGCACTGCTTCAGCGCTGGCCCACGGCCCTCACGCCGTGGGCTTCCACGTGCGCTGCAAACATGCTTAGGGCAGGCGCCACGGACTCCGCGCAGGGCGTTGGCCTCCTTTCCCTTCACTTGTCAGATTAAAAAAATGGCAGCAGCCAACCATGGCTGTCCAGTGTGAACGAATCAAAATTATCCTTATTTTTCGTCAGGCCGGCAAAAACTACGTATTTCTGGTGTGCCACAAAACCTGGGTGATTCGCTCACATGGGCCCTGGGATGGAAGAGGTTGAAAATTGCTGCCCTACCAATCCCAGGACCCAGCAAACTCTGAAAACCAAAAGTTGTCCGGCTGTTTGTTTATTTGGTTTGTTTTGTTTTACTTTGGTGAGTTTGTGGCAGGATTCCTCTAGGGGTGAGGGCTGCCCTGACCCTGGGACAAGAGGCTATTTCCAGTGTTTACCTCCCTGAGTGCAACTAAATCATGCGTTTCTCTGCAGCCCTGTTCAGGGGCTTGATTAGAGTCCCCCACAGAATATGTGGTGCACGCACCTCATTCTTTTTCTAAAATACGAACCTGTTGAATTCTGACACGTTATCAGGCCCTGGGATTCCCAGTAAGAAATTGTGAACCTGTAGGAAGTAATTATTTTTCAGTAAGTCATAGCAGAAACGCTTTCAGGATGAGCGTGGGGAACAGGAGTTCAGCACAGTGTCTGGTCCCTGGGGCGGACAGGGTTGTTGAAGAGGAATCAGGTCCCATGACCCACTAGGGGGACAGATGGAGGTGGGGTGCCTGGGTGGTGCAGTGCCCCCACCTGGAGACCCCTGGGCATTTCAGGCTTCTCTGTGCCACTTGTGTTCTGCATGAAGTGACCGTGTTGTCTTGGAAACAGGGGTCTCCAGTAGGATAGGAGGTGGGGGACCACATCGGTGCCAGAGCAGAGCTGGGGTTGGCAGGAGGAGCGGAATTGTTGAGCTGCACCTCACTAGCCAAGAGGGAAAGCAGGATCAGAGTGGGAGCCCAGGCTCCTCACGGGACCCTCCGAGGCAGCCCTGGAGCTTTTGGGGCGGACAGTGTAGAAACCATGTGTTTCTCTTACTTTCGTAACTTCCCATGTGGACCGGTTGTGTCACCTCCGGTTGCTTTCCCCACACTGACAGGCCCAAGCTGACAATCACCCATTTTGTCCGAGATGGGCTGTCCCAGCAGGGCGTGAGCCCCGGCTCCAGGTCCCACCTCCCAGGGGCCCCTGAGCCAGGGTCCTAGGTCCCTGCTCGCAGGCCGAGGCGGGGTGAAGGCGGGGCCCCAGGGGCTGTGCTGCCCCTACAATGCTCAGCCCGAGACTGTGAGCCCTGGGATCACCACTTCCTCAAGCAGTTGAGCTACGAAACCCTGGAGGAGGCATTTTCTCATAGTGTTAATCAAGCGTGTCCCACTAGGGCAGAGGTGAAGACTAGATTTCCCTTTTTCTTTAAGAGGTCGTTTCTGCCCAGCCTGAGCTACAGGTCATGGAACGAAAGCCTCCTTAGCAAAAAAAAAAAAAAAAGAAGAAGAAGAAAGAAAAGTTAGCAGTCGTCTGAACTGCTGCTTATGCTGAGCACAGGAAACTGAGTTATTTATAGGTGCAGAGCTGTGTCCTCCCAAAGCCGATTGGAGTATTTATTACCTATTGGAGTGAGGTCCTTATCGTGTTTCTGCAGAACTGGGAGCCAACGCCAGGCCGGTGCCCGGTGTTTGCTCCTCAAAAGGCAATGTTCGCACGGTGCCCTGTCCCTGAGAAATCGGGCCATGTGACTCAACAGAGGAAGCGTGATGACTGCAGAGTGACTCATGTGCCAGGGCTTCCAAACCTCCGCTCAGGCTGGCGAGGTGGACGCCCAGAGCCCAGCGGTGGCTCTGGTTACTGACCCGCCCGTCCCGGACAGAGCCGGCAGGAGAGCGGTGTTTATCACCCTGCTGTTCCAACTGTGGACCTCCCCAAGTCCCGTTTGCTTTTTTGAATGAAGAAGCTTCGTTTCGTCGGGTGAATTGGCTGGGACTTTCATTATTCAGACTGTCTAGATGAACCTAAGTGAATTAACTTCTTTCTCCCAAGTTAAAACAGTATTTTGACTACCCCCACCCCCCAGCCAAACTTCAGAACGAAGGGACCAAACACAAACAAACAGAACCCCACAGCACAGATGTGTGTTCCGGGCTCACTCGTTCACGGGGCTGATGGGGGGAGGGGGCAGAATTTCAAAGCTTTAACCTGATAGCTTTAAAGAAGTTTCGCCTCAAAGTGTGAAGAACAAGTACTTTGTAGCGGAGATGTCACTTATCTTAAGTACTGGGATGAGGGTGTACTTTCAATTTTAACCAAAATGTTTCCTTTGCATGTTGGTGTGACAGAGCTTCTGATCCTGGCATCTGTTTCCTTTGTGTGCGGGGGGTGTAGCTTCCGGGGCGGGGAGGTGGGAAGTGAGGAGTGGGCTCTCAGGGGGGCTGCGCGGCCCGGCCCCTCTCCAGACAGCTCCCTGCCCGCGGGGGGCGCAGGGCTGCCCCCTGCCTTGCCTGTCCCCTCTGGGCTCCCAACCGGAGCTGAGTTCACACTGCGGGGCGGGCGCAGCTGTTGCTCCAGTGACAATAGGTGGCATTTCTCAAACCCCGCCCTGCCCTGCCATGGCCCAGGCTGTGTCAGCCTGGTTCCTGTGAGCGTCTTCCTCTTGCTGGCTGTCACCTCAGGGGACAGTTCGGCTCCCTCTACTACAGATAAAAAGGAAACAGAGGCTTAGGGAGGTCAGGGCCTTTCCCCAGTCCTCTGGGCCAGCAGGCCCTGGGCCCTGTGCTCTGAGCAGGGCTGACAGTTGTCAGTGCTCCGGGCCGGTGTGGGCAGGGCAGGGGACAGTTGTCAGTGCTCTGGGCCGGTGTGAGCAGGGGACAGTTGTCAGTGCTCCGGACCGGTGTGGGCAGGGCAGGGGACAGTTGTCAGTGCTCCCGGCCGGTGTGGGCAGGACAGGGGACAGTTGTCAGTGC
>PVIW01002461.1:0-26068 GCA_004026585.1 Noctilio leporinus
CATTAAGTATGATGTTGGCTTCAGGTTTCTCATAGATGGCCTTTATGATGTTGAGGTATGCTCCCTCTATTCCCATTTTGCTGAGGGTTTTTATCATAAATGGTTGCTGAACTTTATCAAATGCTTTTTCAGCATCTATTGATATGATCATATGGTTTTTATCTTTCAATTTGTTGATGTGGTGTATTACATTGATTGAGTTATGAATCTTGTACCATCCTTTCATCCCTGGGATGAAGCCCACTTGATCATGGTGTATGATCTTTGTAATATACTGCTGAATCCGATTGGCCAATATTTTGTTGAGAATTTTAGCATCTATGTTCATCAGAGATATTGGCCTGTAGCTTTCTTTCTTAGTTGTATCTTGCCCTGGTTTTGGGATTAGAATAATATTGGCCTCATAGAAAGAGTTTGGGTGAACCCACAACTTTTCTGTTTACAGGATGATGTTACAACCAACTGAGCCACACTGGCCAGCGCTAAATAAATGACCTTGATTTTTCATCTGTGAATTTTCTAACTAGATCAGGCACATAGTAACAAATGAGAACTCCTGGCTTTCCAAGATCAGACAGGAAAAAGGCATATATTGTCCAACATAAAAAGCAACAACAAAAGCAGTACTATTGGTAGCTGAGACATGTAAGTTAAATGCATACAGTTATCCTTTATGAGGTAAAAGGACAGGTAACTATGCATGATGTTACATAACATATTTTATATACTTATTGCCTAATTACAGTGTGTTACCATTTCAATTAATTTTAAAGTTATTTGATCTTATAAGCCACACTGCTTCCCATGAGTTCTGTGTTAAAATATTTATTGTGAGAATCATTCCTATTAACACTTACTGTGACATATATATTTTTATAGGAAAGCTTAAATTTAGAATTGTGATTTTTGGAGGGTGGGGCTTGGTTTATGTTTTAGCTATTTTATTAAGGTGCTAACATGAATGACAAACACATTTTGTTTGACTTGGGTATATCAATCTCTCTTTGTGTCCATGTGTATAGCAGAGACCTTATTTGAACTATGCAACCTAAAATGATCACTATGAAAATAAAAACTACAAAAATCTTTCCCACTCAGTTCAATTTTCTTATTGATAAGTGGTATTATTTGACTTTATAAAATCCTCGTCTGTTTGTTCTATTCAAAGCAATAATACTTCCTTTTAGTTAAGACTTCTCCTTTAAGTCATAAACAAGTTTTGTGCTAGATAGTCTTGTTTTGCCCTTCAGAATCCCCTCTAAGTCTGTGACCCTGAGGTTCTCACTCTACATGATTTTTCATGAATCATCTGGGCAAATTTCCAAGAGTGTTGAAGCACAGCCAGGAAGCTGAGGAATGGTGAGGAGAGCGGGAGGAAAACTGCAGGGAGGGTCAGGAGAATGTCAGAGGAGGTCTGGCAACAGCAAACCCAGGGAGGCCCCAACGCATGACCTGAAGTCAATGTCACATCACATCCAAAGCTCCAATAGTATCAGGGTTAGGAAGCTACTTTGCATCACTTTTTTTTCGTATCCCTTTTCATTCATTTGGTTTTCTTAACATTTACTGTTACGAAGATAGTATGTACAGTCATGGAAGTATATTAGCAGCAATAATATGGTCAGATAACCATGACTGCTGACTAACAAGCATAATAGCTACTAATTATTATGCAAACATTGTATTGATCACTTCACATACATAATCTTATGGGATCCCCACAACAATTCTTTATTATACCATTTGGTGATACAGAATCTGGGATTCAAAGAACTTGTGTTAACTTAGTAAGGTTATTCAGACAATGAGTGAAATTAAGTACCTGAAAAGTTCTAATTGTGTTGTGCCAGTGACTTTTGCACTTGTATAATATTATAAATGTATGTGGCTACTAAATTAACTGTACTTTATTTTTTCTTCTCTCTTGTAAAGAAAATTTCAGGAAGAAGGAAATAATCAACTTATTCTGTCTTGATGAAAGTTTAAGTATACCTACTATTTTTTATCAATAGTAATCATCTTGTAGAGAGCCTTTATATTCTCTTTATTGTAATAAAGTTTTGTTTTTTAGAGTTATCAAAATAAAATCACTTTATCTCTAAAAATAATAATTTGTACTGTTAAAATGGAGAATGTATTTGTGTTATGATTATTATTAAGTCTTTCAACCAGTGTCATCAGAGACTAACAAATAGGATCCATTAGACTCACATGGTTCAACAAGCCAGCTCATCCAAATATGTATTTGTGAATGGCATGGTTCATAGAAATTAAAGTAACATGACAAAGCTAGTTATTTAAGCTATAGGATTTATGAATTAAAAAGTATTTTATTCTTATCTGGAATAGGTCTATCAATATTGCTGAATAACATGAGATCATATTTACACTAATTGCACTTGGATTACTGAAACATAGGTTTAAACATAGGTTTAAATCTGTAAGCCATTATGTCTTATCTTAAATGATGAATGTCATAATTTCTTAAGGTTTTGTATGTTGAAGTAGCAAAAAAGAAGCATAAGATTTTCACAAATCAATTGCCCATCAACATAATTTAGTTCCTCTAAATTATATTTAGTTTAATTAAGTTGGAGATACTCATTTTGTACTATATTCCATCTACTCTGACATTTCTAGGGGAAAAGAACAAATAATTTATGGTACTTGCCTCTAAAAAGCTTTGATTTTAATTGAAAGGTGCTAAACAAATTGTTCTGATATAATGAAAAACAACCATAGAAAGTCTACATTCTACTATATATGAGTGGCTAGAATCTTATTTTTAGAGATTTTGGATCCTTTATTTGCTGTTTCTCATATCTATGTACAACTGGCTGTGCAGATACTGTTACTTAAGCTTATGCTATTTTTCATCAGACCAGACTGGTATAATTATTTAATCTGTTCACTGTAAAAAAATAATAAATTAGATGTTTATATATTGTGAGGGGAATTATAGTATATCCACTACTAAAATCCCAGTACCCATTACAATGCCCAGATAAAATCAGTGATCAGACAGTGCTTTTAGAATAGATATAGAAAGGCATCAATTGAAACTATCAAAATAGTAATCTTAGCTCAAAATGTTTTGGAAATTATTCAGATCATGAAATGCTTTGAATATTAGTTTCCTCTTACTCTTTTTAATTGTTTAAAAAGATTAACTCTTTAATATTGATACAGGTAGAATAATAATATATAAAACACTCAAATTATGAGAAAAGTCACTAAGCATGTATGAGCATAGTAAGTGACAGATTTGAAACACTCTCATATTCTGCAGAACTATTGAAGATTTTATTTGAAATATATGCTTAATCTTCTAAATATCTCAGAGGACTGAAGATAAACAGTGAACTCTGTACACATTTAAGCAAATGTTTCTCCAATACCCAGAGCTAAAGATATAATTTAAGAGGGACATTAGCTCTTCCTAGATGTGGAAGAGCATGACAAACCCAAATTTTCTCCTCTGGTTTATTCTTAACATTTCAGCCACTAGAGTATTTTAGATCATTAGCAATGTCTTGAATTTGAATTATAAGGCTCACTTTGCTCCAGGCACACTAGGTTTTGTTTTGTTCTTCCAAGTCTTTTATTTTCCTTAACTTTTAAACACTTGTATGTAGTTCTATGATTAAAAAACAATCTCTCCTGATTCCCTCAGTAATTGAACTGTACTCTTCCTCCAGATGTCAAAATAAAATAAGCAACTAAAGGAAAATTCTTTTATCTGTATCAGGTTTCCATGATTTAAGCACTCATAACATCATAAAATATTTATAGAATGCATCGGAGTTTTTAACCATTATATTAATTTGCTAACTCATGTAATCATTATCTCTCTTCCATAAGCTTAAAGTGATATGTGAGAACTAGGCAGAAAAATTATCCCCAAAGATGTCCATATTCTAATCCCTATAATCAGATAATGTTGTATTACATGGCAAGAAGATTAAAGTTGTAGGTAGAATTATACTTTCAATCAACTGGCCTAACAGTAGGGAGATTTTTTTGGATTATCAAAGGTTGGAGGTCATGTGATCACAAATATCCTTAGAAGTGTGAAAAAAAGGAGAAAATGTCAAGGTAAAAATGATTCACTGTGAGAAAGACTAAACCAACCATGGATGGTTTAAAGCTAGAAAGTGGCTATGAGCCAAGAAATATGGGAAGTCTTTAGAAGCTGAAAAACACAGGGAATAGGTTCTTTTTCCTTTAGAACCTGAAAAAACAATGCAGTTCTGCCAAGAACTTAATTTTAACCAAGTAACAACATGTTAGACCTCTAACCTGCAGTTATAAGATAAATTTTGCTATTTTAAGCCACTAAGTACATTGTAATTTGTTACAACAGTAATAGAAAGCAAATAATATAACCTAGTACATGCCTAGGTTCTATTTGTTTAAAAATCAGATAAGTAATGAGCTTGAGGAATGTGCTCTATCCATTGTGTGGTATTAAGGTCCTAATTGTTTCTTCTTCTACTTATAACTGAATTATTTTGAGTCAAGAAACAAACAAACAAAAACCCCACAAAATTCTACAATCAGTACTTGGAAGTTGAAAGATACAGGTCACATTCTACTAAACCTGCATGCATGGCAGATGGAGAGTGAGAGTCCACACGGCCACCGACGTTCACCAGGTTCATTTGTTTGTTTGAACCTTTATTTGGTCTTGATTGGTGCAGGCAGTGAGAGAATGTGAAGGGGCTACAGTTGGCTGAGAACTAGAACATTGTTCAAAAGCCAAATGTGACAAAATTTTGCCTCAAATTAAAGGACTCCCATTATTTTGAAGTGACCACATTACAACCTCTTATTCTACTGATGTTTTCTCATTTATGACAACTCTGTGGGCCACCTATTACTAACCTTATTTTCACATTATTGATTAAGGCTTAAAGAATGTAGTGAGGTTTGCACCTTGGTAATAAGTAGCATATGAAAGAATGAGGGTAGCTATTTGGAGAGTGGCCCCCATCAGGGGAGACCAGTATTTTATCACTAATGTTTTTTTATAGTAACCTCCACGTGATTACAATGAAGAGTACGTATACCAACTTTTCATTGGTTGGGCTCTCTTTAACTGTTCTATAGACACTGTTCTCTCTCTTTGTCATTGTAATGTGGGATTTAAATACAGGTTTGTTGAATCCAAAATCCACTTTTCTTCAATTACATTATCCCTTTTCTCCAGAACAGGGCTGCCTATGTTCACATTATTTTCCAATTTGAACATTACTTGCCCTTTCTCTGCCCTAGTTTTTTCATCAGTAAAAGAAGGAATAGCAACAGTATTTCAAAGATTTTATTAGATTTAAATGGCTTAATATATGAAAATAATTGCTTAGGATAACATCTATCATAGGGAAGCACTCTGTGTATATTACCTTTCCTTTACTATAAGGGCTCTGAAATTGTCACTGGAAAATCACAGGGAGATTATATTGTGAGATTGGAAGAAATATTTTGCTAAAAATTGTGAGCTGATTGATAAGACAATCTATGAAGCATATGTGATCATGATTTACCTATTGTTTTTGACAAAGAATGAGTTGAATTAACTGGAAGGTTTTAATTTTTTGACTACCATGTTCATGTTTCAGGACACAGCTGAGTCATTTGGGCCAATATAGCTGTGTCAAGCTCTGTTTGTTGAGCCATACCACTTGGGTTCAAATTGCAACTCTGCCAATTACTATTTGTATAATGTTAGGCAAATTACTTTACCTTTGGATGCCTCTATTATATCAGATGTAAAACACGAGGAATAATAATTCTGCTGTCACAGAGTTACAGAGCGTTAGATAGGTTCATACTTGAAATGTAAAAATAGTGACTGTCACTTAATTGTTCCATAGTTATTAGATATTTTTTTCATAATATTCCAAGTGGTATTTCAATAAGTATTAATTATTTTAAAACTAAAAGAACTACTTTCTTTTACACTATTTAATGGTTAAAATACTTAAAATACTTTTAAAAAATAAATCAAATACTTAAAATAACAAAAACAACACAATAAACAGCATATATTCTGCAGAGCCAAAGTTACCAACTGTGAAGCATATTGAAGATATACTTACATTACATATTCACTAGGTGGTTAAACTATAAAAGGGGATTTTAAAGATTTTGTTGCTGGAAGTATAAAGTTAAAAATATGGCCATGAAATGTTTGTAAAGCTTTTTGTTTCATTTTCTGGTACATAAAAGTAATTTTCAAAAAGCTAATGGTATGCTTTTATTGGTTTTCTGTCACACATTCTAAATGGCCTTTAAAAGACAGTAGCTGTTACTCAAGAATAATGAGGTATATTATTCTCTCAATGCACATGCAAATCTACAATTAACACTAATGGGATTTATAGCAGTGAAACCAAAGGAAAATCTACTTCAGTGTCTCAAAATAAAGAATCTTTATTTTTTGATACCTACCTTTTTACCATCTAAGTGCAGTCAAGCATAAGTAAACAAATTAATATTAAGTATCAGTTTGATGTTTCCAATCGTATTGACATTCTACAATACTGTCTTTAAAGCACATACATGGCTTTAGGTACCAGTTAAAAATGTATACATTCCTCCTTTCTCTGATATTAATATTAAAATCATAAAGAATAAGCATAAGCAGTAGTAGTAGTGTTTAAGAAATACACAAAGGATGGATTTTTCAAATGTGTGCCAAAACATTTTTAAAAATGGACATTTCAGAAGATTACCTCTTTTAAACAAACCTATGTAGAATTCTATTATTTCTTTGGTACTTAATCATATACACTTTTATAGTAAATATTACTTAGATTTCTGTGATTTTTGTCTTAATCATATAGTCACATCTTTCTAGAAGACAATGCTAAACCACAAAAAAAAAGGAAAACTATTAAGACACTACTGAGTTTAAATAGCATGTTAAAGAATATATTTCTAAGGTACATCTGAGAAATAGATGTGAGAGCACTATTTAGATAATTGTTTTTTTTAGTCTAAGTGTAGAATGATCTACAGGTACCCCAAATATAGGTCTTTGGAAGAACTTGAATCTTTAAGGTCATTCTGTAAAAACATTAGACTACATTGTTAAATGTAAATCCCTGTTTATGTAGAATAAATAAGCCCAGGCTAATTGAATTCAATAAAAAAAAATATATATATATATGTATAATACCATATAGAAACTATATGTAGGTACAACCAAAGCCTGTTAATTTGTTATTTAACATTATTTATTTCTTTATATAAATACATACATATATATATATATATATAAAACATAAAAATTATTTAACTCAACTATAGCAAGTAAGTAGTTTATCCAAATAGAAGAAAATAAATTTCCTATTAAAATATACTACTTCCCTCTAAAAATCTTGGCTGATAAGTTACAATGTCATCAAGCTGAGGTATTTATCTAACATCAACTAATCTAGGAGCAAATTATATCTACACAAATGCTTACTCTTTCCCAAGTAAAAAGTTGAACTATTAAACAAAAGGTGGGTTGTATTTTGTATGTACACTGAATAGTCTAAAGAAAATTTAGTTACTTCTTAGTGATTAGGCCTAGAAGAATGATAGAATAGAGTAGACACTTGAAAAATATATTTTTAAAAAATATATTAAGTAATGAACTTTTCAAACATTCTATTTATATGAAAAATGTCTTTATGGCCCTGGCTGGTAGCACAGTGGATAAGGCGCTGGCCTGCAAACCCAAAGGTCGCAGGTTCGATTCCCCAGCCAGGGCACATAACAAGGTTGCAAACCAGGTCTCCAGACAGGTCTGTGGCTGGAGGCAGGTGAAACGCAACCATACGTTGATGTCTCTCTCCCTTCCCCTATTTCTAAAAATAATGAAATAAAATCTTTAAAAAAAAATGTCTTCAAGTCTCTCCTGTGCCGTTTATTTCAGAGCCAGGTAGTGGTTACGATATATGAGATGATTTTATGAAGCTCAAAATGTGACTGAATATAGAGGAAAAAGTAAATTAATATGATTTAATATAATATGCGTGATATATGATATGGTAATTATATTTGAATGGATTAATGTTATTGTATAATATTAAATGCATATAAATTTTATTTTTGGACACAATATTAAGATTTATTTTAAAACATATTCCTTTACATTATTACTTTGTTAATTCATCATTATACTCTGTAACCTATCAGATTGTGCCAATAAATATATTTTAGGAAAATCCAAAAAAGACAAAGAACACTTGAAAATGAATAATTATATTTTAGATTATTTTTGATTAATGAAAAGTAAAAGTATTACCTAGATTTTCTTAAAATACAATTATACATATAAAATGATACTTATTTGTTCAACCTAATGATTATCTTGCCACTAAATTAGTAATTTGCACTAATATCATTAATGACACTATCAGATTTATAACATAAAATGTTGGTTAGACATAGTTTAAGGGAGAGAAGTGAATGTTTCTTTTTTGTTTTATCTACTATAGTTGGTAGACTAAATTATTTGTTACTGATTTATAACCATATAGATTATCAGGTCATTGTCTTTTAACATGACTGTGTGACTAGTAATTGTGACTTATACCTATTTATCTATGTATTAGTGGTATAACTCTATATAGTATGCTATCAAGGTCCATTGGAGCCAATTTTAATTTTTAAATTTCTTTTTTAATGAGTCTTAATTCTTTGTCAACCTTTATATTTTATTATAGTTATTATTTCTTAGTTGCTCTCCAAAGAAAAGAAGAAACTTTACTTGGTATCTTTCAACTGAATGAAACTATCCCATAATTAAAATATAGGTTTTAAGTTTTTTAGTCTAACATATTTGGTCTTATATTATCTTATATTTTCTATACATTAAAATAAATTGTTAGTTACCCTAGGAATTATTTCATCATTTTTATCCATTATTCCAAACTTTGCTAAAAATGTTTAAATAAAAACAAAATGGTACAGAAGAATAATGGAATCACCTAGATAGATGATGCCTTTAGACTTCACTGGGTAAAGCTGAGAATTCAGAATGTTTTAATTCATCCTTTTAATAGCAGAAAGAAGGAAACTAAAAAAAATCATTTTATAATTATTATATAAATCAGAAGAATGTAAAATTATTCATAGCAGCACTGGCAACATCACTCATGATACTGAAATTTATCATATAATGTAATTTATATAATGAGTAAAAAAGGACAAAAAGGATATGTGATGGTTTCTTAGAGTTAGCCATTTGATAGGAAAGATCTTTATCGTGCAATGGACCCCTTCAATTTCCTCCCAAATTATGCAATAATTTCATTGATTTACATTTCTCCATGCCAGCCCACATGGGCCCACATTGGAACCTTTCTTGGAAAACTCTCATGGAGTTCAGTCAAACTCAGGAGTGTGCCAGAGACATACAGGGAGAAAGAGTTGTGTGGCTTTGGGAATGGCCACCATTTTCCCTGTTGAGCACTCCTCACTCTTGGCCACATCTGTTTTAAATTGGCCTGGTGAACTCCATTAGATCCTTCCTAATGCTCCCGTCCTACTAACTGATACACAGCCTGAGGTTTTTCCAGCAGCTACCAGCCTAGGTCCATGTTGCAATCTTTCTTGAGAAATATTTGAGGAAATCCATCTGGATCTAAGTGGGTGCCAGAGGCACACTTGGAAGGGATGGGTGTGCAGCTTCAGGGCAAGGGCTAGAGGGAAGGCCATCACTGTCTTGTGTTGAGCCCTTCCCCTACATGACCAAATCTGAATCTCAGAGGCCTGGTGCACTCCTCTAGCTCTGTGGGAAAAAATCCCTGACACCCCACTGCAAGGCAAAGGTCCACAGGTCTCAAGTGGGTGGCAGCTGGTTGGACTATACCCTGAGTATTTGATAAGCTTCCTAAGACCCAGCACTAGCATCAAATCTGGAAGGTGGTTATATCATAAGGATTCAAACAAGGAAAAAAAAGAGAGTAAGAGATTAAGAACCTATTTGAAGAAATAATTACTGAAAACTTTCCTAACTAGGTGAAGGAAATAGACATACAAATCTAGGAAGTGCATAGAATCCCAAACAAAATGAATGTAAAGAGACCTACACCAAGACATATCATATTCAATATGCCAAAAGTTAAAGACAAGAATCTTTTTTTAAAGATTTTATTTATTATTTTTAAAGAGAGAGAGAAAGGAAGGAAGAGAGGCAGAAAGGTAGAGAGACATCAACGTATGTTTGCCTTTCACCTGCCTCCAGCTACAGACCTGACTGGGGACCTGGCTTGCAACCTGATTATGTGTGTCCTAGCTGGGAATCAAACCAGCAAACTTTGGGTTTGCAGGCTTGCACCTTATCCACTGTGCCACCAGGCAGGGCTAAAGACAAGAATCTAAAAGCACAAGAGAAAGGTAATTAGTTACCAAAAGGAAGCTACCATAAGACCATGAGCTAATTTCTCAATAGAAACCTATCAGACCAAAAGAAACTGGCACAAAATAGTCAAAGTAATGAAAAGCAAGAACCTACATCAAGAGTGCTCTACCCAGCAATGCTATCATTTAAAATTGAAAGAGAGAGAAACAGTTTCCTAGACAAAAACAAAACAAACAAAACAAAACAAACAAACAAAAAACAATTGAAGGAGTTCATCACCACTAAACCAATATTACAAGAAATGATAAAGGGACTTCTTTAAGAAGAATGGAATAAAACATAAATATGAATTAAAATGGTAATAATTACATACCTATCAATAATCACTTTAAATGTAAATGGAGTAAGTGCTCCAATAAAAAGAAACAGATTAGCTAAATGGATAAGAAAACAAGACATCCATATTGAGTTTATATGAGAATGATTTCAGTTGAAAGATACACAAAGACTTAAAGTAAAGGAATGGATAAGGACATTTCATAGAGATTGAGAAAAAGCTGGGGTAGCAAACCTTAGACCAAACAGATTTAGTTGATATTTTTAAAGCACTTTATCAAAAGCATCAGAAAATACATTCTTTTCAAGTGGACATAGAACATTTTACAGGATAAATGATGTTAAGCCACAAAAAATTTAAGATCAATACATTTAAGATTAAAATAATAAAGCAACTTCTTTGACCACAATGATATGAAACTAGAAATCACCTACAAGGAAAAAAAAAAAAAAAACCTGAGTAACACACAACAGGGAGGCTAAATACCACATTTCTATGACTAAATTAACAATGAGATGAAGGAAGATATCTAAAGATATCTTGAAAAACATGAAAATAAAACATAATGACTCCAAATCTATGTGGTGCAGCAAAACAGCCCTCAGGATTATTAATAAAATATAAGTGTAACTCAACTAACAAAATAAAATCTCAAATGAACACAGTAATCTTCAACCCAAAGAACTTGTAAAGAATAGCAAAGCCTAGAATATGTGAAAGAAAGGGAATAATAAATAAAGCAGAAGTAAATGAGAGCCTAAAAAAACCAAACAAATAAAAAATGGAAGTCAATGAAACAATTATCTGGTACTTTAAAAGATAAACAAGATTGTTAAACTTTTAACCACTCATCCAAGAAAAAAAGAAAGGACCCAAATAAATAAAATTAGAAATGAAAGAGAAATGACAATTGACACTACAGCAATACAAAGGATTATAAGAAAAGACTATAAACAATCATGTGGCAACATATTGCACATTTTAGACAAAAAGAACTTCTGGAGATATAGGAATCAAGAAAAAAGGAACAAAGAATCTGAATGGATCAATTACTACCACCAACATTGAATTAGTAATAAAACAAAACAAAACAAAAAAATTCCAACAAAGGTCTGAACCAGAGGATTTTACAGATGAATTTTACCAAAAATTCAAATGGGAATTAATACCGATCCTAGTCTAACTATTCCACAATAAATTCAAGAGAAAGGAAAGCACTCAAATGAATTTTACGAGAGTATGAGTATCCTAAATCAATAAGCAGACAAAGTTATTACAAAGAAGGAAATTATAGGCCATTATTCCTAATAAACAAAGAGGCTAAAATCTTCAACAAAATAATGTCACACTAAATTCAGCAATATGTTTAAAAAATCATACACTATCATCAATTGTGATTTATTCCAGGACTCAAGGTTGGTACAATATCTATAAATTAAATAACATAATATACTCTGTAAACAAAATGAAGGATAAAATTTCATATGATCATACCAATAGATGTAGAAAAGTCACTTGACAAAATCGAGTACCCATTTATGACAAAATCTCTTGTCACAAGAAATGGAATAGAGTGAATATGCCTCAACATAATAAAGGCCATATATAAAAAATCCACAGCTCACATCATACTAAATGTGAAAAAGCTCAGAATATTTTCCTTAAGATCAGGAAAAGGACATCATTGTCTACTTTCACTACTGTTATTCAACATAGTATTAGAAGTCCTGGCCACAACAATTAGATAAGAAAAATAAATAAAAGACTGTCAAATTGAAAAGAAAGTAGTAAAACTGTCACTATTTGAAGATGACACAAGACTGTATATGTAGCACCCTAGAGATTACACCAAAAACAAAACAAAACAAAAAAACCCTTCCAGAACCAATAAATTAATCTAGTAAAGAAGCAAGATACAAATGTAATACCCCAAAATCAGTTGCATTTTTCAACAGCAATTATGAACTATCAGACAGAACTATCAAGAAAACAACCCCAATCACAATTGTAATTAAAAATACCTTAGAATAAATTTAATCAAGGAGGTAAAAGACTAATACTTGGAATTTATAAGACATTGATAAAAACAAATTAAAGGAGATATAAACAAATAGAAACAAATGTGCACATAGATAGAAAGTATTACATTGTGAAAATGTCCATATTAACCAAAGCCATCTATAGATTCAATGCATTCCCTATCAATATAGCGATGGTGTTTTTCATAGAACTAGAACAAATAATCTGAAATTTTATATAGAACAACAAAAGACTCAGAAGAACAAACTTGGAATTATCATGTTACATGATACCAAACTATACTACAAGGCTATAGTAATAAAAACACCTTGGTACTGGCATTAAAAAACAAAAACATATAAATCAATAGAATAGAATAGAGAACCTGGAAATAAATCCACAACTATATGGATAATTAACATAGAACAAAGGAGGCAAGAACATAAAATGGGGTTAAGATATTCTAATCAATAAATGCTGTTGAGAGAAATGGGCAGAAACATGCATAAAAAAAGAAACTAGATCATCTCCTTACACCATATATAGTAATAAACTCAAAATGGATAGGAGATTCAAGCCCTGAAATCATGAAACTCCTAGAAGAAAAAATAGTCAGAATTTTCTGGCAGTACACTTTCTATTAGTAATATTTATATTTATTTATTTATTATTTTAAAAAAGATTTTATTTATTATTTGTAGACAGAGGGGAAGGGAGAGAGGCAGAGAGGGAAAGAGACATCAACGTATGGTTGCCTTTCACCTGCCTCCAGTTATGGACCTGGTTGGCGACTTGGCTTGCAACCTGGTTATGTTACCCTGACTGGGAATTGAAGCCAGTGTCTTATCCACTATGCCACCAGCCAGGGCCTCTATTAGTAATATTTTAAAATATATATCTTTGGTCAAGGGAAATAACAAAAAATAAACAAATGGAACTATATCTAAAAGTTTCAAATCAAAAGAAACCATCAACAAAACAAAACAACAAAAAACCAACCTACTGAATAGAAGAAGATATTCACCAATGAAACATCCAATAAAGGCTTAATATCTAAAACTTATAAGAAGTTAAGAAAAAACTCAATACCAAAATGACAAACAATTCTATTAAAAAAAAAAAAAAAGGGCAGAGGACTTGAATAGCCACTTTTCCAAAGAAGACATAAAGATGAACAACAGACATATGAAAGAATGTTCAATGTCAGTAATCATCAAAAAATGCAAATTAAAACCATAATGCGATTCTCCTGTTGAAATAGTTATCATCAAGGCCTGTTAGTATAGCTATCATCAATAAATTAACAAACAACATGTTGGTGAGGATGCGGAGAAAAGGGAACCCTCCTATACTATTGGTAGAATTGCAAATTATTGCAGCCATTCTGGAAAAGAGTATTAATATTCCTCAAAAATTAAAACTAGAACTACCTAGGACCTAACATTTTCACTTCACATTTATTGAAGAAATACAAATTACTAATTTAAAAAGATATATGCATCTGCATGTTCACTGCAGTATTATTCACAAAAGCCAAGTGATGGAAGCCAAATGATTATCAACTGCATGTTTTTCAAAAAACATGGTTGCATTCTTTTTTTATAAATCTTTAAAAATAAAAGTAAACTATCTTCACTGGGTTTCAAAAACTCTGTTAAGATTATTAATTAATAGTTCCAGATTCAATTGAATTATATAATAACTGAAATATATTTTTTTCCAGTTGGGATACATATAATTTCTGTGCTGTGCTAATAACCCCAAAGGTTGAACTAAATATCCAATTGGACATTAACCCATCTTGCACTTAATCCAGAAATGTATCATACATTCCTTATTAATTTAAGATGCTAATATTTAGTTTCTTAAATGGTCTTTAAACAACTTTGAAAATCTTAATGGATTTCCAACTAATTAATGATTTAAGTAAAAAGTTAATACATACTCTATATATTTTATAAGTTATTCACTTTTTGAAAATGTAAATTTAATAGTTTTAGTGTTGGTCCCCAGTGTATTAACCTAACAATCATTTTATTTTGCTTATTTATTTATTTATTTATTTAAAAGATTTTATTTATTATTTCCAGAGAGAGAGGGGAAGAGAGAGAGTCAGGGAGGGGGAGAAACATCAATGTACGGTTGCCTTTCACCTGCCTCCAGCCATGGACCTGGCTGGAGACCTGGCTTGCAACCTTTGTTATGTGCCCTGGCTGGGGATTCGAACTAGCAACCTTTGGGTTTGCAGGCTGGCACCTTATCCACTGTGCTACCAGCCAGGGTAGAACAATCATTTTAAATGGACAGTAAGAAGTGCACCTCATGGGGTGCTTTAAGCCCTGACAAATATTTTCTTTTCTCCTACTAGAGTGAAACCCAAGTAGCAGTAGGTCTTTAACTTTGAGTCTGTTCATCTTGTTTGTTTTTCTTTTTCCCTTAATGATTCTATATCTTGTTCTTATTTCTGATTCAGTCGTTGTCAATAAGAATTGCTTTTGCAATTGGAGTCAACGACCACTGAGACCTCAAGGATATCTGGCTTCAGGCATTAGGCATCAGGCCTCCCTGTTTGTAAGGAAGTCCCTTACATGGAGAACAGAACATTTGCACATTTGGGATGCTGTGAAATGAGAGGAATTTACACGCAAAAAATACTAGTTACAAATTTTCTAGACAGCAGTAAATTTCCGAGTTTAGTGATTGCTCAGCAGATTTATATGGCTTTGGACTAAAAAATGAAACCTCTGGTTGGTGGAGCAGTGGCTATTGTGCTGGCCTGCTAACCCAAAGGTCGCTGGTTCGATTCCCAGCCAGGGCACATAACCGGGTTGCAGGCCAGATCTCCAGCCAGGCCTGTGGCTGGAGGCAGGTGATAAGGCACCCATACATTGATGTCTTCGTACCTCTCTGCCTCTCTCTAAGAATAATGAATAAAATCATAAAAAAAAAAAAACACTCAAGGAGTATACTATGATGCATCTATATAAACAGGCTAAATATAAGTGCCCACTTTTTTGTAATCAAGAATAAATTTTAGATATTTGGTTTCATAATCATAGCAGAGAAGTTATTTAAATATTCAGATTTGAAATGGAAAATAAAGATCTCAGATTTAGTGAAGTACTTTATTACTTTCATATTCCTGTCTGCTTAATATACACATAACCACTCAGTGAGGAAAAATTTCAGTGAATTTATTTTAATACCTTATAGAACATTAACCAGTTTTGTATCTATTCTAGCAATTGTACACTAACATTTCTTTATTAATTGCTTATAAATAGCAATTTAAATACTCTTTGGACCAATTTTAATATCAGGCTGGTTTCTTCACTAATTGGTTGAATAAATTCTTTGACCTGTATTCATTACATACTTATGTGAGAATCGTAACAGATTTAAAAAGCTCATGGATATTTGCTCTTGTTCTTCCTACCATAAGACTAATAAGGTTATTGAGTGCTTTTATCTACTGGCATTTTAAAAGTTGGCCAATTCACTTTTTTAGTTGCCTGATTATATATACTATTTTAACCACGTTTTTGTGTCAGAGTACTTTGGATGATTCACTGAGAAAAGAAATCAGAATTTATTCTAAAACAGGTATATGCAATTTGAATTTTTACTTGGATGCAGTAGTAAACATTCAGCAAGATGTACTGAGCTTTTCCTCTGTATCAGATGCTCTTATGGTACAGCTTGTATTCTCTCAGTTATGTGATATTAGTTTCCATATATCAATACTTTTTCCTAGGTAAGTGTCTATCCTAATGGTCTGCACACACTACTGTTAATTAATTTTAAGACTCTATCTTTCCTGTTGAATTAAATATATAATAAGGGGAAGAAATTTTATATTTATTGTTTGAATGTGAATCCCAAAACACAGAATTGAGTAAAAAATGTATTTTATTTAATAAAGGGTTATTTAATAACTACATGGGTGTTAGGTAAATAAATACTCAAATTTTATAGCTAGATTAAAGCTAAAAAATATATTTAAATTTTTTTATTCATTAGCTTTAGAGAAAGGGAAAAGGTAGGAGAAAGAAAGGGAGAGAAACATCAATGTACGGCTGCCTTTCACCTGCCTCCAGCTGGGGACCAGGCTGGAAACCTGGCTTGTAACCTGGGTATGTGCCTTGGCTGGGAATCAAACCAGAGACATTTGGGTTCTCAGGCTGGTGCTCAATCCACTGAGCCACACCATCTAGGGTTAAAAAATATCTTTTTGTCAATCCTAATAGTGGTCTTAAATATTATTGTATGAATAGCTACCATTCCTGATAGAATTATAAAACATGAAATTATATTCTCCATACTGTTGTTTCTGTGATGGTTCATTTTTCACGCAGCCTGGCTACCATCAGGCCATACTTCAGTATGCATGGAAGCTTCGTGATATGCAAAGAATAAAAGCTTTATTGGCTCCAAATCCTGGATTTAAACCCTATTTCATCCACCTCCTCCAACAGGCCATCTGATATCTCTGGTCCTTAACTTTCTCTTCATCAGTTAAATATAAAATTATCCATCTTGAAGTATTATATTGAAGAAAACTGAGATTATTGATATATAACTACTTAATATCATGACTGGTGTATGGTTCATCATCAAACGTTAATGTTCTTCTCAACTATTTATAATAAGCCCTTGATAACTAACAACCAATGTCCATGGGCTTTGCTGAGAAACACAACATGACTTGCTACCAATTATCTTTCCATTTTAGACAGCTGTTTAAATACATCAAATCTTAATGTTCTCTATTCAAAACAAGGGAAGCAGAGAAACACAATTCAAAGGCTGGCCCATGGACCAGCAACACTAGCATTATATGGAAACTTACTAGAAATGTACTATATCATTCCCACCTCTGATCTACTGAAGCAAGTTACACTTTTACAATAGCTTTAGGTGGTTCACAGGCACATTAAATTTTAAGCAGTTCAAACTAAATTAAACTATCTTTCTGCTCCAGAAAAAATAAAGAAAATATAAAAATATTTTAGCAACAGTTATAGTTGATGTTCTTTTGTTATATGTCATTCTAGTTATCAACTGCTAAGTTGCTAATTGTTTAAAAGCTTGGTGAAATGAAACTGGGGGTTAGTTGAATGATAAGATAGTGGGATCATTCAGAGAGTTCTTTTCTTAAATATTTTATTTTTTCCAGAGAGAGGGAAAGGGAGAGAGGCAGAGAGAGAGAGAGACATCAATGTATGGTTGCCTTTCACCTGCCTCTAGCCACAAACCCAGCTGGAGACCTGGCTTGCAACCTGGTTATGTGCCTTGGCTGGGGAATTGAACCAGTGACCTTTGGGTTCACCTTATCCAGTGTGCCACCAGCTAGGGCCTCAGAGGGTTCTTCACTCACAAAACTGGCCTCTGGACTGGGCTGACTAATGGGTCAGGCATACCTGAATTGATTGGAGTGCAAGCTTCTCACAGCCTTTTGACCACAGGATTGTAAGACTTTGAACATGACATCTCAGCACTGTTAGAAAACGTGTGTTTTTGAACTCGTGGCAGAAATTAAATGGTCCCTTCTGCCCTGGCTTTATTTCCAGTGTATCTGGTTACAGCAAACACTAACAGATTTGCCCCGTTTCAAAGAGAGAATGTATCCCCCATTGCCATGGAGAAGTATCCAATAATTGGTAGCCATGTTTTTAAATTGCACAGGTAATGGTTTCGTAGTTTCCAAAGCGACTCCTCAAAAGGAATGAATAAATGGATAATAGTGGCTTTTGTAAGGGAAGTGACACCTGCAAGATGGCAAAACAGGAAGTTGCAGTTTCAGTATTTGTCCCAACCAGAAACACCAATTTAACAATAAGAAGGACTAAAATACTTCATGAAGTGTCCAAAACTTAGTTAAGAAGTTGAACTAAACCATAGATGGACAAAACCAAGAACATCTGCACTTTACAAACCAGAAGCGCAATTTTAGTTTGCCCATAGCAGCCCCTTCACCAAAGCTAGGTGAGCTCAGTACACCAGAAGAGAAACACGAGCTCCAACTCTCCCCTCAGTGGAGAGGAAGTGGAGAGGATGGGGTGAATGGAGTAAGTCCTGCTTCACCTAACAAATGACACAGAAAGTGCTGGCATTGTCTGGATGGCAGAAGGGAGGAACAAAGAAAACAGTGGGTGGGCCTTGCTGCAGCAAAGCAACATTGAGACACAGAAACAAAGCTGAAGATATCCAAGTGCCCAATTTCGCACTGTATGTATTACTTACAGCTGCAGTAATTAACACAGCATGGTATTGGTGTAAGAGCAGATATACAGACCAACGGAAGAGTATAGAGGCCCCAAATCAACTGACACATACACGGTCATCTGATCTTGAACAAGGGTGTCAAGTACACACAATGGAGAAAGGATAATCTCTTCAATAACTAACCCTGGGAAAACTGGATAGCAACAGGCAAAAGAATGAAATCAGATCCCTGTAGTATACCATACACTCAAATAAACTTAAAAGGGATAGAATGTTTAAATGTAAGATCTGAAACTGTAAACCTTTTCAAAGAAAGCATATGCTAAAATTTCATGACCTTGAGCTTGGCATACTTTCTTGGGTAGGACACGGAGGCATAAGCAGCAAAAGCAATATTAGTCAGTTGGGTCTACGTCACACTGAAAAGCTTCTGCACAGAAAAGGGAAGAGTTAACAGAGTGAAAAGGTAACTAGGAAATGGGAGAAAGTACTCATGAGCCGTATACAAGATTGGGAAAAGTACCTTTCCAGTTGTGGACACACAAAACACAAAATTTACTCACATTATTATTATTACTTATTTTATTATTTTCCATGCAAACAACTGCAAACCTAGATTTATTCCACCCTGTATTTGAAAAGAGGTTACTATCCAGAGTATATAAGAAATCATATAATTCAAAATCAATCAATAAATAAAATCAATTCAAAATGGATTGAAGGTTGAATAAATATTTCTCCAAGGAAGACCAAATGGTCAAGAAGTCTTTGAAAAGATGCTCAACATCATTAAACATCAGAGCATGTAAATGAAAAGCACAATGAGATATCACTTTACATCTGTTAGGAAGGCTATGACATATGGAGAATTTAGAACTACATATTGTCTGTTGTTGTTGGGAATGTAAAACAGAGCAGGAGCAATAAAAAATAGTATAGAGACTTTACAAAAAATTTAAAATACTATTTTGTATTTATTTCCAATGTATAGCATAGTGGTTAAACAATCATAATATACTTTACAAAGTGGTCCCCCTGATGTTTCATGTACCCACTTGGCCCCATACATAAATATTACACTATTGGCTATACTTTCTATGCTGTAATTTACAACCCTGTGACTATTCTGTAACTACCAATTTGAATTTCTTCATCCTTTACATTTTTCACCCAACCCTCAACCCCCTTCCCTATTCTCTGTATCTATGATTCTGTTTCTATTTTTATACATTGAATGTAAACTATAATAAAAAATAAAAATAAATAAAATTTAAAAACAGTTCAACTTATAAAATAAAGAAGTGTATCTAAATTTAAAAAATTAAAAATAGAATTACCATATGATACAGCAACCCACTACTGCACTTCTGAGTATATATGTCCAAAAGAAAAGATATCAGAAGTGCACGCCCTGATCTGTGCGCCTCAGTTGATTGGTGTTGTTCCACAAAGCAAAAGGTTGCCGGTTCAATTCCCGGTCAGGACACATGTCTAGGTTGACGGTTTGGTCTGAGGTTGTGGCACGCGTCAGAGACAACCAATTGGTATTTCCCTCTTGTTGATATTTCTCACCCTGTCTTTCTCCTTTCTGTCTCCTCTCTCTAAAGAAGTTGCTATTCAATGGGTATAAAGTTTCAGTCATGCAAATAAATAAGTCCTAGAAATCTACCATACATTATGTAATATAGTTAACAATTACATTGTGCAGTTAATTTTTTTAAGGGGGTAGATTTCATGTTAAGCTTTCTTACTTTCATTAAAACATAAAATAAAATAATTAGCCTGGGGGGGAATTATGACTGTTCTGGGAATATATTACTTTAAAGGAGTATATTATTAAATTGCCTTGAAAAATTACTTGCATCTGTTCATATACTTTATGTTTATGTTTATAGTAATACTTAGATTTGCAGATAAAATAAAAGATAGACAGTTATATTTGAATTTCAGATAAATTATAAATATTTTTAATATAACTATGACCCAAATATTCCAAAGATGCTTATATTAAAATATATTCGTTGTTTATCCAAAATTAAAATTTAATTGTGAAGTTCTTTTCTACTAAATTCAGCAACCATAACTTTAATTTAGATGTATATCTTCTTCAGTCTTTTATTAAGGAGGAAGAGATGTCCCATTTACCCCAATTTTGCCCTTAACCTATAATTCAATATGGGGTATATACTAGAGCACATACGGCTCAATGTTAGCTATACAGTTGGTCATAAGACAAAGCAATAAATAATGAGCTCAAACAAGTGGCAGGTTAATAGGGACTATCCATTATGATTTCTCCAAATTTTAAGTGTATATCTGTAGCCCTCTAGTAAGATATTATATTTGTTTATAAACTTTTAGAATCCAATCAGATATATAACAAGAACTTATATATTGAATATCATTCTATTGATATACCCTGAATAGCTATACTTATAGGATTCTTAGGTTTTGAATAGAAGGATTACTTCTTCTACCTATGAATTTTATATCCTCAACTAAATGCATGCATTGGAAATTTAATAAATAAAACACATTGTGTTTGAATATTAGAAATTATTTATAGGCACAATAAAAGGTAATTTCCACTATAACCTTTTGTAGGAGCCAGAGAAGTAATCTTAAAAGAAAATTTCCCAATGTTTCTTTCTGTTTTATTTTTTTGTAAAATTTTATTTATTATTTTTAGAGAATGGGGAGGGGAGAGACACAGAGAGGGAGACATCAATGCATGGCTGCCTTTCACTGTTTTCTTTTTTTAAACCAGGACTACATTTTTTAGACATTTTCCTTTTGAACCTTTACCTAAACATTGCAAATATAAGATGTTAAGCTGTGGAAGTACAACTGAAAGTTTAGTTTATACACCCATCCATAATACATAATAACTCAATGTTTTCCTTCAGAAGAATCTAAGGAATCTCAAACCTTTTCCTCTCACTAAATGTAAGTACCTAATACCTTCCATGTCTTATTCATACATTAAAAGCAGGTTATTCAACTGAAGCAAATCCGCTGCTATGTTAATTTCTTTGAGGAAAAAAAAAAAGTCTGTTGAAGAAGATAAACCTGTTGCTACTTTTCCCTTCTCAGATCAAAGGAAAGTATACCTTTTTTTTTTTAAAGCTTGTATGAGAGAAAGAAGTATAACTACATATTGTAAACCTCATATTAAATCCCAGAGTTTTGAGAAGAAACAACTGAAATTTCTTCACTGCTTGCATTAACATTTCTACTGTTTGTATTTGAATATTTTTTGCTGATGAGTCAGAAGACCTTGTGAATTATACATAGCAGGATATCAAAAGGGAAAAAAAATGATGGAACAAAATAAGAATTTCCAGAAGAGCTGATAGAAAATACTGGTACCCATTTTCATAGGGGCAAACATTTTAGTGAAGATATAATATCTCATTAGCCTTCTTTCTTTTTTAATAGAGCTCTATATGCATATGTTTGAGGAGACTTTAAATTATGATGTGATTTATTGTCACAAAATTCTTAGGGTCCCCATAGAGATAGATACCTGTTAGTTGTTAGCAAGGATGTGAAGGAGAAACTACCCTTGATTTTCTGTTTAAATCTGAGGTAGAAATTTTTTGGATTTCCAAATCCAGAAGCATATTCTCTGAATCAGATACTAATAATAAGTGCGTAAAGAAGAGGAAGCAAATAAACCAGTTGCTGATGATTAGGTTTTAACACACACATTCTTTTATAGAATTACTGATCTGATAGAAATGTATTGAACGTTGTATTAGGTAGGAAACAAAATGAATTATTTGAAAGCTAATAATGCTTACATGAATATCTTAAGAAACAAAAAAGAATATAGGAGGCAAAAATAATATTATATATGTATATTGTCAAAGAAAAAAAATGTTCCCCATTCAATAAATCACTTATTAGCAACATGATGCAATTTCTGCCTTTTGTCATATTAAAACATACATGGAGCAATATATCACTTTGTAATAGAAATTAGAAATAGTTGATGACATGGAAAAGATAAAATTTAGTTTTTATAAAAGCATCATTATAAATAAACAAAAACGAAGGAGTCAGTGCCAAACACATTTGGGAGCACACTGTGGATGCCCAGTACATGTCTATGAAAAGAAGGAAAGCACAGAGGAAGGGAGAAAATTTTTGGCTCACCACACAAAGAATGGTAGTAGCTTGTGTCCAAGATACTTCCATTCATTCACATCCCCTCTGGACACACTTGCTGCTCCTCCATGGAATGGTGGCACCTAGTTCTCCACCTTCTTGACTTGGCTTGGGACACGATGACTCTGAAAGACCCAGAAGGGTGGTAGTAATGAGAGCCAGTCCAGGACTCGTCACCAACAGCACTGCAACACCCTTCTGGCTGGCTTGTCGTGCTTTCCTTGAGAAGCAAGTGATCGTGTGGAAATAAGACTATTTTGACACTCTCAAGCTTTCAGCAGCCCAATTGCAAGTGAAAATACAGCTGTTGACAGGGAAAGGAGTACCAAGGTATCAATTATGTAAGTAAAACATAGTTTTTAAACATATATTGGATATCCAACCCAGGAGGGGCCTCGAAGACAGCGGCGCCAGGCATTGCACCGCATGAGAGACACTGAGCTGCAACTACTCTCCCAGTTCAACCTAAAGCTCAAAGACGAATATGTTTTCTTTTAAACTGTCTTTGTGATATTTGCTACTGAGTAATAAATAACTAAAACAAAGGCTTTGTTTATGTTCCAATACACCATGAAACTTTGACAACCTTTCTTTAAACTGAGGCATATGTTTCATTGCTATAGTACAAGAACTGTGGGGCACCCTTACCCTGAGCTGCTTCAATATGTGGGTAACCTGCGCAGGTATAACATCCACCTGATTGAAAACTGTAGTTTCCAAAGTAAAAAATCATTTTGTCAGGGAAGAACTGGACAATAACACCTAAAACTAGTGTCAACGGTGAAAGGTGACACTCATTCAGTTGAGACCAACTTAAGAGCATAGAATAATCAAATGTGGGAAGGAGATACACATAAATATCAAAAAGTGGCTCATGAACAAAACAAACCAAGGAGCAAAATAGAACCAGGAAATATGGAACAGATTGACAGTGACAAGAGGGGAGGGGGAAGCAGGGTTAAGGGGGAAGGAATGGGACGAGCCTAGTCAGGAACAAGTATAAAGGACCCATGGACATGGACATCAGGGTGGGGATCGACTGTGGGAGTTGGGGCGAGGTGATGGCAAGAAAGTGGATGGAGCAGGGGAGAGCAATGAGGGAAAACTTGGGACAACTGTAACTGATTAACAGTAAACAAAATTTTTAAAGTGGCTAAAAACTGAAATTACAGGGACTAGCTAATAAGGCTAATATATTTTCCCTAACCTTATTCCCCAAAAGGAGAAGTCCATTTTGGGGAAGTATTATCTGTTATTTTAAGACGGACATTGGTAGAAATAAAAGGAGAAAAGTTTACCCAATTAAGCAGTGCAACCAGTCTTAACTCTGAAAAATAAGTGGTGGGGCGGGGGGGAGGGGGGGGAGCAGTGGGTTGGTCCAGGCTGAAGATGGAAAAGAGGGTGAACCCACCTTGGAGAAAAACATATACAAACATTACATGCATATTGCTCTTGTAACACTTAGTCCCAATCTGTTTATTTTAGAACTCTTTGAATCACTCATGAAGAAAAATTGTGATGGGCTCTAAATCTGAGTTTTGCTAAACCCATTTTAGCCAGATAATATTCTCAGGTCCCCACCTGCACTATTCCTTGAAAAACATTAATAGTGATCTCTCCACCACCCATGTGTCTCCTACTGCTGGTCCTTTTAATTATTTTCTCTACTGTGGGAGTGATTACTTATGGCCTATATAAGACAAGAATAATGCAAAATAACGCACACTACAATAATAGTTAATAGTTAACCTTTATTCAATACATACTACATTAAAACAATGTTGATAGACTCATAGGAATTATTTTAATTCTCACAACTCTGTGAGTAATTATAATAGTATTATTTATAATTACTTCAGTGAGGGTTACAATGAGTACTTAATTTACAGATGAACAACTGGAAAAAATTTACAAATGACTGATCGAAAGATGCAGATATTGGCCAAGTTAGGATTTGAAACCAAGCGATCGAATTCTAGAGTGCACTGCCCGTCTCTCGAGTATACTGGATGTAACAATTACTGCTAAGAGCATACAGTCCTGAGAGAACCTAAGTGGCTACTCCTATGTGATGTTTGTATTCTCTTATCAATAAGCTCTATATCATATAATCTTAGGTAAGGTTAGTCAACTCTGCAAATACATGGTGACTTTCCTCAAGTTCACAAAACAACAAATTTAAGAAGATAAGTAGAAAGATACAAAAAGAGAAAAGGGAGCAACCAACACTTTATATAGGTAAGCTTAATGTATACATTTTGTTATGCTTAAAAACATACTCAAACCCTGGCTGGTGGCACAGTGAATAAGGTGCTGGCCGGTGAACCCAAAGGTTGCTGGTTCAATTCCCAGCCAGGGCATATAACCAGGTTGCTAGCCAGGTCTCCAGCCAGGTCCATAACTGGAGGCAGGTAAAGGGCAACCACACACTGATTTCTGTCTCCCTTTCTGCCTCTCCTTTCCCCTCACTCTAAAAATAGTAAATAAAATCTTTAAAAAAAATCATATTCGATATAATTTAAGATGTAATTTGTATAATTCAGTTTAATATTTGTATAAATATGGTTCTTTTATTTAAATTTATAATTAGTAATTAAGGAGTTTTGTGTGTGTGTATTTTTTTAAAATTTTGTTGTATTACATCCATCCTCTTTTTGCTCCCCTCTGTCCCCCTCCCCACCCACCCATTCCCTGCAAAGTCAATCCCACCTGTTGTCCATGTCCATGGTTCCTTTATACTAGGTTCTTGTCTAAGCTGCTCCCCATCCTTGCTTCTGCCTCCTCCCTTCCCCCAACCCCTTTCTCCCTGACCACTGAAGGCTTATTCACTGTATTCATATATTTGGTTCTATTTTGCTTATTGTTAGTTTTGTTCATTATTATCCTGTAATGGGTGAAATCATATGATATTTGTCCTTTGCTGAGTGGCTTATTTCACTAAGCATAATACTCTCCAGTTG
>PVIW01002461.1:26168-218457 GCA_004026585.1 Noctilio leporinus
AGGGTACAAGTTCCTTCTTTCTTTCTGCTATATAGAATTCCATTGTGTAAATGTACCAAAGTTTTTTGATCCAGTCATCCACTGATGGGCACTTAGGCTGTTTCCAGCACTTGGCTATTGTAAATAGTGCTGCTATGAACATAGGTGTGCATAGGTTCTTATGAATTGGTGTTTCAGGATTCTTTGGGTATAGTCCAAGCAGTGGAATTGCTGGATCAAAAGGCAGTTCCATTTTTGGTTTTTTAAGGAAACCCCATACTGTTTTCCTCAGTGGCTGCACCAGCCTGCATTCCCACCAACAGTGTATGAGGGTTCCCTTTGCCCGGCATCCTTGCCAACACTTGTTGTCTGTTGATTTGTTGATGATTGCCATTCTGACAGGTGTGAGGTGGTATCTTATTGTGGTTTTAATTTGCATCTCTCTGATGACTAGTGATGTTGAGCATTCTTTCATATGTCTCTGGGCCCTTTGAATATCTTCCTCAGTGAGTTGTCTGTTCAGGTCCTTTGCCCATTTTTTAATTGGGCTGTCTGTCTCCCTGGTGTTGAGTCGCATTAGTTCTTTATATATTTTGGAGATCAGACCCTTGTCTGAGGTATCATTGGCAATTATGTTTTCCCATACAGTTGGCTCCCTTTGAATTTTGCTGATATTTTCTTTAGCTGAACAGAAACTTTTCAATTTGATATAGTCCCATTTGTTGATTGGTTCTTTGATTTCCTTTGCCCTTGGTGAAGTAACAGTAAACATATTTCTGCATAGGATATCCAAAAGTTTACTGCCTATATTTTTCTCCAGGACCTTTATGGTGGAACTGCTTATGTTTAAATCCTTTATCCATCTTGAGTTTATTCTGGTGTATGATGTAAGTTGGTGGTCTAGTTTTATCTTTTTGCATGTTGTGGTCCAGTTCTCCCAACACCATTTGTTAAAGAGACTGTTTTTACTCCATTTGATGTTCCTTTCCCCTTTGTCAAATATTAGTTGACCATAGAGTCCTGGGTTAATTTCTGGGCTCTCTATTCTGTTCCATTGATCTATATGTCTATTCTTATGCCAGTACCATGGTGTTTTGATGACAGTAGCCTTGTAGTATTGTTTGAAGTCCGGTATTGTGATTCCTCTAATTAAGGAGTTTTTAACCTACAAAAAGGTGTTTAAAAATTTGATGATACATCTTAATTTGATGTTATAATAAATTTAGTGGCATATTTGTAGTACAGAACTACAGTCATAGCTGGCTTCATGGACATACAATATGCTTAGTCACACAAGACCTCACATGTAAAAGTGTCCCATTCTCAGTTCAACACACTAATATCACTGTCTTAAAATTCTCAAGTCAGTTTGAACAAGGGCTCACATATTTCCAGTTTGATTAGGCATCCCAGCTTAAGCAGCTAGTTTTGAGTACAATTCCATTTGTCATAATTATTAAACTGTGATTTAGTAACTCAGAATTTGAATTAAAATTTTATGATATATTTTATTTATGTCCATATCATCTTGCTGCATTAACTACTTTCTGGACTAAGTGGTCCAGAAGTTATCATATATTTGAAGAAAGGCATCTATCATATTCTATAATTCTCACAAATCACCATGCATCATCATTGGGTGAAACTGACAATTATTTAAACAGATGGAACCACTAATTTGAAAGCAAGGAACATAGGTATCTCTCACTGCTCCTCATAATAAGAGACATATCTTATTTTAGACCCAAAAGTAACTTCATCCTACACAGACCTGATGTTATATGGCATTTATTATGGTAAGCTATTTACATCAGAAATGCCACATTGTGAAAATATGACTATACAATATCTTATTTATGCTTAGACCTTAATTATACAACTTTAAACCTCCTAAATCACAATTTCCATGTGTTCTTCATTCTGTTATTTATCCACTATTTTTCCTGCTCTTTAGTCTTGGACATCTGAGAAATTGGAAGTAAATATGTTAAGTCTCTGTTTGGGATGACATTCTGCCAAATATACATAATAACCTATAATGGAGGAAGTATCACACATTATGAAAAGAAGCTATGCTTTTAAAATAATAACTATAAAACCAGCAGTCATAACCTCTGGTGAAATTTATAGTAGTTAATGAGTTCTTAAAATATGTCTTCTAATTTTTAATGGTTTATTCTAAAACATAGTTGCACTTTTGAAAACATGTGTGTTTTCAGATAAAATATGTATAACAGTAAGATCTGAACCATTGATAAATTGGATAGGTCTATCATCTATCTAAAATATATTTTTGTTTCTTTTTCATGAAGAAAAACTGAACAGCTTTAAGGAAAGGGGGTGACATAAAAGGATTATGTATCCTTTCCATCTTTTCAGAGACATCCCACTATTAATATTGTATTTCATAACTGATATAAAAAATCATACCAACAGCTGTAAAGAACTATAGGAGTGAAAAGGAACATAACTCCACATGCAATCAGAAAACAAAATCCTAAATTATTATACTCATCTACATATCCATCCTTATACCATTACCATGCTGCCTAGACACAATTTACAGAAATCTTAAAATAAGACCACTCAAGTCACCCAACTTGAATGTTGTTCAAACTCCTTTTGGTTCTCATAAGTAAGTCTTCATGGAGGACCTTAGATATTTTAGAATTTACTTGTCAATGTTGAAAAGAAAACCTAATGGAATTGTTAATGTGACTGCCCAAGACCTATTGCCCTATTTGGGAGAAATTAAATTCTTTTGAATGTGAGTCTTCCAATGCATAAATATATCTCTGCATTTACTTAGGTCTTCTAAGGTTTGTAGTTCTCAGTTCACTAAATTTCATGACTAATGATTTTGTCTTATATTTTTGCCATTGGAAAACTTTTAATATATTTATTTTCCAATAGTTCATTTTTTACTAATTAATAAATAAATTTTAGTGTAGATTTTACAAAATCATCTATATACACAATCATGGTTTTATAAATAAAGACTCCTTTTAGTTCCCCCAATTTTTATATCTCTTGATTGCCTTATTATACTTCCCATTTTTGCTTTGCTTTATTCTTTTTTCTTTCTGAGTTTCACCCCTAGTCCAGCACAGAAAAGTGGAAGAGTCACTCCAGGAGAAGAAAACCATGGTTCAAGAAATAAAGAAAGGGGTGGAATTAACTCATAAATGGAAACTATTAATAAAGAAATAGAAATTTTAGAAAACTAAAGCTGAATAAACACACTATAAGAAACAGAGCTCAATGGCCATACATGACAAGGGATACAATTTCGATAAAAATATATTTTGAAAAAGTCCAGACAACCCCCAGTGGAATAGTATTGGGAGATGGGGATACAGGGGCGAGTAGATCATGAGGGTGAAGCCCTTGTTAATGGGATTACAGTCTTTATAAAAGAGACCACATAGAGGTCTCTTACCTCTTCCACCATGTAGGAACCCAGAGAAACATAAAATGTGCTGACAACTGATCTTGAACTTCCTAACCTCTGCAACTGTAAGAAATAAATTTCTGTCATAAACCCCACAGTCTATGACATTTTGTTATAGCAGCCTAAAAAGATAAGACAAGCTATTGCACCAAGAAGTGGGGTGCTTTTCCTAATATACAAATATCTGAAAATGTGGAAACAGCTTCAGAGCAAGGATCTCAATAGGAGCTGGAAGAATTCTGAGGGGCATGCTAGAAAAAGCCTGCATTGTTGTGAATTAAACATTAAGGGCAAATTCTCATGAAATCCCAGAAAGAAAAATGTTCAATCCTCTTAGAGAATACCTAAGTAACCCTGAACTTAAGGTTAGTAGGAATATGAATGGTAAAGGCCATTCTGAAAGGTAAAGTTGATATGAATGAAGTGGTAAAGGACTGGTCTGAATTGTGTTCATGCTCTCATCTTTTGAGTGAACTTGTGGGCAGTAAAATCAGCCATACCAATTTCTAAGCAAAGTGTTGAAAGGGTGGCCTGGTTTCTCAGGACTGTTTATTGTGAAATATAGGAACAAAGACATGATTTAAAGACAGAATTGTTAACTAAAATGAAAGCAGAACTAAAAGATTTTGGAAGTTCTCAGCTTATCCATGTGTAAAAAAAAAAAAAAAAAAGGGAAAGCCTGTTTGGGAGAATAAACTACGGGTATGACCAGGGACCATTTAATAAGGAGATTAGTATGGATCAGCAATTTTCACAGAAGCCAAGATCTATTCTTCAAGATAACAGAATAATGACCAGAAATGCAATTGAGAGATCACCAAGCCTGCCTCTCCGATAACAGGCCCAGAGTGCAAAAGCCCTACCGACATGATGGCCTACACCTTCATTTTAAAGGACAGGACCAATGTCCCTCAGAACTGTGGGGGCATGAGCCATGCAGAGAGAGCTTTCCTTGCAAGCAGGGCCACCCAAAGCCTTAGGGGCCCACCTACTTGCCAGGCAGAGCTTCAGAGGAAGGACTCCCACCCACTAGAGTGGGTTCAGAAGGCAGGACTCCTGCTCCAGTGGTTCTGAAAGGCAGGGACTGTTCCCCAGTGGGGCTGCTGGGAAGAGCATGGGGCCCAAAAGAATTGTTCTCAAGCCCCAAGATCTCATGGAATCTACCTCGTCATTTGGACTTATTATTAGCCACTTACTATTTTCCTCTTTCTCCCTGTTAGAGTCAGAATGTAGACATTCATACTATATGCCAGTTATACCATAATTTTTTTTGGAAGCATATAACTTGTTTGATTTTACAGAGTCACAGCTGGAGAAGTTTGTCTCAGCAAGAATCCTATTCTGAGTCTCACCATCTGATTTAGATAAGACTGTAGACTTAGATTTTAAAGTTGATACTGGAACTAATTAAAACTTTTGGGAGTATTGGGATAAAATGAATGTATCCTGTATGCATAAAGGACATGAATTTGCGGGGGATAGCAGTGAAATGTTGGTCTTAATGTTTTTTTTTTTATTTAATTTTATTGTTGTCATATTACATCCATCCCATTTTTACTCCCCTCTGTCCCATTCCCCACTCACCCACTCCCCCACAAAGTCAATCCTACTTGTTGTCCATGTTAGTAGTCTTAATGTTTTATACCTTAAAATTCATATGTTGAAATCATAATCATAATATAACAGTATTAGTTTTGGAGTCCTTTGAGAGGTACTTAAGTTATGAGGCTAGAAGACTTGTAAATGGGATTAGTGCCTTAAAAAAAGGTCCCAGAGAGCAACCTTGCCCCCTCACCTATATGATATTATGACAAAAAGAGTTGTCTACGGACCTAAGCAGATTCACTGCACACATTGAATCTGCCACCACCCTGACCTTGGACTTCGCAGTCTCCAGTGCTGTAAGAAATACATTTCTGTTGTTTATAAGCTACAAAGTCCACAATATTTTCTTACATATAGCAGCATTAACAGAACAAAATAACCATCATTTATATAAAATCTGAATCTTTATATTTAAAGTGCATTTTTGTAGACATTGACTTGAAGATGTCTTTTTCATTGATTTTACCATTAATTATATTAAATATGTTATTTTTGTGGGACCTGCAAAAACATTTTGTTGGCTTTCACAATCATCCTTGAAATATCATTATATATATAGAATAGGAATGTTATAGCACTTCATGTATGCATCCCCAAATCTAGTGTTTAGGGTATTAGTGCCATATTTTTTATTCTAACATGAATTATGAACCTTGCACTACATTTTAATTATTTCACTTTATAGTCATTTCACTGAGGTAACTATAAAAATATATTTTAACATTTACCCATATTTATCATTCTAATGCTCTTCAATTAATTATGTAGACTTCTATTTCCATCTGGTATTATTTTTTTCTATATTGAAGACTTTGTCAACATTTATTTTAGTGCAGGTCTCCTACCAATAAATACTCATCTCTGTTTTCTTCTATTTTGCCATAGGTTGCCTTTATGTCTTATTTTTGAAGAAATTTTTTCTGGATATTAAATTCTAGCTTGAGAGTTAATATTTTGCTTTATTGAAAGATACCATTTTATTATTATTTCTTTCCATGATACTTTTTCCTGTACATACATTTTGACCTGGTCTTAAGATCCTTTTAAGATTTTTTTTTTCAGATTTCCAGAAATTTAATTATAATGTGCATTGGTATAATTATTTTCATCATTATTATCATTCTTTTTTTTTTTCATGTCTGTGTCATGGTTATATCCACTTCTTTTAAACAAAATCTCTAATACCATTAAGTATATTTTGGAATAATGCTCTCGTATTTTTCTAATGTTTTTAATGGATGATTGCCATTATAAATATTATGGTGTTGAGTGTCTATATTACTGAGTGCCCATTTTAATTACCTGACAATGTTAATGTAAATAAAACAATGATAAAAATACAGAGGTAGTAAACAATGTTTATTTTATTAGAAAATATATTTCCAGTTCCAAATTAATTATACAGCATGAACAGAAGATACACATTATTATTTTCCAGATATCTGGCTAAAGGAATCAGCAATAGGGACATGGTTATCTTTTCCTGGAAGTGCTAAAATAATAGTAAGAGCTAAATATATTCCGGTAAGAATATTTAGCAACAATAGTTTCTCAAATCTCCGGTGTACTAAAAAAAACATAGTCCATCTCTCAGGATTAATTAAATTAAAACTGAAGATAAGAAAGATGTAGAGACACCCACCTGTCATGGTTTTGGTTCAGCAGTTTGTGATCACATACTGAACTTCTTCTAAAAAGGGCATTTTAGGAATTTTCTGCTTTTATCACGTATTCACAAATTAATTTTTGTGGAGAAAAATAAACCCAATTGGTAAACCAATTTTTCCTTCCCTGAATTCCAGTCATCTCATTTCATGGGGTTCTGCAGTTTTCCCAAATTTAACATTAAAAATATCTTGCTGAAGTGAACACAGATAAAATATTTACAGCAACCACTTCCTTTTGTATTCATTTCTAATCAGCTGTCTTGACTGTGGGATTGTATATCTTCTTGCGTAGCTCACTATCTTCCCCATTTCCCTACTGATCTAGAATCAAAGTTTTCGTATTTGTTATAGTTATTAAATGTAAACATGCTCATAGAAAGGTTATGTAAGTATGTGAAGTAGTTTTTACTATATTTTCCCATTCTCTAATTATCTTACCACTTAAAAAAATAATTGAGCCAGATGCTTTATACACCTGTACCTCTCAGAATGATTAAGCTTTGGAACCAAAAGCATAAGTTCCTATTAAATAACTTTTTCTTCTCAGTGTGAGGCATGCTGGAGGTGGAGGTGGGTTTCCACATGCAAGTCCATGAAAGACTGTGCCCTTAAGAATGGACACAGGTAGAGCAGAAAAAATAGGGAGAGGAGGTACCTCAAGATTAAGAAACCAGAGAAATGTGATGCACCGGAAGAAATGGGATTTTGTGGCTTCACTCACTAGAATTACCCCCAAAAGTGGTAGTGACATGTTCTCTCTCAAAGTAGAAAGTATTGATCAAAAGGTAGGACCTTGAACACTGAAACATATGAAGATAGACCTCTGGGCAGTAGGAAGTACGAAAAGAGGCATGAACCAGAGAAATAGAGACTTTAATTTCACTAAGGATTGCTTTATGTCACCTAGAAGGTCATAGGCCTCATAAAGCAATGGCGACTTGGTTAGGGTTCAACTAACTTAGAGTATTATGGGTGATGTGTGTATGTTACTTTTATTTTTCTGCTTTATGAAACAAGTATATATTACAAATCCCTAGAAAGTGAAAATAGCCCAGTAGTAATCTATTCTACATCCATGACACTCTGGTTAGATAAGGGGCAAAGTCAGATCTAATTTGATTTAAATAAATCAATTGCTATGGCAAATTCTGGCTATCTTGGTTTGCATAATTATATTCTCATCCTACACAAGATTACGTTCAGGACTGGTAAACGGATCAGGAAGACTACTGACTAACAATAAAAGATTTTTCTAAAGTAGTCCTTACAATCTTTTAAATATTTTTGCTTGATTCTATTATTTTGATTTCTTGTATAATTCTTGCATTTTCAGAACTGGCTCACATTATCAATCTTAAAATCTACCGGTACCACCACAATGAAACGTTTGGTCCATCGCCTTACTGAAATGTGATCAGCACATGCACGACACCATTGCCATTCTGAGGAGTCTTAATTCCGCCCTCTTGTCTTAGTTACGAGGTGGTAATTTATTCTTCTCTCATCTTCTTACTGAGAATTTTACAATCACAAAAGTGTTATATTATTGTATTCCTTATAAATATTACACCAGACTGCAAGTTCCCATCTAGGAGTTTTAAAATTGCTTCCTTTTAATGAAAACCTACAAATGGCTATTTAGATGGATACTCATGAGTGTGTTAAATTACTTTATGCCAAAATATTTGAACATATGGATAAATGGATATTCGTTAGCACATAAAAATTATCATAATTTTCTTAAGAATACTTAGAACCCCTCAATAGATAAGTAATCAGAAAATACATCATCAATTAGTTAAGATCTAACACTAAAAAGCACCAAGAACGCTATGAAAATAAACCAGAGATTTTCCAATCACTAAAACACCAATAGGAAAAATTTAAAGAAAATATGGAAAAAAAGAAAATGAATTCATTAAACAATGAATAATGGCTAGAATCTATTGTGCCCACACTGTATAATGATTAGCACAAGCCTCAAATATATGAGTTATGTCCTGAAAATATCAAGCCAAGGTCAATATAAGTAAAACAGTTTGTGTGGTGGATACTTTTGGGACAGACCTCGTATGTTTGAGGCTTGTGCTAATCATTATACATTAATTTATATAATACCCATAGATTTTTTGAGATAGCTATTGTCATTACTATTGGGTGGTGAGATTATGTCACAGTTGAATAATTATCGGCTCAAAATCATAACAAATAGAAAAGCAAGGTTTCAAAACCAGGCAGTCTGGCTCAGAGACCTTAACTACCTTATTCTACTGACTCTGCTACAAATATGGACAGAGATGTGAAAATTCTGAATAAAATGGGAAAAGTAACTATTAAAAATACTTAACATACTGGTCAGCATTTATTATAGTTAAGTGTATGACAAATATCAACACACTTTTCTGTAACAAATAGAAAAGACACTAAGTAAACTAAACTACTAGAGAATAACTCACCAAATGTGGAAATAACATACTGAATATTGTTCAAATCAAATTCACTGACAGATATGGTAATCCAATATTAATTCTCCTGAAACTGTTCTTTTATTTATTTTTATTTTTTATTTTATTTTATTTTTTAGTTGTTTATTTTAAGATTTTTTAAAATTTCATTATTTCTAGAACAAGGGGAAGGGAGACAGGGAGAGAAGGAGAGAGACATCAATGTATGGTTGCCTTTCACTTGACTCCAGCCACAGATCTGGCTGCAGACCTGGTTTGCAACCTTGTTATGTGCCTGGGCTGGGGAATCGAACCTGCGACCTTTGGGTTTGCAGGCCGGCGCCTTACCCACTGTGCTACCAGCCAGGGGTGAAACTGTTCTTTTAATTCAACATATTTTCAATACAAATTCCAAAGAAAAAATTTTTTTTCCATGTATTTCGATTTCAGTTCATTTTTTGGTCTCTTAATTCCATGCATGGCACTGTTAAATTGGTTACCTTTATTTTGGGCAACTATTATATACTAAACTTGTATTTATTTTATGTCAGCCCTGACTTCATGATAAGTCATAGATACTAGAGATGGTTAAGGTGCGGGACATGAAATGGAATCCTAAAAAGGCCCTTATTTGTTGATCTTCAAAAATTCTCTAGGATATTAATTTTTAAATAAACACATTCCTAGTGTTTGGGATCCTAAAATCCTATACATTTATGGGAAAGATGGTAAAAAAGATATGTGAAAATGTCAAGATAATAAGAAAAGTCATGCATGAGTTTTAGAGCAGTGAAAAGAATATTAAGTTTGACAGTGGACCAAAAAATAGATTCACTAAATGCTACACAATAGTGAACACGAGGAATATTTTTGAAGTGAACTTGCAATGAAGAAAATACTGGAAAAGTGGTACTTGAAAGGAAGGAGTATTAAAAAAGATTAGGACTTTATTCTTAGTAGCAGAGCTTTTAAGTGTCTTTTTGCATAATTGCCTTTCCATGTCTCAGCAAGTACAAGAGTAGCACTTTATTGCTTACCTGATTTAATCACTGGGTGTTTTTTTTAAATCATTTTTTAATTGTTCAGTTACAGTCATCCCACTCTTTCTTCCTTTGCACTCCTCTACCTATCTCACACCCCTGCTCCCACAGTCAATCCCCACACTGTTGTCCATGTCCACGGGTCATGCATACATGTTCTTTGTCTAGTCCCTTCCCCTTCTTTCCACCACTATCCCCTCCCACCTCCCCACTCTCTGTTCCATGTTCCCATGCCTGTGGTTCTATTTTGTTCATTAGTTTATTTGTTCATTAGATTTTTCTTATAGCTGAGATCATATGGTATTTGTCTTTTGTTGAATGGATTGTTTCATTTAGTATAATCCTCTCCAATTCCATCCATGCTGTTGCAAAAAGTAAGCATTCCTTCTTTCTGCTGCATAGTATTCCACTCTGTACATGTACCAGTTTTTTTGATCCATTCATTCACTGATGGATACTTAGGCTGTTTCCAGCACTTAGTTACTGCTACATGGAAAGAAACAAAACAAAACAAAAACTAGATTATCAGCTTAAACCATGTACCAGAATAAACTCAAAATGGATAAAAGACTTAAATGTAAGTTGTGACACCATAAAAGTCTCAGAGGAAAACATAGGCATGAAAATTTCAGATATCCCACGTAGCAATATTTTTACCAATATATCTCCTAGAGCAAGGGAAATAAAAGAAAAAGTAATGATGTGGGACTACATCAAATGAAAAACTGCACAGCTAAAGAAACTATCAAAATAAAAAGGAAAGAGAGGATGGCAGAGCTTATTTGCCGATGATACATGGAACAAGGGTTTGAATCACTGGGTTTTCAGCAGCTCTCTTCCAGTAATCCAATTGTCTCGTTAGAGTGATTTCATTTGCATTTCATTGTTTGTGACATGGCTGTGGCCTCAGTAGCTTCTGGTCACATTTGTAACTTCTGTTTGTAATTCTCCTTTGTTTCTTTGGCAATTATTGAATATAATTTTTTGTTCTGGTTTGGAAAAGGGTCTCTTGTATATTTTAAAAGCTTACTCACCTGGAAAATATCAATCTAAATGTGCACTTTTTTTTTACTGTTCATGGAGAGTACAGATATTTTTAGAAAGGGCTAAACTACTGATAATATTGTTGCCTCTGAATTTTTATTCAGAAAAATGAAAATTTATGCTGTATTTGAAATCTCATCCCTTGACTACATTATTGTAAATCATGTCACAAAATGTGCTTGTTTCTTAATATATTAATATAATTTAAATCGTATAAATGTAATATAAATAACAATTAATTCTGTTTAAACTATGCATTTGTCAGTATTACTTCAGTTACCTCTTTGACAGTATAGACTGATTTAATTAATTGACTAATCAAATATACAATTTTGTGGCACAAAGTATTTGAAGCAGCATAGAACCTATATTATGGTAATACAATTCTACTGCTAAAAGAGGATTATAGACGATAGTCTTGTTTCATGTTTAATCTGTAAAAATAAGAAAGCTTTGGCCCAGAAACTTTCAAGTCATTTTTCAAGCTTAGTAGTAAAATGTGAATTGGAACCTAGTTCTTTTCACTTACATTTTGGTACCCTGTGACACCTTGAATGTATATATATAAAACATTTTTCATTTTATACATTTAATACAAGATATTTATATGAAAGGGAGTATTTTAAGAAGTATTTTTGACAATAAATATTATAATGATATCTAGTAATTTTGCATGGAATATTTGGTTGGTAGAGTGTCATGAAATATTTTAACTCATTGTATAGTCTTGTTATACTTACACATGCTCTGGAAAAGTGCACCAAGTATATTTTAATATATAGAAGGCATGGATCTCTCTTTTTAAAGTTTCTCAATAAGATGGTTCATATTTATGAACTTCTTTTTCACCTAAGTGCTTAATTCAATGGGATCTGCATGGGTCGGGGGTTACAAATGACCAAGGTGTTAGGGAAAGAGCCGAAGTTCTTTATAAACCATTGTTCATGCTACCATGTTTGGTAGCATTTGCTGTTACCATTCATCCTGCTGGTTGACTTTTTTTGTGGCATCTATCTCTCCTGGCATCCATGACTCTACTGGAAATTATTTGCGTGCAGGCCACATGTTCTGAAATTTGTGGGGACTTTCAGGCCTTTCCAACTGATAAACCCATGTTCATTTTACATGCCTGCTTTTTCAGCTTATTCCTCCAGGGAAACATAAAGATTTGCTTGTTTGCTTTATCTATTTGCTGATTCTTCAAAAGAGAAAGAGAGAGTAAAACAAGTCCTTTTAAATACATTTCTTTCTCCCATTTTCTTCATTCCACCACTGATTCATAACCTGCCAGGTAGCCTGGACAAAAATAGGATAGAGAAACTCTTCTCAAAGATTTCCAACAAGATCTAGCTCACTTGTACTTCCATCTCTCCTGCTCTGCCCTGGCCTATAAGCAGACACTTCAAAACCTCAAAAGCCAAGTTTGAGATGCTTTGAAGATTTTATATCAGGATAGTCTTGGAAAAGTAATTGTAAGATAAAATGTTTGGAGTATCCCTCCCCACATTTCCTAACTTTAATAGCATATTATTTATATAACATAAAATTAATCTATTGTTTAAATGAATAATTAAATAATTTTGGCCCTGGCTGGTGGCACCATGGATAAGGCGCTGGCCTGCAAACCTAAATGTCACAGGTTCAATTCCCAGTCAGGACATGTAACCAGGTTGCAAGCCAGTTCTCCAGCCAGGTCCATAGCTGGAGGCAGGTGAAAGGCAACCATACATTGATGCTTCTCTCCCTCTCTGCCTCTCTCCCTTCCTCTCTCTCTCTCTGAAAATAATAAATAAAATCTTAAAAAAAAAATTTTTAGTAACTTTGTAGATTTGTTCAACACTACAATCCAAAATTAGAACTCTTCCATCACGCCAATACATCTGTGTGTATGGGCTGGGGTGTCAGGACCCAGCACCTGGGCACCCTGCTTACTGTGCCATTTGTCAGGGTGCTGCACCTTGGCATCCTGTTCATGATGTCAGTTGTCAGGTCCCATGGCCTCAGGTGCAGGGCCAGAAAGTAATAATGGTGGGGAGCCCTTTGGTCTGGTGGCATAGAAGGACTTACATGGAGTCATCAGGAGGGTTTGCATGCTTTATTGCAACCGGTAGGCTAACAACCACACAGTAAGGCAGCTAAGAGTGCGAGTGTGCTCACGCTTGGTTAGCCCACTCCTGTCACAGCTGCACTTAGGTTAACAACTGCAGAGTCCAAGTTTCTCTACACCCACTCTCCTGCTTCCACGCAGCCATGTGCTGAGGGTGTCCACATTCCCACGCATGGTTTGTCTGCCCTCCCGCAACAGTGGTGTATGCCTAGGTTACAGCGAGGGCATCTATACACACATTGGAATAAAGGAGACTCTATACACATTAGAACAAAGAGGCGACCTCAGTTGCTAAATTGGTTACCCTTGGAGCTATGTTCTGGGGCCCTGGAATAAGATTAAACCCGAAGCTATTTCCCTGGCAGAAGATATAGCCATGCATAGACCAAAAGAATTCCTCTAGACTGACATGGTGGAAACTCAAAATTTCATCAGTTTTCAAGTCTTCCTCAACTTTTGCTTTGTGCATAATTTTCAGATATTTCCACTATAGATTTAGTTAGGTTCACAGAAAGCCAGAGATGTGTGGAGAATATCTCACAGTTTCTATACTAAGATCCCATGTTCTTGTTAAATATCCCTATCAAGTTACAGCCTAAATCTAGCTGAGTCACTCATCTGTTAATTAACAACTGAGAATACTATTGTTTTGGACCGAGCAGGTGTTTTCTTCTCCAATCTAAATTAAGTAAACTTCCATCAGCAGCAAAGTTGCTGGTTTTCCTGGCTTATCTCAGTAAGCTGTGTGCCTGTGTGTGTGCATGTGTGTGTTGGGAGGCAGAGTTGCGGGGATTCAGGCAAGAACATTGCAAGTGCTCAGTGTTTGGTAGTTTAGTCAATTTTCAAGAATGTTTTAGACTGTGGCTGGTGGCACAGTGGGTAAGACACCGGCCTACGAAACCCAAAGGTCGCTGGTTCAATTCCCAGCCAAGGGCACATAACCAGGTTGCAAGCCAGGTCTCCAGCCAGGTCCGTAGCTGGAGACAGGTGAAAGGCAACAATACATTGATGTCTCTTTCCCTCTCTGCGTCTCTCCCTTCCTCTGTCTCTAAAAATAATAAATAAAAATCTTTAAAATAAAGAATATTATAAACCTTCAATCAATTTCAAGTGCCCTGAAATGGTTATGATTATTTTGTCCAACTGTATAGTTGTGTTTTGGAGAGATTTTGCTGTGCTTCTTAGTTTGCTACACTAGAAGTCCCAAATTTGATTTTTTTTTGAAATTCAAAGTTGAGAAAATAACTTTTTTTCTTATTATTATTCTTTACCTTAGTCCTGTTCTAGAACATCCTAAGTGGATGGGCAGAGGCATTGAGGATAGGGACAAAATCTTAGAACTTAATGAAAGTTAAAAACAAAATCTGTGAAGGTTAATACTGTAGTATTTGATGCCCCCTTTCATGGTGTTATGATTCTTTATCCTTGCCTTCTGTTTTATATGAAGTTTCACATTTGGCTCCAATACACAATGGGGGCCACATTATGACTTGAAATGGCTGCCTTTCCCTCTAGATGATTTGCATCTTTCCATAAAGCACCTCACTACACTCACCCAACACAAAGCAACTCAGGGGGGGGAAAAAAAAGTTACTTATGATATAGCAGAAAATATCAAATGGGAAGGACAGAGGCAAAGATAATGTGAGAATTAGTTAAAAGTCTTCAAAAAATAATTTACCTTTTAAAAATAACTGAACAGTACATAAATGCATTTTTAACAAAAATAAAAATTAAAGGAAAATCAGTAATACATGCACTACTGGTGAAATCATGAATTAAACATCAACAAAGTGTATTCTTTACTTTCATTGTTTAATGGATCTGAAGTTTCAGAAGGATTTCCAGAGGAGCATTTGTAATGGAAATATTTATAATAAAATGAACTTTTCATAATAGTTCATCAGGATATAAATGGGAATGCTGACAGTTTTATAGCTTTGTTTCATAAAGACATTTAATTTTTACATTGTTACTAAATATTTTTAAGAACTGGAAAAGGTGATTTATTGTCCCATTTTAGATTCTAAGCTATCTAACCTCATAAAATTGTCAGATCACACAATACACTGAAACAATATTTTCCAAATTCTAAATAGGAAATAATACAGGTTTAGAAAATCTAGCAAGAAAGCTGTATTTCTTCACAAATCTCTTTTTATTTTAATTTTATTGTTGTTGTATTACATCCATCCCATTTTTGCTCCCCTCTGTCCCCCTCCCCACTCACCCATTCCCCCCAAAGTCAATCCCACCTGTTGTCCATGTCCATGGTTCCTTTATACTAGGTTCTTGTCTAAACTGCTCACAAATCTCTTAAAGACCACTGGGGCTAAGTCACACAGCATCAGTGGGTTGACAGAAATTATTATTTCATTCTTTTGGATAGTTCAAGATTAAAAAGTTCTATCAAAAAGCCCATGGTATTTTAAATTATAGCTCATGGGAGGGAAAATACTTGATTTCTTCTGTTTTTCACCATTTATATAAGAAAATTCTATTGTTTCTTACATAGTTGATTGCAGAGATCACAGTGAATTTCTAAATATCTTGGAAGCTTATTCCATTAGCTTGTTTTTCCTCACATGTTGACTTTTTAAGTAGTTAAGCAGGTATCACTGCATATTAGAAATAAAGGAAATTTCTTTTCAGATTTTATGTATTGAAAAATGCACATAATTTACTAAAAGAACAACTATGCACATTTTTTACTCAAAGAACAATTTAGGACCATTCAAAACCATTAGAAGCTTTGCAGTGACATTTATATAAATAGAAAAAATGAGCCTCTTTCCAAGTCAGAGGCACCTTTCATTGTTTTTTAAAGTTATCTAAGCAAAAGTAAAAAACAAACAAACAAACAAAAAAAAACAAACAAAAACAAAACACTAAATTTTCTAAAATACAATGAAATGGCTCTATTGTTTTGTTTCACTTTCTAATAAATATCAGATGTACATTGATTTGCATTTGTGTTCATCATCAATAAACCTCTTTAAAATATCAATGGAATTTGGTCATGAAAGGCATAAATGTTTATCTGCAAGTGTTGGAACTGTTTTATATGCATATTGTGTATACATACACATACACATACCCACATGGTCCTGTCCTCAACCAGTGGTTCATTTACATACTTACAGTCTTTCCTTTAATAGTGAAGTTGCATGTACACATGATTGCTAGACTTTATTTTTGCTGTGTAGAAGAGTATTTAAATATGTGTACTTGTTATGCAGTGTCATGGTTTCAATCAGTTGGGAAACATTTGAAAACCGTAAATGTACAGGTCCCATTCTCTCAGAGAATTGTATTTTTTTTAAACTCTCTCAATTATTTAGGAAAAGGGCCAGCTGAGTTGGGAAACCACTAATTTTGATTTTAGGATTGTTACTGATCCTAATATGTGAATGATGGGAATTAATAAAATGAAGATAACTGCCAGCTATTAAAATGCATGCAACCTAAATGTTCACAAAATTACATGCTATAAATCATGATCAGTAAATAACCAAAAATAATATCCAAAGTCCCTTTGTATATGTAGTGGACATTTACTATATGTATATTCATGAGCTGAATAAATATGAACATAAATATAACAATGACCAAAATTTACCTTTTGGAACTTAAGCATAATAACATAAAATTTTAATGTTCATATTTCTTGTACATAAATCACTAATTACATTACTTTTAAATTTAAAATATATTTTAAATTTTAGAGAATAAAAAGTTATACTGAATGAATCCTATTATACAAATAATAATCACATTTCAATCATCAATGGAAATTTATGATTTGTGTTAAACAACTAGCTACAAGTGAACATAAAATTTGCCATACTCATTAAACTTATGATAATGACAATAAAAATCCTATTAAATGATAAACATTATTATCATGTTACATGATGCTTACTCATCTTTGTTTTTTCATAAATGACGGCTGTGATATTACTTTTAAATGGTGATACTTAACTTTTTTCTTCTTTAGTTCTCATTTTTTCAGTTTTCTTTATCTTGGTCCTTTAGGAAACATATTAATATGCCCTGACAGAATCTTCTAATGTTAAATCAAATCATCATTTGTTCACCACAACTGAATATAATAAAACTAAAGCAAACAAGCACTATATAAATCTGTGGCTTCTGCTCTGATAGCCAAATAGACATACAATCAATGAGGACATAGAGCCTGAATAAATTTTAAAGACCTTAAATCATTTAAAAATATGCTCTATTACATGCTTTCTTAGTCTTTCTTAGTCTCTCTTCCTGATAGATCATTATTGGTGTATAAAAATGTCACTGATTTCTGAACATTGACTCTGTATCCCACTACTTTGATGAATTCATTTGTTAAATCGAGTATATTTTTGGTAGAGCCTATAAAGTTTTCTATGTACAATATCCTGTCATCTATGAATAATAACAGATTTACTTAACTCCTTTCCAATTTGAATGCCTTTTATTTCTTCTTCTTGTCTGATCACTGTGGCTAGGACTTCCATTACTATGCCGAATAAACGTGGTGAAAGTGAACACCCCAGTCTTGTTCCTGATCTTAAGGAAAATGCTTTTAGTTTTTGAACATTGAGTCCGATGTTGGCAGTAAACTTTTCATTTGTCCTTTACAATGCAAAGATATGCTCCCTCTCTTCTCACTTTAGTGAGCGTTTTATCATAAATTGGTGTTGGATTTTATCAAAGCTTTTTCTTCATCTGTAAATATGATAAGTGGCTTTTGTCCTTCATTTTGTGTTGTATCATGTTTACTGGTTTGTGAATATTACACCATCCCTTCATCCCTGGAATAAATCCTACTTGATCATAATGTATGAATTTTTTAATGTCTTGCTGGATCCAAATTCCTTATATTTTATAGACGATTTTGGAATCTATGTTCATCAGAGATGTTGGCCTATAATTTTCTTTCGTTCTTATGTCTTTACCTTGAACACTATAAGACATTATAGAAAGAAATTAAGGAAGTTACAAATAAATGGAAGCATATACCATGTTCATGGATTGGAATATTATCATTGAAATGTCCAAACTATCCATAGCAATCTATAGATTCAACCCAATTCCTATGAGGATACCAATGATGTTTCACAGACCTAGAACAAATATTCCAAAAATTTATATGAAACCCCAAAAGAACCCAAACGTATCAGAAAACCCAGAAATAAATCCATGTCTTTATGGTCAATAAGTATTTGACAAAAGGGGACATGAGCATACAATGGCATTAAGACAGTCAGTCTCCCCTCAATACATACTGATGGGAGACCTAGACTGGTACATACAGAAAAATGAAACTAGATCATACATCATACATCAGAATAAACTTAAAAATTGATAAAATACTTAAATATGTCATGACATCATAAAAATCCTAGCAGGAAGCATAGGCAGCAAAATTTCAGAAATCTCACATAGTAATATTTTTGCTGATGTATCTCCTAGGACAAGGAAAATTAAAAAAAAAATAAACAAATAGGACTATATCAAATTAAAAGGCTCTGCACATCCAAAGACACTGTCATCAAAATAAAAAAAAAGGAACCCACTGTATGGGAGAATATATTTGCCAACAATACATTAGACAAGGGTTTAATCTCCACTCATGGATGTGGGTGACAGTGTGGTGATTGCTGCAAGGATAGGGGTATGAGGGGATTAAATGGTAATGGAGAAAAGTTCAGTAAACTTTTAAGAAAAAGAACTTGTATGACTCAACACCAGGAAGACAAATAATCCAATTAAAAAATGTGCAAAGAACCAGAATAGATACTGCTCCAAGGATGATGTACAGATGGCCCATAGATATATGAAGACACACTCAATATTGCTAGCCATCAGAGACGTGCTAATTAAAACAACAATAAGATACCACATCACTCCTGCCAAAATGGCCATCATTAATAAATCAATAAACAAATTCAGTTATTAGGTGGAGTAGTTTTAATGAAATCTATAGGGTTTTCTATGTACTCTATTATGGCATCTGCAAATAATGAGTTTTACTTTCTCCTTTCCAATTTGGATACCTTTGATTGCTTTTTCTTATCTAATTGCTATGGATAGAACTTCCAAGACTATGTTGAATAGAAGTGGAGAGAGTGGACATCCTTGCCTTGTTACTGATCTTAAGAGAAAGGCTTTCAGTTTCTGCCCATTGAGTATAATGTTAGCTTCAGGTTTACCATAAACGACCTTTATTATGTTGAGCTTCAGGTTTACCATATATGACCTCTATTTCCATCTTGCTGAGAGTTTTTATCATAAAAGGGTGATGTACTTTATCAAATGCTTTTTCAGCATCTATTGATATGATCATGTGTTTTTTGTCTTTCAGTTTGTTTATGTGGTGTATTACATTTATTGATTTATCAAAAACAACCCCAAATACCTACAGTAATCCTGAGAAAGAAGAACAAAGTAGGAAGACTCATAATACCAGACATCAAGCTATATTACAAAGCCATAGTAACGAAAACAGTCTGGTACTGGTACTGGCACAGGAACAGACAAACAGATTAACGGAACAGAATAGAGAGCCCAGAAATAAACCCAGGACTCTATGTGCAACTAATACTTGACAAAGGGGGAAGGAACATAAAATGGAGTGCAAATAGCTTCTTCAACAAGAGGTGTTGGGAGAACTGAACAGGCACATGCAAAAAAAATGAAACTGGACCACAAACTTACACCATACACCAGAGTAAACTCAAGATGAATAAAAGACCTAAACATAAGCGATGCCACCATAAAAGCCCTAGAGTAAAACATAAGCAAAATTATCACAGATAGCCCACATAGCAAAATTTTCACTGAAATATCTCCCACAGCAAGGGAAATAAAGGAACTAATAAACAAATAGGACTACACCAAACTAAAAAGCTTCTGCTCAGCTAAAGCAAACATGGAGAAAATAAAAAAGGAACCAACTATATGGGAAAACATATTGGCAATGACACCTCAGACAAAGGTTTCATCTCCAAAATATATAAAGAACTAATATGACTCAACATCAGGGAGGCAAACAACCCAATTAATAAATGGGCAAAGGACCTGAACAGATACATCTCCAAGGAAGACATACAAAGGGCTCACAGGCACATGAAAGAATGCTCAACATCACTAGCCATTAAAGAGATGCAAGTTAAAAATTACAATGAGATACCACCTCACTCCTGTCAGAATGGCCATTATCAACAAATCAAGAAACAACAAGTGTTGGTGAGGATGTGGAGAAAAGGGAACCCTAGTGCATTGTTGGTGGGAATGCAGACTGGTGCAGCCACTATGAAAGACAGTATGGAATTTTTTTCAAAAACTTAAGAATAGAACTGCCTTATGACCCAGTGATTCCACTGCTGGGATTATACCCAAAGAACCCTGAAACACCAATTCAGAAGAACCTATGTACCCCTATGTTCATAGCAGCACTATTTACAATAGTCAAGTGCTGGAAACAACCTAAATGCCCTTCAGTGAATGAATGGATCAAAACACTTTGGTACATTTACACAATGGAGTTCTATGCAGCAGAAAAAAAGAAACTCCTACCATTTGTGATAGCATGGATGGAACTGGAGAGAATCATACTTAGTGAGATAAGCTAGGCAGCAAAAATTAAATACTACATGTTCTCACCTAATACAGGAGGCTAATGAACAAACAAACAAACAAACAAAACAGAACCAGAGACATGAATACAGGGAACACACTTTCGGAGTGTAGAGGTAAAGAGGTGGGGAAGGGAGAGAAGGAGGCAAAGAAGGGAAACAGTTTATTCAAGCATGGATGACCCATGGACACAAACAACACATGGGATTGACTGTGGTGGGGGATAAGAAGGGTGGAGAAGGGGACAGCAGAGGGGGAAAATGAGATGAATATAATATAACAACAATAAGAACATATATTAAAAATGAGGCCCTGGCTGGTAGCACAGTGGATAAGGCGCCGGCCTGCGAACCCAAAGGTCTCAGGTTTGATTCCCCAGCCTGGGCACATAAGAAGGTTGTAAACCAGGTCTCCAATCAGGTCTGTGGCCGTGACTGGAGGCAGGTGAAAAGCAACCATACATTGATGTCTCCCTTCCCTTCTTCCTAAAAATAATGAAATAAAATCTTTCAAAAAAAAAAAAAAAAAGAAAGAAACAGAAGACCCCCCAAAAAAATAAAATAAAAAAATTAACAACAAGTGCTGGTGAGGATGTGGGAAAAAATGTACCCTAGTGCAATGCTGTTGGGAATGCAAACTGGTGCAGCCACTGTGGAAAACATCATAGAACCTCCTCAAAAAACTAAAACTGAAACTGCCTTTTGATCCAGCAATTCCATTGCTGGGATTATATCTAAATAATCTCAAAACACCGATTCAAAAGAATTTATAACCTCCCCCACCCCACTATGTTCATAGTAGTGCTATTTACATTAGCCAAGATTTGGAAACAGCATAAGTGCCCATCAGTAGATGAGTGAGTAAAAATATGTGGAACATTTACACAATGGAATACTGCACAGCAGGAAGAAAGAACAATTTCTTACCTTTTGTGACAGCATGAATAAAACTGGAGAATATTATGCTAAGTGAAATAAGCTAATTGGTGAAAGACAAATACCATATGATCTCACTTATAAGAGGAATTTAATGGACAAAATGACCTAGTGAGTAAAATAAAACCAGAGGCATAGAATCATTAAACAGACTGACAGCTCTAAATAGGGAGTGGTGAGGTGGGGACTGATTGAAAGAAGGTGAGGGGACTAGTCAAAGACCATATATGAAGGCTCTGAGACATTTACAAGGGTGAGGGCTCTCTGAGTATGGAAGTGCAGGTGGGCTGGGAGTAAGGGGCTAAGAGGGAAAAAGTGGAACAACTGTAGCTGTTAAGCAATAAAATAAAAATATTTATGATCTCTAAAACACAGCATAATTATAGAAAATAACAAAAACAAAGCTAGAAAATGCTCAACCACTAGGGAGTTCACCCCTGATTAAAGACAATTTACAATATTTTTAACACTAATAAAGATACAAAATTTCAAAAGTTGGATAGATGCAGCTAAAGTTCAGAAAAATGTATAACCTTAGATGCATATATTAAGAGAGAAAAAAAGATTGAAAAGTAATGATTGAATCTGTATCTCAAAAAGTTGAAACATAGAACAGTATTAATCTTATAAAAACAAAAGAAAATTATCAAAATAAAAGCAGAATACACCGCAGATCTACATGACTTCATTGGTAAAGTCTTCTGAATATCTATGGAAAAATAACATCAATTTTGCCAAAAAAAAATGTTTGCCCAAAATCTAGTAAGAGAAGAAACACATCACAGGTATTTTTCTGAGGTCATCATAGTCTTGATAAAAAGAATTACAAGAATGTCACAGGAAAAGAAAATTACAGATTCATTAATCAACTGCATAAAAATACCCTAAATAAAATATAAGCTCATTAAATCTGGTAATACATAAAGCAAAAAAATAGTTTGGCTGAAGGAATTTATTGAAGAAAAACATAGCTACTTTAATATTCAAATTTTAATAAACAATAAGAATCCTCACATTCAAGAAAAAAAATAAGAGAATGAGTTTTTAACAAATGACCTAAAAGTGTTTAACAAATTTAACACTTGTGACACACAAATCCTTAACAAATGAGAAATAAAAGGTAATTCACTGAACCACATGAAATATAAATACAAAATTTTATAGCAAACATTATAATTAGTGGTAACTACTGAATAAACATCTTTTGCTAAAATGATGTGATAAAATATTCCCCTTCAATTAAACATTGTACTTGGGGTTTAAGGCAGTTAGGTAAGAGAATAAAATATTTTTAAAAGCCAAGATTGGAATAGAAGAACTAAAAGATTGAGAACCAAGGAAGTCCAAAAGCAAACCTTTAGAAATACTTGTTAATATACAATATAATTATTTCTAAGTCTGCACAGTCAGAGCTTTCAGAGCAAAATACTGGCTACCTGGGTTAAAGGATGATGATTGGATGGCAAATAAACCTTGGAAATTTGAACTAGTGAATGAATCAGAGAAGTTTTCAGATTTATCTTCCCTAGTCACATCTGAAGAAGTGATGGATAAGGGACATTCCCCACCTTATCCCAGAGAAATTCTGTGTACCTTAGAAAAGTAAATATTCCCTTGCAGACTCAGTATGTCATTTTCACTCTCTCCCCCGCCCCCTCTCTTTCTCTCTCATTTTCTCTTGATAAAAGGAGTTATAGTTGTATAAGCTTCCATATACAAATTCCATATTTATTGTCAGGAATAAATAAATCTGAAATAAATTTTTAAAAAGATATGTCAATTCCATTTAAATAACTGAATTTATCAAGATTGTAGATTATATGATCCAAATACAAAAATTGTCTTTCTATATGGCAATGATAAATAACTGATAATTAAAAGTTAAAAAATATAGCATCAGCCCTGGCTGGTGGCTCAGTGGATAGGTGTCAGCCTTCGAACCCAAAGGTTGCTAGTTCCATTCCCCAGTCAGGGCACATAACTAGGTTGCAAGCCAGGTCTCCAGCCAGGTCCATTGCTGGAGGCAGGTGAGAGGCAACTGTATATTGATGTTTCTCTCCTTTTCTTCTTCCCTCCATGCCCTTTTTTCTCTCTAAAGATAATGAATAAAATCTAAAAAAAAAAAAAAAAAAGAGAAAGAAAGAAAAAGAAAAACTACTACTAGAAGACTATCATAAAAATATATATAGGATCAAAATTATTGAATGCTTACAAATACATCTGACAAAAGTATGCAAGATTTCTGTATGGAGACATTCATGAGAGAAATATTATAATAGCCAAATGAATGGGACCAGAATATAGCGTGATCCTGTTCTGGAAGGTGTGATATAGTAAATATCTCAATTTTTCTGGATGAATCAATAGATTCACTGCAATCCTAGACAAAATTTAGAAGTTTTGATCAAATGTGACTAGCAGATTCTCGAATTTACATGGAAATTCATAGGTCCGAATAATTCAGGCAATCCTAACAAACAAGAACAAAACCAGAGTACCTTTACTATAGTATGTTAAGAATACAAATGACTAAAAATTGCAAGAGGGCAAAGTAGAGAATTGCAAAGGACTGAAAAAATAAATAAAATAAATTATAGCTTACAGTAGAAGCGAAGAATTTAGACTCTGGAAAACAATACCCAGGTTTTCAATTTAGCTTTTGTCATTTAGTAATTTTGTGACCTCCAGCCCTCAAATCCATGTCACATAAAATGGTGCTAAAAATAGTACCTATTTTATTAAGTTCATAGGATTAAATGAATTAAATCATATAACATGTTTTGAGCAGTGTCTACAATATAGTTAGTACTCAATAAACACTGGATATCATTACTTGGTACATGCAGAAATAAGCTATATGTGAAGGCTAATGAGATTGGAACACTGATCAAAGGAGACCATGCTGAGAAAATTCATTAGAGGAAGGCAGACGCATAAGGATTGGTCCTGTTGATCGTGGTGAATGCTTAGAAATTCAATAGAATTGAATACTAATTTGAGTACAAATGAAGAGATTCAAGCAGGGCAGTAACACAATAGGATACACATTTCTGAAAGGTCTCTAGTTTCTGTGTCAAAAGCAAAATGTGGTTGTGAAAAACTGGAAAGGATAATAGTTATTAAGTTGTTATATAAGTCAATACAGGCCTGGTCTAGTGTTTTTTTCCTTTTCTTTTTTCCAGCTGAAATGGTGAAAATAGGTGTGATACAGGCTATATTTGGGAGCTAGAGATAACAGAATTTGCTGAAGACTGGATGTGTCTGATGAGGAATAGAGAAATATCAAGAGTTACTCAGATTTTTGGTGTTAGCAACATGTGGGAATAGTGATACTCTTCAGCAAGATGGGAAGAAAGGAGTTGGATAGTTAATGTTTTAGATGTATTAGATATACTTAACATGAGTTGTGTAATTTGCATTCAAGGAGACATGTTGAGATATAGTTGGATATAGAAGGCCATATGTATCTCAAGGAAGAGATTAGGGTTGGAGATAAAGATTGTGTGTGTCAGATGAATGCAATTTAAAATAATAATAGCAGCAATTATGATTATATATGTTTATGCATGTGTACCTTCTTCTTGCCTGTCTCTGTGTCAGATGCTTTTTATGCATTATCTCATTTATGTCTCAGGAATGACTCTAAGAAAATTAAGATAAGAAAATTAAACCTGGAGGTGTAGTAATTTGAACAGTATCACAAATAATGAGAGCTACAATTTGAACAAATGATAGTGTGACTAAAAGCTTTCTTTTCCAATTATGTTACATTTTTTTTTAACATCCTTCAAGTCAGAGAATTTAAAATGTGGCTTTCTAAAAGCAAATAACTGTTTAAGTTCATCAGTACGCTGTCTCCCATACATTTATCTTATGCCATACTATACATGTAGTATAAATCTTTATCTTACTGTGTATTAAGTTACTCCCTATATATTTTAATATTAAGTCAATATTTTACAACCTTATAATGCAATAGTTATGATTTCTGTGTCCTTGAAGAAGAAAACTGAAATGGAACTACATTTTTTTATGAAGAAGTCAAATGTAAGGAGTGGCAAATCACTCTCAATGAGGGGTAGAGGAGAATCACTTATTACATTTACTAAAAATGTTATTCTTACATTACGAAACACTTAAGGTTTTAACCAGTTGCACAATGGATATTACTTCTCTCTTGTAACTCCATCAGCTTTTCATTTTAAGCAGTCTCTTTTGTGGTTTCAAACACATTTTCACTTTAGCTGAATCTTGCTTTTGATTTTTTCCCCTCTGCATACCCAAACATTATCTTAACTCCCCTTAACGAAAAAAACAACTGACTTACACTTCCCACCAAAAATATTGACCAATTCAATAGGCTTCTAAGTGTGCGGGGAAAAATAAACTTCATATAACACAGCTGTAAAACCAAATGCATCTTCCTCTTTCTCCTTTTTTTCTCCTTTGCACCATCCTCCCCAATTACTTATTTTAAATTTAATCTTATCGTTGTTGTGTTACATCCATCCCCCTTTTGCTCCCTTCTGTCCTCTTCCCCACCCACTCATTCCCCCTCAAAGTCAATCCCACCTGTTGTCCATGTCCATGGTTCCTTCATACTAGGTTCTTGTCCAAACTGCTCCCCTTCCTTGCCTCTTCCTCCCCCCTCCCCACAATACCCTTCCCCCTGACCACTGAAGGCCTATTCACTGTTTTCATATATCTGGTTCTGTTTTGCTTGTTGTTAGTTTTATTCATTATTGTCCTGTAATGGGTGAGATCATATGGTATTTGTCCTTCACTGACTGGCTTATTTCACTAAGCATAATACTTCTTAGTTCCATCCATGTTGTTGCAAAGGATAGGCGTTCCTTCTTTCTTTCTGCTGTGTAATATTCCATTGTGTAAATATACTAGAGTTTTTTGATCCAATCATCCACTGATGGGCACTTAGGCTGTTTCCAGCACTTGGCTATTATAAATAGTGCTGCTATGAACATAGGGGTACATAGGAACTTGTGAATTGGTGTTTCAGGATTCTTTGGGTATAGTCTGTTCAGCTAAAGAAAACACCAGCAAAATTCAAGGGGAACCAACTTTGCATTTGTCAATGATACATCAGACAAGGGTTTGACCTCCAAAATATATAAAGAACTAATGCAACTCAACACCAGGGAGACAGACAACCCAATTAAAAAATGGGCAAAGGACCTGAACAGACAACTCACTGAGGAAGATATACAAAGGGCCCAGAGGCATATGAAAGAATGCTCAACATCACTAGTCATCAGATAGATGCAAATTAAAACCACAATAAGATACCACCTCACACCTGTCAGAATAGCAATCATCAACAAATCAACAAACAACAAGTGTTGGTGAGGATGTGGGGCAAAGGGAACCCTCGTGCACTGTTGGTGGGATTGCAGGCTGGTGCAGCCACTGTGGAAAACAGTGTGGAGTTTCTTCAAAAAACTGAAAATGGAACTGCTTTTGATCCAGTGATTCCGATTACTTTTAATCAGCATCTGGGTAGGGGGTGTCCCATCACTGTGAGACCCCAAAGGAAGCAGGAATATAGGCAGACATGCTGCTCTAACCTGGAGAAATGATTGTAACCTGGCTACAAGGCTGCAGTTCCAGGTTACAAATCCTTTAGATATAACCTACTTACTGCAAAGAGAAGCAGCCAGGATAAAAACACCTGTAAATGTGATGCCTTTCTTACAAAATGGGAAGGACCCCTGAGTCTCCCAGGTTTAGAAGTCCTTATCTAAATGTGACTATTGCTTTTTAAAGGATATTTCTTAAATACTTTGATGGGCATAATATAGTTTTACATATTTGTAGTTTTATAGCTTCATCATGCAATTTACTTGTATAAGGTTTTAAAAGCAATGCATATATCCCGTGGGCACAGACAATAGTGTGGTGAAGGCAGGGGAAGGAGAGGAGCTAGGGCTGGATGGAGGTGGGTAAAGGGAGGAAAATGGGAAAGGGCGGAAAGTAGTAGCAAAAATAAAAATTGCTAAATAAGTAAAAGCAACTCATGGACTATTGGGTTCTTTTCAGAGAGATAGTGTGCTACAGTTAATTAATTGTAGAAGGGAAAAACGTAAACAATCACCATTCATCTGTGTCCTGGTTCAGAGTATGAGAAAGCAGCACAATATTAGGAAAATATAGGTGTGTAGATGCACATACATGAGTTGAAATTTATGTGTCATTTACCAATTGTGTGGTTCTAGGCGAGTCTCTTAACAGCTCATGTTCATTACCTGTAAATTATAAGAACATATACTGTTTAAGTTTGGATAATGATAATGATCATTGTTCTAGACTAAACATGTGTGGCCCCTCAAAATTCATATGTTGAAACCTTCCCTAATGTGTTGGTGTTTGGACAGGGAGCCTTTGGGAGGTGCTGAGATCATGGGTGCAGAGGTGAAGAGCCAGGAAGTGAGACTTTCAGAAACATTGAATGGACCCGTGCATGCTTCCATTTCACAGCCTTTAGAACTGTGAAAAATAAATGTTGTTTATTAGCTACCCATTTTATGGTAGTTTGTTATAGCACCAAATGGACTAAAACAGAATTTATTACCAGAAGTGGGGGCTACTCTAGCAAATACCTAAACATGTGGAAATGGCTTTGGAAGTGGGCAATAGGCAGATGCTAGAAGAATTTGGAGGTACATGTTAGAATAAACTGAACTTGCTGTAAATGCACGGTTAGGAGTGATTTTGTTGAGAGCTCAACAGGGAATGAGGAGAGCTGACAGAAAGCTTGAGTCTTCTTAGAGAATACCTAAGCAATCCTGAACAGCATGTTTGTAGACCATGGCTGGTAAAGGCTACTCTAATGAGGTCTCATGTGAAAATGAGACACATCGTTGGACAACAGAAGTAAAGGCCATCCTTGTTTGAAAGTGACAAAGAACTTGGATGAATTGTCATGTTCTAGTGTCTCATGGAAGGCAGGGCTTTTGAACAATGAATTTAGATAATTCCCTGAATTAATTTGTAAGCAAAGTGTTGAAAATGCCGAATTCCTCCTGATTGCTTACTGTAAAATCTGAAGAAAAAAATGGCTTAAAGATGGAATTGTTAATCAAATAAGAAGGAGAACTTAAAGACTGGGAAAACAATCCTGGCTGGTGTGGCTCAGTGGAATGAGTGCTGGGCCTGTGAACCAAAGGGTGACCAGTTCCTTCCCCAGTTAGGGCCAATGTGTGGGCTGTGGGCCAGGCACCCAGCTGAGGGCGTGCAAGAGGTAACCACACACTGATGTTTCTCCTTCACCCTCCCTTCCTCTCTCTAAAAATAAATAAATAAAATTATTATAAAAATAAAGAAAGAAAGAAACTTTTTTAAAAATTGAGAAAAGTCTCAGCATATTTATATTGTTAAAATAAGAATGTGGTCAAATAATTATTTGACATGGAGATTAGTCATCTCAGGTGAAGCCAGCTGGTATTGTTTAAGACAATTTCATTGATCATAAGGTACCCAATCTATAGTAGTTTGTTATAGCAGCCCAAACAAATTAAAGCAGTAATATACCTATTGTATGACAGATAGCACTCATTCAGTGTGTTGTCTCCAACTTGTTGTTATTTTTATACTGCTGTAATAGTATTCAAGCATACATTGCCTTTGTTTTCAATAACATCATGATATCATGAAGTAGTTCTCAAGTATTTTTTTAAAGATTTTATCTATTTTTAGAGGGAGGGGAAGGGAGGGAGGCAGAGAGGGAGAGAAACATCAATGTATGGTTGCCTTTCACCTGCCTCCAGCTGGAGATCTGGGTGGAGACCTGGCTTGCAACTTGGTTATGTTCCCTGACTGGGGATTGAACCAGCAACCTTTGGGTTCACAGTCTGGCACCTTTCCACTGAGCCAAAAGCCAGGGAAGAATATTTTTTAATCAGGTATTTTGGAGTAAGATATTGAAGCAAGCATAATCACCATGCAACTCCTGATCAAAAAATCAAGAGAAGTCACATTCTGTTAAAAAGCAATTAAGCTTCTGACAAGCAACAATTTGAATCTCAATGGTATAACCAGTCCTGGAAGTTAAGGTTCTGAGGACTTTGTCCCAAATGTACCATTATTTTGAGCAGATAGGCATTACATGTATTGGCATGAATTTTATGGGATGAGAGTCTTTGTTGGTTTTCCTACGCCGTGTCTAATTTAGACTTTGTCAGCAATAGTAGTTACTGGACAAATAGGTTCATGGTCAACATTAAATTTTACCTAGGGATCAATAAGTGATCCAGTCCCTCTAGTGTAAAGCATATGACAGTTACTAACATATTTCATAACACCATTGTTAAAACTTTCAGAACCAGAAAACTCTAAAAACGAATTAAATATGCAGCAAGTTCATCAAGTTTACATTCTGTACCTCAAGTGTTAGGGGTTTGAGATATATACGAATCTTCTTAGACCATATCTAGTGACTAATATACATTTCATTGCTTCCCTAATATGCAATGAAAACCAGATATCACCCTATACATATAGAGTGAGGGATGAAAAAACAAAATCAGGACTTTATATAAGACAGGAACATAAAAATATAAATATGAACATTTATATAAAATACTTCTCCACCCTTCAGAAAGAGATTTCATTTGTTTGTTTGTTTGTTTTGTTGTGTTGGAGTGGGGAAATGTAAGAGCATGGATCTTGGGTTTTCCTTTTTGGAATGAAAATAAATCCTTCAATGATATTATAATACTAGTGTCTCCAACTTTTCAATCCAGAGAATATCTCCTGTTTCAAATTCACATTGTTTTTTAAAAGACAGTCACATATTTTTGGGGAAAAAAAATCTCTATATCTTTCTTATGATCTACAGCTAATGAGTTATAAATTGACTTCTAAGGCTTGTCTTTCAGCCGGATCTGAGTCTCAGTAAAATTTTCTTAAAAAGTGCTAACTTTTTACAAATGGAAACATATTTCCTAAACAGCCTCACACCAGGTTCGATGAATGTATTTTTATAGCAAAAGTATACTCTATATTAAAAAGAACAGAAATTTCACAGAAACTATTAGTCTCTCATAGCTTATTTAAAAAAGATTCTTGTTTCTTAACATTTCAAATAGATAATATGCATTTGCCATTTTTAAATTGATAGGAAATTACTTGTATCAATATAATATATTTTTTTAAGATTTTATTTCATTATTTTTAGAAAGAGGGGAAGGGAGAGAGGCAGAGAGGGAGAGAGACATCAATGTATGGTTGCCTTTCACCTGCCTCCAGCCACAGACCTGACTGGAGGCCTGGTTTGCAACCTGGTTACGTGCCCTGGCTGGGGAATTGAACCTGCGACCTTTGGGTTCGCAGGCCGGCAGCTTATCCACTGTGCTACCAGCCAGGGCTTGTATCAATATAATTTTAATATTAAACTAACAATTTAGTCTTCAAAATAAGATATGGCATTATTAAAAAAAAAAAGACCAAATTGAGTACTTTGCTTGGGGATTGAACAGAATGATGGAAGCCTCTCTCCTAAGTGTAAACCTTTTAGTCTCATTACATTCACACAAACAGCAAAAATAAAACAGAGTAACTGCTAGTATTTTACACAGTCATAAACAAGTCATTCAAGAGTGAGTTTTCAAAACATTTCAAAAGTTTTGGGCATTTTAAAATATTTCTGTATATTTTTATAATTAGGTAAATGCATTTGTTATGATGCCTCGTTATTTTTCTAAACAATTCCTGGATTTTCATAAACCATCTTTTGGTTTCAAAGTGAATGATTCCATAAAATCTATTGTTCTTATATCATAGACAATTTTTTTAAAAAATACATGTTTAAAATTAGTCTCCATGGAATTAATTTAAAGATCTTACAGAAAAAAATAAAACTATTTTACTAAATAGAAACTCACTAAAAATTGTTTACTATATTTTCTTTAGTTTATACTTTATATAATAATATCATTTATTTACTACACAAGTTCACCTCTGTAGTGGAAAAAAAACCAAACCCTGCTGCTTTGTTACCTTGGGATTTCCCTTAGACTATAGTTTTTATTTAAGTGATTAGGAATTCACTATTGTTTAATCTCTCAAGTACTGTGTATTTATTTAGCAAACATTTAATACTAACAATTTATCTTATTCTAATTCAAATTCAAATCTAATTAATTTACTCCTATTAATTGAGAATGAGAATAAAATTAATTATTAGCTAATTCAAGAACTATATTTGTGATGACTCTTAACCATTTAGCTTGAAAATTTAGAGGCAAAAGTGCTTAAATGTCTTTTATGTAAATTTTAAGATCTTACATACAAAAGTGCCCAATTTAAATGTGTAGCTGTCCTTTTTCTACAGACAAAACACTGTAAACTGAAAAAGAACATAAAAAAAATAACCAATTGATGTATAAATAAGTGGAAAAACAACACCCTCACTCACCAAGGAATTAAAAAAAAAGAAAAACCTTTCAGTAAATATATTTTTGGTGAATGGATGTTTGCAACAGAACAGAGTAGATTAATTCCCTTCCCTCCACATAAGTGTGGGAAACCTATAAGAAGTTGATTTGAGGAGTCAACATTTATAATGGGAGAAATTAGGGTCCAATAAGAGTCAGAAGATGTTCACTCTGACAGTGGAACAGATTTATTTGCTATTAATAAGCATGTTCTACTTGACATCAACTATAAGTAAGCAGGTAAAGGACCTTTCTAGCAGTCTAATTGGGAGCCATAGTCACAGAATAGGGAAAGGTCTAGCCCCAAGATGTGTGAAATGGAAAGAGTCAAAAACTAGACAGTACATGGATGGAACTGGAGAGTATTATGCTTAGTGAAATAAGCCAGTCAGTGAAGGACAAATATCATATGATCTCACCCATTATGGGGCAATAATGAGCAAAACTAACAACAAGCAAAACAGAACCAAATATATGAATACAATGAATACAATGAATAGGCCTTCAGGGGTCAGGGGGAAAGGGTTGGGGGGGAGGGGGGAGGCAGAGGCAAGTAAGGGGAGCAGCTTAGACAAGAACCTAGTATAAAGGAACCATGGACATGGACAACAGGTGGGATTGACTTTGGGGGAAATGGGTGGGTGGGGAGGGGGACAGAGGGGAGCAAAAAGGGGATAGATGTAATACAACAACAATAAAATTTTTAAAAAACAACAAAAAAACCCCAAAAACTAGACAGTACATAGTAATTTGGGTCGGGGAATTCTCTTAAGTAACTGAGAAACAGAAATAGACTATGCAACAATACATAACGTTGGTTAAAGATGTTTAGGATAAATATTTTACATACAAGACAAATTATATTTTAAATGTAAGATACAGTTGTGAAAGGATGAGGCAATAAAAACATTCAGTAGCAGAAATCACAAATTGACTGCTGCCACGTGAATTTGGTTTCATATAAGCATCTTCAAATGAACTTTCATAGTGTTCAAACATTTTTTAAACAGTTGCCTACCTTTAACAGCTTGTGACTCCACATGAGGAAAACACACACACACACACACACACACACACACACACACACACACACACATATACACTATTCAATGGATCCCAATTTCATTCAGAAACAAACCAAATTCCTTACATTGCTCTATAGCATATCTATAAGAATCTCCCACATCATACATACTCTAATCTCTTTGACTTCATTGCCTATTTATCACACTTTGCTGTATCCATTTTGGCATGTTTGCTTTTCCTTCAAGATATCTTTTACACAAATTGTTTCTTCCACCTGCATTTTGTGTTCCTGGATGCCAACCTTACTGTGGTAGTCATTTCAGAATATGTATGGGCATCAAATGACATTTTACATTTTAAAATTATAATATTATATGTCAATTATAACTTAAAATGTTGGAAAACATATATCATGATATTGTATCACCATTATAAGCAGAAACCAGGGAAGAAACAATAATAATTATAATGTGTAAGGTACAGAAATTCATAGAGATATTTCTAGATTTCTAGCCAAGCAAGTTAAATAGACAAAATCCCCCAATTGTTTATAAATTATTCATATTTGTTACAAGGAGTATATGTAAACCCAGAAAAACTCTTCAGGAGCTATTTGTAAGTATCAGGGGTTAGATATTAAGAAATGTCAATGAGCAGCTTGTCCCTACATTTTACAAAAAAAGGAAATTTCCATAGAAAAACAAATGTATTTTCTGAGACAGAGCTAGGGCCAGGTTCAATAACATCAGTATAATACACAGCTTATCTAGGGTAGGAGTTATGTTTCTATAGCATGCAATGCTTAATTTTTAAACTGATGTTTAAAATTTTATTTTCCATTGAAGTCAATTTAGAACAGAAAAAGATGAAATCTAGTTTACTTTAGAACAGCTGGATTAATCAACCAAAGCAAACAAATAGCAAAATGATATTTACATTTTTGTTTTTCTTCCAAAAACAAAATATTCCTCATGTTTATCAAGGAAGTTTGTCTCTCTATGTATCTCTCTCCAAATGGAAGTACCCACAACCATTCACTCAGATTAAAGATGGTATGAAAAATCATGGGAAGTTAGACAGATATATTTTAAAATTCAGGATTCCACTTGTTCATTCTGGGGCATGACCTTCAGTCCTTTCCTTAAATGCAATACCCAGCAGGTATCAGGCTAACCAAAAGAGGGCTGAGAGCATTCTAATTTAAGTCTTGACTCAGCCATCTAAATTATTATATTTGCTTGAAAGAGTCACAGATGAAAGGTATTCATGTGAGTAGGGAATAATTGGGAAAAGGGTGAGGCTATACCTACTGGACAAAACACACTGATCTTTGTGGCTGCCATACTTCTGGTGTGATTCCACTGTTCTGAGCCACCACTAATGGTCTGTGTGTCCCAGCCTGTTCTCTTCCTGCCCCTCAGTCAGGACTGGCATTTGCTCCAAATTCAAAGTCTTAATTCAAGTATTTGAAATGAGCTACCATCTAGAAGTCAGATTGGAAGCTTTCCTACTCTTTGCCCTTAACTGATAAGTCACACTTAAGAGGCCCTAGCAGTTGAAAATGAATTTTTTTTTTGGGTGACAGTGTGCACTATCAGAACCGTACTTTTTTTGTGGAAGACGAGGAGTTAACTTGCCTCTCTGAGGGGGAACATGATGATATGCCTCTTAGATGACTCTAGTTAAAAACAACTTAGTGGAAATTCCCAAGACAGGAAAAAAGTCAGTACATATGCAGTTCTGTTAAAATGATGGTCAGGTTTTCAGCCATGCAAAGCTTCATTATGAGCAGGCTGATAGCCCTTGGAAACCTTTACTACCTTGGATACATTATGGGAATGATTAGGAGCAGGAATTTTTATGTAATAAGTCACGTTAACCTGTAGTATATCCTCCTTCTTTACCTTCTCACACTCCACACATTTTGTTTCATAAAAATTATCATTTTTCTTGGATGCTATAGTAATGGAAATGCTCCAAATTAAAAGCCACTACCAGGATAGGATGCCTATATAACAGACAGTGATTATAGACTTTGTCTAGAGCTCATAACAAAGGCATGCCTTTCTAGGAATTCATTGATTAAATTATCTAAGATGTAGCAAAGTAATCCTTCAGTTGTCCTGGAAGGTAAAATGGAAAGGGAATATTTTGTTGACAAGTCTTCACTTTTCCTAAATTAACGTTCCCTGGAGGAATACAAAAGTCAACATATATAATATTCTTCCTGTACATTTATGATTAAAAATGAAAGGTGACTTTCATATGTTTCCATAGTACCTTTTTGCTATCTAATTTAAAGAGAAAATGATTTCCTATGCCATGATAATTTATGTACTTATTGTTTTGCTGTACTTGATAGGAACTGTCTTGGAAGCAAACAATATATTTTGTTGTTGTTGTTGTTTTTACATTTTTATTTCAATTCCAAGAATTTTGCTAGAAACTTGAGAAATGGTTTTTAAGGAATGAAATCTTGATTTTAAAGAGCTATAACTAGTTTTACCCCCAGTGACTTCACTGATAATGTGCAGTTTCTGTCCATGAGACTAGGTCAGACAAAAAGTGACATCCTGGGCCCTGGCTGGTGTCTCAGTGGGTAAGGCAAAAGCCTGTGAACCCAAAGGTTGCTGGTTTGATTCCCAGTCAGGGCACATAACCAGGTTGTGAGCCAGGTCTCCAGCTAGATCTGTAGCTGGAGGCAGGTAAAAGGCAACCATACATTGATGTTTCTCTCCCCTTCTGCTTCTCTCCCTTCCCTGTTCTCTAAAGAGTAATAAATAAAATCTTAAAAAAAAGAAAGTGATGCCCTAGGCCAAAAATGAAGCCATGTTGAGTTGTAAACTGTGTACCTTACAAGATTTGCTATGGGTACACAAAGCTAAAATTTTTACCAAAATAAAGGGGTTTGTTGGTTCACATCAAAGTTGTATCCTAGGAATTTGTATCCTAGAAAGTAAAAGTTTATTAATTAAGGAAATGGAACCCATGCCCAGAGTCACAGGTGAACTCTAATTCAAAGACCTGGCTTCCAGATGTCTTCTAGGGGATGGGTTACATAGGGGAAAAAGCAAGTTAGAGTTGTGGTTACATTCGTGGTCTCTATTGATTAGTTGGTGCTAGGGTAGAAGATAGTTGATCAGTGAATCAGCTATGCTATCACCCTGGTTTTAAAAGGGTGTGGTTGATGAGGTACCAATGGCATACTTCACAGATCTAGAGTGAATACTTCAAAAACTATGTGGAACTAGAAGAGATCCTGAATAGCCTCAGCAATCATAAGAAAAAACAAGTTGGTGGGGTCACAATACTTCATATAAGACTATACTTCAAGGCCACTGTAATTAAAACAGTCTGGTACTGGCATAAGAACAGGCATATAGATAAATGAAACAGAATAGTGAGCCTAGAAATAAACTCATTTCTCTATGGTTAAATAATTGACAAAAGGAGAATGAGATATAATGGAGTAAAATTAGCCACTTTAATAAATAGTATTGGGAGAACTGGACTAATACATGCAAAAAAAAAGAAAAACAAAAACAAAGGGAAAAATAAAGAAACTATACTACTTACCAACTTACAGCATACACAGTAATTAACTCAAAATAAATAAAAGATTTAAACATAAGTTGTGATACCAAAAAAGTCCTAGAGAAAAGCATAGGCAGTCAAATATTAGACATCCACATAATAATATTTTTGCTGATATATCTCCTAGGGCAATGGAAATAAAGAAAAAAATAAGCAAATGTGACTACATCAACAATAAAAGGGAAAAGGGATAGTCAAAGAACATATATGAATGACTCATGGGCATGGACAGCAGAGAGGGTATTGACAATAGGCTAGAGTGGTAGATTGTACAGAGGAAGCAAAAGGGGGAAAATGGGACAACTGTAATAAAATAAACAATAAATATACAGAGGCACCTACACATGTAAAGAAACCACCATCAGAATGAAAAGGGAACAGACTGTATAAGAGGACATATTTGCCAATGACATGTTAGACAAGGGTTTACTCTTGTAAAATACATAAAGAACTCATATAACTTAACACAGGGAAGACAAACAATCCAATTAAAAAATGGGCAAAAGACCAGAACAGATGCATTTCCAAGAAGGACACACAAAGGGCCCATAGATATATGAAAATGTGCTCAACATCACTAGCCATCAGACAGATGCAAATTAAAACCACAATGAGATACCACCTCACAGCTATCAGAATGGCCATCATTACAAATCAACAAACAAGTGCTGGTGAGGATGTGGAGAAAAGGGAACCAACCCTAGTGCACTGTCGGTTGGAATGCAGACTGTTTTCAACAGCCACTCTGGAAAACAGCATGGAATTTCCTCAAAATAAAAAAAAAGGAACCGCCTTTAAACCCGGTGATTCTGCTACTGGGAAGATGCTCTAAGAATCCCAAATCACCATTTCAAAAGAACTTAGGTACCTGTTTTCCTATCAACACTATACAGTAGCCAAGTTTTAGAAACATCCTAAGTGTCTACCAGTAGATGAATGGATTAAAAAACTGTGGTACATTTACACAGTGGAATACAATGCAACCCAAAGAAAAAAGAAGGAATTCCTACCCTTTGCAACAGCATGGCTGGAACTGGAGACTATTGTGCTAAGTGAAATAAGCCATGCAGTGAAAGACAAATACCATATGATCTCACCTATAAGAGGAATCTAATGAACAAAATTAACTAAGGAGCCAAACATAACCAGACACATGGAAACAGGGACCAGACTTATAGCTGCCAGATGGAAGAGGGGAAGGGGTAGGAATAGGGGAGAAAGAAGGGGAAGGGATTAGACAAAGAGCATGAATAAATGATCCATGGACATGGACAATGGTGTGGGGATGGACTGTGGGATGGGGATGGGGAAAAGGGGGAAAATTGGGACAATTGTAATAGACTAAATAAGAATAAAAACTTAAGCAAATAACTGTATGGAAATACACTGATTTTCATCTGCATAGTACATTTTCAAGATTTCAGAATCCATGAGGAAGGTGGTTGGTACAAGAGGAATGGATAAGGTTCCCTTGATTTAATAACTATAGCATTTCCTTTATATATTCATATACATAAAAGTTCCTATGAAGAAAGCATATTTAAAAATATGAAATCAGTGATGTTTGTAGAAGTGTTAAAATTTTCTAAGCTGCATGATGACAGGAAAATATTTGTTTCATTACTGTTGTTTCACTATCTTCTTTCGTACCTGGCATGTTGTAGGTTCTCAGTATTGATTGACTAAATGAATGGATTATTCAGCAAATTTTAAACATACTATAGTATTCACAAAAACATTTCAAATAAATTATTTTGTTTAATTTATTATTTTTCTATTACAATTTTGTTTTTAAAATTCTCATTTTATAAGCTTTACAGATACCATCAATTTTCTTTTTAAATATACAACTTAATAGTTCTTAGTGTATTTACAGAGTTGTATGGCCATAGCCATCATCCAATTTTATAACATTTTCATCACTCCAAAAACAGATCTTGTACTGCTTAGCTGTTGTTGCCTATTCTCTCCTGTCAACACCCATCCTTTCCCCAACTCTAGGCAGCCACTAACCTATTTTCTGTCATCCTAGATTTGCTACTTGTGAATTTCACACAAATGGAATCATACTGCATTTGATCTTTTGCGATTGGCTTTTTCTAATATTTTGAGGTTCATCTATGCTCTAGATGTATCATTACTTCATTTCTTTCTTATTGCTGAATACTTTTCCATTATATGGATATGCTACATTTTGTTTATCCAGCTATCGGTTGATGGACATTTGGAAAATACAAATCAAATCTACAATAAAACACTTCCAGAATCATCAGAATGGCTATAATAATAATAAAAAAACCCCAGAATAACATAGTTTGGTGAGAATGAGGAAAAATTGGAACCCTCATGTTGCTATTGGAAATAGAAAATAGTATAGAAAATTTGGTAAACAGTTTGGCAGTTCTTAAAAATGTTAAATGCAGAATTACTAAGCTATTCAGAAAATCTACTCCTAGGTATTTACCCAAGAGAAATAAAAATGTCTATGCAATTTATATGTAAATGTTTATTATAGCATTATTTATAATAGACAAAAAGTTAAACAACTATTTGATCATTTAAATATGCATAATAATTGATTTTTCATAGTTTTTCATCTCTGTATTTTTACACTGGACTAGTAAGTATGATTTTTTTTCCAATTTTCTACCCTAAACTAATTTTGGCTGCTAATTGATCTAATGTGGCAGCATTGGATGTTTTTTACCTCCCAGTTAAAACCATTACCTAATGCCTCCATTCATTTTTGGCCAGTCACAAGTATTTGCTGAGGGTCTACTATACATGAAGAGCTGTAGCAACTACACAAGATTAAAATTAAACCTAAGAACAAATAAGTCATCTATCATAACGTTGGGCACACTGTGGACCCCTAATGTACACTTGTTGAAAGCCTAAGTGAGTAAATACACAAATATACAGCCATGTCTTCAAGGCTTAGACAAAGATTTACAAAGGTAAATTTACACAAAAGTCTGTACAGGCTATTTATATAGCAACTGATATTTAAATCATTCTTCTACAACTCAGGTTATTCTTGAATATACTATTTTACCATTTGAGACTGTTTTCCATTTTCATTGTAATTTACAACCTCTTTGCTTGTTATTTTTTAGGTTTATTTTTTAGCATATTATGTTACATAAATGCTCAAATGGTAATATCAACAATGAAGCCTGCTAATCAGGTATTAATTGTAACATAACTATGTATGTCTAAAATCTATGTTACTTTTGCTAAAATTCACATACATCCCTTTATTAGAACACTGCAAATGGATCCTTTTTTTGTTGATTATTTTGGATATTTAAAAAGATTTCATTGTAAACAATGGGATTGAACTTTTCCCCATATATGCTACATTTTACACAATATATTTAAAAGCTGCATGTAACTTAGAGTTGACTTTATTCTTAATTTAAAATGCAGTTCATACATGAGGACTGCATGGTAGGATGACCTGCATATTTTATCTCAGACTTTTAAAATTAGAATTAAAGGTAAATGATTTATTCACAAATTGAGCTCTAATATTCATCTTATTAAATAATTGTGCTGGCATTGTAAATTTTTGAATTAAGAACCTAATAAAAATAATTAATAAAGTCACAGTTGTCCAAGCATTGTAACTTGTACATTAATGGATCCTAATATTTCATACTAAAAATAATTTTATGAAATTTATCAGTTTCATTGTGTCAATCAGGAAATCACAGTTTAAAGGAGTTATATACTTTTTCAAGGCTACATAACTAAATAACTAATGTGTGGCAGGATCAAAAACTGATCGTTTAAATCACAATGTCACATCAGACTAGATTTAATGCTTTGTTGAAGTAGTCTCAGAATAGGTGATCTTCCTCTGCATATATTTTTACTTCAAAATCAACATAGTCAAATAAATTAAACTTAACTGAGTGCTTAAAAGTAGGAATCACATATTTTCACCTGTTTTAGCATCACATTCCACCACAATATATACATTTGTTTGTTGCTAAAAACTATTTGATGAGTACCTTTTATATATAGATCATTTAACCTCTTTATAAAGGAATTAATTGCCAATTATAAACCATTCTTTTGAAAAAGACTTATGATTTCATGGAAAATAAGGAAAGATCATCAGGGCTTCTTTGAAATATTTTTTCTTCTAAATTTACTTATTTTTTTAATGGATCTTTATAATTAATTGAGGGGAAGGCTAAAATGAAGACAGATTTATGAGAAAACCTAATCCCTGTAGTCCAGTGTTTCCCCAGATATCAGATTTTGTTACTTCAAATTTTCTAAAACCTGGACTTATTTTCCAGATTCATAAAAAAATTAAGTTGCTTTTGATGGAATCCTTCAGTGCAGGTACTAAAGGTTTTAATTAGCATGTAAATTGCTTTAGAAATTAAATAACAGTGAACCAGAAGTCTTTAAAATTAACTGGAAGCAAGTGGTTATTGCTTTTAGAGATATTTATATCATAGCAAATGTATAGTAACTAATTGACTATCTTAAAACAGTAATTATTGTTTTCTGCTGAAGTCATCTTCATTAAAATAATCTTAAAAAGAGAGGAAAACCAACCATAATATCCATATTTTCTTTCTAGTTTCTAAAAAATATTACAAGATAATAGAAGCAATCAAACATTATCCCTTCCTTTTTTCGTTCCTCATCTAATTACTGGAGTAAATTTGATGTCTAGCATTTTCTTGCATGCCTTTATACTTTTTCTACATCTGAATATTTTTTAACACATTGTTGACTGGCAACTGTATACAAAAGCTAATGCAAGTGCAAACACAAGTTAACTCGTTATTAGTCAATAATGTTTGGGCTTGAAAATATGAGTTTTCTTTTACTACCAGTCAATAATGTGTTAACCGTATTTTGCAGAATACTTATCATTCCACAGTATAATGTTTCCATTCAACATAATGGCATGGAAACCTATCTATTCTGATATACCTTAGATGTTACTTAAATTCTGCATATGATTTAACATGAAATTTATATTTTATTCATTCATTTTCTATTGTATTATTTACAACTTTTATAACTTTCCGGAGATTATACCTGTATGTGTTGATTTTAGGCAGGCGGATGAGAATTTCTCCAGGGTCTTTACTTTGAAGTGGATATGTTGGTTGATCCTCTTCTAATATTATCAACTTCTAGTTTTCTCTTAAAAATAAAATACAAAGCCCTGGCTGGTGACTCAGGGGATAAGGTGCTGGCCTGTAATCCCAAAGATTGTTGGTTCAATTCCTAGCCAGGTCACAAAACCAGGTTGCAAGCCAGGTCTCCAGCCAGGTCTACAGATGGAGGCAGGTAAAAGGCAACCATGCATTGATGTCTCTCTTTCTCTCTGTCTCTTTTCCTCCCCCTCCTCTAAAACTAATAAATAAAAAATATCTTAAAAAATAATAAAATAGAAATTCTGAATTTCATAAGTATAATTTAAGCATATCTCAAATACTTAAATTTATTATACATTTTAAATATTGCTAATTTGAAGTATATGAAATGATTTATCAAGATAATTATAATTATCTTGATAATTATAAATAATTAGCCTTCCTAATTATTTATGTGGCTGACCATCTTTTCATATAAAACTTTCTCTTTTTTTGGTGAATTGTTTGTTAATTTCCATTGTTCACCAACATCAGCAATTATTTTTTTAAACTTATATTAGACTGTGGCAAAATTGTCCTACAAAATAAATTGTAACTTTATGTAATTTTTGAAGAAATTTTAAAATTAGTGTATTCCAATTAATATATTCTTACCTCAAATGATTATTTTTTCTCTACACTTTTACTTATGCCACCATCTTTACAGAACTCTACCTTTATGTAATTGAATTAATTGTATTGTCATGTAGATTGATTCAGCCTAATTAGACTAATGAATTAAAATAAAAACATATCCAACCTCTATTGAGATATATATGCTAACCTATTTCCCTATACTATAAGCATCTTGCATGATAGAATAATGCTGTGCTTACACTATCAGTACAAGTTCAGTGAGGGAAGCATAAATCTAGGTTATTTTGAGTATGGAGAGATTTTATACACTTACTAACAAAATTGTTCAAATGTCTGTAAGAGGTGTGTCTCCATCACCAGTCCTTGAAGATTAAAATAACAAGACTCACCTAAAGAACTACAACCTATGAGACTGCAATGCAAGTTGGGAGAGCAAGAACAAAAACATTTAGCTGCAATCCCAGAGTTTGAATCAATGATCCTTTCTTCTTCTGCAGCTATAATGGCCTCTCAACACCCAGTTACAGACTGGAACTCTGCAGAGAAGTTGTCATCACTTACCTGCCCAAAGAGAAAGAGCTCTAACAGGACAGAAGGTAACTTTTCATTTAATGTCTGATTCCAAATCTCATGAGTGTTCATCTAAGAGGTACACATTAGTTTTTATCTAGAATCCTAGCTACAGAGAGGAGCATTCAGTTTTTAATATTTTAGCCTTCGCAGTATGTGAAGACACCTTCAAAATGGGTTGAATTAGAAATCTACAAGACCTTCATGACTTATCCACTGTAGTGTAAATGTTATAAAGGCAGGTTTTTTGTTATTTTGTATCTTCAGCCTCAAGAACACAGTGACTTATAACAGGAACTAAATAAATATTTGTTGAATTAGCAACTATTTTGTTGAAAACCAACATTTATTAAATTATAAGTATTTAGTATTAATGTCATCTCCCAAATTTGTATTACTTTACCAAAATGCATAGCAACACAGCGGATACACACACACAATTTTAAAACTAAATTGAGGATATCATCCAGTTATCTGTGTTAATACATTTACTGTACTGCCCTTTTATTTTGTATCTATGATACCTCAAAAACAACTTTATATCTCTTATATCCCTAATCCTTATATTCATTCCTTTCCCTTCCAATGGTACCCCCTCCTTTGAACCTTTAACATGGCCTCTGCGCTGGTAAATTTTCCTGCAAGTGTTCATCTCCCCTTTGAAATTCTTCTGATACCTAGTAACAACTCTTACTTTCATTCTTTATATCAACTCTCTTCAACACAGCTGTCTCATGATATATTGTTGTGTTGTACCACCTGATAATCTCAGATATCTACTAAAGCCTTTACCTGCAGCAGATTATTAAATTTTGACATCTCATTAAAGTGACACTGATCAGCTAGCTTGTGTTCTAGAAACAGGTATCACGTGGTTGTAGCCTCCTAATGTCCTATCAATAGAAGCTGACATCGCACTAAGGGAGACTTAACAGTCCAAAGACTCCTTTTTCGTTAAATATAATATGCAATAGATGGTATAGTGGATTTGTTCATCTTATAACTTCGGTGTATTAAATTTAGAGTAAAACATCTTGGCTATTTTGGAATGGCTCTTTAGACACTCACGCCTTCTAGAAAGTTCAAAAGAAGCAACAGAGCCAAATTTCTATTTCCTGAGTCTAGAAAATTATCGATGTACTATTAAATTAATTTTTTCAGATACCAGTTATTAAGCAAGAATTTCATTAGGGATTATGTTCTTGGGAAATCAAGTGTATGAAAGAAAACAAGAAAAAAGAAGCAGTTTTGGGCAGATGAAGAATTTGTGCTGTGATACTGTCTTGATTAAAGAACTCACACAACCCCTTGGAGGAAGCTGTTGACAGAATGATCCTACATTATTGTTCTGCTATGGAGAGAAGGGCAAACAGATCCATTTTACATTCCCTGTTTATTTTAGTGTAGTTTTCCATAGCACAATATCCCATTGGTGCACTTAGTTGAGTTGCTTTCCTGACTTTCTTCCCTTTTCCAGTTTTCATTTAACAATACGTAGTGAATATTGTTACATACCACCTACCTCTCTATTAAAAATGGAAGAACTTAAGTCCCCTGGGGGTGAGGCTGTCAGAAGACAACTGTCAATTTTCCGCCCTCTTTATAAATTGCTCTTAACTTGAGAAACCTGCTTCACCCACCTTCCTTCCATAGCCTACTTCTAATCACTGATCAGTGAGGAAGTATGAAATCTTACTTCTCTTGTTACAATGTGGGACACCTCTGAAGAACCTTTCCCCACTATAGTTGTCTTCTTGCTTTCTATCAGTTTGTCTCTGTTTTGTATGTTAGATAAGTTTGTTCATTAGAGTCCACATTTTAATTTTAATTTTAAGTTTTTAAAATAAGAATTTATTATTTTTCAGATAGAAGAGAAGGGAGAATGGCAAAGAGGAAGAGAAACACCAATGTATGGTTGCCTTTCACCTGCCTTCACCTATGGACCTGGCTGGAGACCTGGTTTGCAAGCTGGTTATGTTGCCCTGGCTGGGAATTGAACTTTGGGTTCAATTCCCGACTTTGGGTTCCCAGGCCGGTGCCTTATCCACTGTATCACCAGCCAGGGCCTAGAGTCCACATTTTTAAACTAAAATTTTTGTATAGCCTTGTCTGGTGCCACAGTGGAAAAGTGCCAGCCTGCGAACCCAAAGGTCACTGGTTCGATTCCCCAGCCAGGGCACATAATTATGTTGCAAACCAGGTCTCCAGCCAGGTCCATAGCTGGAGGCAGGTGAAAGGCAACCACACATTGATGTCTCTCTCCCTTCCCCCCTCTCTAAAAATAATAAATAAAATCTTAAAAATAATAATAAAATAAAATTTGTGTGTATTTTCTGATACAGCCAAAGCTCATCTATATCCAGTCCAAAAATCTAATTTATTATATAGTAATTTATTATATATGTACTATATATAATACTATACATAGTACATATATACTATATAACTTATTATATAGTAAATTATATATAATTTATTGTATATATTATATATTAAATAGTAAAGCATGTCATTTTGATTAGAACTTAACTTGTTTTAATTTTCTAATGCAAAATTGTGGCAGGTTTCCAAATATTTTAAATATTACATATAAACTAATCTTTTCTTTATTTTCCATTCACATCCCAGAAAATCTCATCTACTACATTTTCCAAGTTGTCTTAAATAGCTGAGAGCTTTTGTAATGATTCCTATATTTTACCTGAGAAGGAATGTTAGCCATTTATTTTGATAACAATGGTTCTTATTCAAGTCAGAAAGGTCCATGCACATATTTGAGCTTGGTGGATGAGCATTATTTCTGAAATTGCAAGTTGTAAAAACATTTTGGATTAGTTTCATTCCTGACAATTGATAAAAAAGGAATGGTAGATAACAAGCACTATGGGAATTTAAAAGATGGTAACTGATTCTTAAATTAAGCTTCATATCAGAATATCCATCAAAATTATAATAGGTGACACATAATCTGAAGTTACTGCTCAGCAAATTTTATTTCACAGCCAAGTTTAGTTCTCTTGGTGCCTGTCTTAGTTAGCCTTGGAGATAAGAATAACATTTGTAAATATATGGAAACTAGATTGAATATCATTTCTTCTCTCTTAAATATTGTGTAATCTTACAAGGTCATTTCTATTTCATAGAACAACACCGAATAATTGCACAAAATGTGTCATTGGGAAATGGGCAACATTTTTAAAACCTAAATTTTCTAATATGATGATGTATAGTACATTCAAGATTATTACATAATAACATTAAAATAGGAAACTCATCTGTTATAAGAGAGAAGTATACTCTTTATCTCTTTGATTTTTAACTCTAAATCAAAATTTGGTCTTCTAAAATGAGAGTTAAAGTTTATTAAATATTCCAAAAATATTGACTTTGTATATGTAAAATGGTGAGACAACACTTTCTTCAAATCTCTATGGTTGAAAATTCTATTCCAAATAACTTCTAAACAAAAAATGGGTTTTTAAAAATATGATATAAAGCAGTTTGGACCTAGTATCTATATCCCTTAAAATCTTGCTAAATTTTCCACTTATAGTTTCTAAATAGTTCTTCCAAATTTTGGTGTATAATTTGCTCAGCTTGCTATACGTTTACAATGATTTTTCTTTATAATTCTGATGCTGTAAGAATCCCTGATATTTTATGTTCATTTATGACTCTGTTGTTGTGAGTCTCTTTCATAGGCTCTTTAGATTTTAGTGTTCTAAAGCAGTGTGTTTGCTCATGTGTTACTTTTACTTCAACCCTGTGTTCAACTTTTTTAACCTCTTGTTGGATCTCAAAGGCACCTCACAATCAATGTATTGAATAATAAATTTATCTAGGATCTTGAGCTACAACTTTTCTTTTTCTTTTCTTTTTTTACTATTATAAGTGAGTCACTGTGGGGAACATTTCTAGTTCTCACTAGTAATCATTGTGTTCATCTACATTTCCCAGACTCTTTATTTTTAGGCTGATCCCATGAAACAGTGTTCTGGCCCATTTGATTTGGGTAGGGGTAATTAAAGCCAGTCTCAGGCATGACTCTTAACATCATCGCATGCAGTCGTCATGGCTTCGATCCACCTGCTAAACATACCTTGGAATCAACTTATTCTAGAAGGCATAGCTGAGAGAAAGAAGATAGTCCAACCTGCATTGGATTTTATGTTAGTAACAAATACCTTTTGGGGGGAATAAAAATAGAAGTTAGGCTTAAAACAGAAACAGAAATTGGTATTAAAAGAGAGGTATAGTTATATCAAAACCCTAAAAGTAGGTGCTATTTAATTAGGAGAGAGGTAATGAGGAGTGATTAAATTAAATCAGGGACTGGAAAGAGCATAATGCATGTCGTTTAGTGGCAACATATTTGAAAAAGGGAAAACTGCAATTATCTGTGAGGCAAGCCACATGTTTACTTTAGAGGAAATGTTTCAGAAACATCTTAGTACTGTGTTGTCTCTTATGGGCTACTTTAGGCAAAGTTCGCAAGATAGAAACTAGCCTGTCTGCAGGCAAAAATGCAAAAAGTAACCTGACATAAATTCAGAGTCTTGCACATTGGTGAAAGCTGACAGCTTTATGACAGAATTTTAAAAATCTTTTCAATGAAAAGGGCCTAATAAAATCTTTCAATTAGAAAAAAGTGACAGAAGTCAAAGATGACATTAAGATAACCTATCCATGGAAGACTCATTCTCAAAGTAGCCACGTCAAGATGAGAGAGAAGCACATGGGTGTAGAAGCAAGAAATCAAATGGAAGTGAGGACCTCAGAAGAGAAGCTTTGAGAACAACTACTTGCATGAGGAAGTGACTGGAAGTGAATAAATCAGAAGCCTATTAGAGAACAATATTACTGATGAAACAAGCACAGACTTAGAAATACCTTTAACTCTTTGAGCTATAAACCAGCTTTTAGGCTAAAATACTCTTCAAGAAATAAGTTCCAAAGATAGATTACCCAGGGAGAACATGTTTTCTAACACCTTTTCAGATTAGCCCAAGATGAATAAAGATTTAAAAAAGATCTCCAAAAGGGATGAGCCAGGATGATAGGGAAAACTTGACAACAGTTTCTGCCAAAGAGGAGAATAAGTTCGTGCTGCAGAATTTTATTTTTTACTAGAAATCCTTCTTTTAGTGTGTGTAGAATTATACTTTCCAGTGAAAAATTCAATTTTAAATAATTTTAAGTGTTCATTTGGTTTTATCAAATCAAAAATATATGTGTCTCCACAACTCGATGAAAACCATAAGGGAATAGCATTAGTGTTTTTAAGAAAACACAAATTTTTATTATTTCTCTTCCAGTTGTCAGCAAAAATCTACCAAACCGTGGGCATATGCTTTAACATAATCACATTTTTGATAAATGAAGTCCTAATTTTTAAAAAATATGTAAGCCAAATTTTTATGCATATGAATACGAGGTGAGTGTCTGTATCTAAAGACAACAAATAGGAGAAAATGAGTTAAAAGCGTTTAAAAAGTCTCCTGTCACAATATCAACCACTTTTGAGGTGGCGTTCTATATTGGTGAAGTGAGGATGAAGCTGTCACATTGGGGAAGTACAAATGAAGATAGATACAGAAAAGCATCCTCACTAATTATATTATTCTTCATGATGAAATTAGGTTTACATATCAATTTTGGTAGCACTCAAAGTAACAACATAACTCAGAAAACACCTCTTAATACCTCCAGATTCCCATACAAATTAAAAATATGCCAGAACTGTATGGTAAACACATTTTTTCTTAGGGATATGTGAAGCATTTTCAATATTACCACACAGACATGCAGGCATTTTTGAAGGTGTTGGCAATGCAGTTAACAGTGGAAAATTGGCGTAATTTGATCCTTAAAGAAAAACCATCAAAGGTTAGATTTATACACACACACACAAGTTAAATATATATGTTAAATATGTTCATTTCGTATATATGTAAATATATATTATATATATATATAATATAAGTAATATAGGTAAATATATTATATATACATTATTTATATATACACACAACCATACACATATGTAAGCCTTCTGAAATGACATGGGGTCTTAAAGAATTCTAAATAAAACATGTTACAATTTCATCCATGGCTAGTGAAGCAGGAATATGAAATGCATTCAGTACCATAGGGCCACCTAGAGGGTTCAGTAGGAGCAGAAGACCCGGTGTCCTCTGCATTGTTTTTTTTTTTTTCACAGATGGTACAAGTTTTGAGTTAACCTTATAATTCACACTCTTTTGGGACTTAATAAATAAGCTTGCATGTTCTTTTTTCACTCTAATCAGCATCCATTTATAATGCACTGCTAAGAAGTGCATCTGTAGTATATTGCAAATAAGCATAGAAGTACATAGTCATCTGTTGCTGAAATACCACCTGGCATCACATTGTGCCAGCTTACTAAATTCTGAAGTCAATATTTATGTAGATAATAATTTATAGGTAGATAATACTTTGTAAAAATATATTCTTTTACATAAAAATATATTTGGGTTTCTCTTCAGATAATTCTAATATCTGGGGATTAAGTTGGTTTTCAAGTTAGTAGAAATCAAGAAGCTGCCCTGATTCACCTGCCATTGCTTTAAAAGCAGTTATTAAATCCAGTAGTTATGAAATTATATCCTTAAGATCCCAGTCATTAATTTAACAAATATGATTTATTAATTATTTATAACCTACCACATGCTAGACATCATTCAGGTGCTACAGTAATATAAATTCATAATATGAACAGAAATTTTGCCTTCAAACTAGTTAGTAATGAAGTCAGACAAAATTAATATGTATCACAGTGATATTATGGAGAAAAAATATATCACAAATGACTAAAGATATGCTCTACAATGGTTTGGAACATATTCTTATATTTAAGGTGGTCAAGGATGGGCTCATCTTTAAGGACACATGTGGTAAGTAGGGACATAAAAGATGTGAATGAAGAGCCTGGTGGATAAGATATTGGGGAGGAGAGTTCCAGGTGGTAGGAATAGCAAGTATAAAGACCCTGAAGATAAATGTGTTCACAGACCAAAGAATAAGAATGCATAAGGTGGGGTTGAGGGGTTGGGAAAAAGAAAAAAAGCCAGAAATATGATAGGTATAAAGCACACATAGCTCTTTGTAGACCATGGTGAAAGCTTTTTCCTTAAACTGATTGAACTGAGAACTGCAGGAGTTATCTAAACAGACACAACACTACTAGGTTTATCTTTTAAAAGAATGTCACTGGCTGCTGTGTTTGAGAATACACTAGAGAGGGAAAATAGCTTGAAAAATAGTTATAAAGCTATTACAATAATTAAGCTAAAGGTGGCAGTGACTTAGCAGAGGTAGTGCAAATGGTAAGACATGATCAAATTTGGGATATGTTTTGAAACATATTTATTTCCTTGATAATAAAAACATATTTTATTTTAAAAATATTTCCATAATTGTATTCTTTTCTATATAAGCTAAAATGAATCTCTCCATATTTTATCTAAAATTATAGTTCATACCTGGCTGGTGTGGCTCATTGAATAGGTGTTGGCCTATGAACCAAAGGTCACTGGTTCAATTCCCAGTCAGGGCAAATAACCAGGTTGCAGGCCAGGTCTCCAGCCAGTTCTGTAGCTGGAGGCAGGTGAAAGGCAACCACACATTGATGCTTCTCTCCCTCTCTGCCTCTCTCCTTGCCCTTCTCTCTAAAAATAATAAATAAAATCTTTTTAAAATAAAAAAAATAAATTAAAATTTAAATAATAAAATTATAATTCATAAAATTGGTAAATAAGAAGGGGTGATCATCTATAGAAGTAAAAACATGTAATTTAGGAGAATGTTAACCACACCAAGGATAGTGGCTTGTATACTGGGTCTGTCCAGAAAATATTGGCCATGAAAACTTTTAATTACACTGACATTGGCTTGATAGTTTCAGGACAGACCTTGTATGAAAGAAGGTAGGATTAGATGGAGGTAATGTGATATGTGACCAGATGTTCCCACTCAAAGGCACTGATGGATAAATAGCATCTCTTCATCTCATAATATAGAAATTGATTTCACTAAAAATATTGCACAACAGTTTTCATTAGTTGGTTACGCACTTGTGGGTCATGTGGATATTATAACTCTAAGTAGTATAATCCCTTGATTAAATAATTTTTCAGAAATGCATTCTAGGCCAGTCATGTTTAACATGAACTTTATCTGAGAGATTCTTTAATTCATCCCATTTCTGAAACGTCACAAGTCTTTTGACACCCTGAGTTGCATAATCTAGGTTCTTCCCTTATATCTGTGTGCAGAACGTCACAGGTCAGTGGTTGTCGGAACAATCTTGGACTCAGGCCACATTGACCCAGTGAAAACCACAAGAGATTCTTAGATGCTTTATTTCTGTTACAGTCTGAACCAGGGGGGATGATATATATGAATAAAGGGGAATTTATGGTTTTTAAAGACAAATTCCTAGAGCAATCTCAAGAGATGGGCAGGACTCAGGACATTGTAGTAGGCAGAATAAGCAGAAAATATACCTGGAGACCCTCCTTAAACCTTTATACTATTTAAGCCTTGACTTCAGAGCAGTTAGGAGTCAGTAAGAAGAAGCTGGCTAATTGTGATGGGACTTGCAATCTCTAGGTAAGTTATCCTACTTGTTCTCATAGGAAACACCATGAACTGTTATAACACATATAACAAATGGGAACTTCCTGTTTGTGGTAAACTTGAGTAAAACTAAAGGTGTCTGAGGCTTAGATAACAGGAGAGGATAGATGATAGAAACACAGAAGCTGAAATTGGTCAGACATCAATCAATGTCACTAGAGGAAAATTATTTTTACAATTAAAATAAAAGTGATTCAAATCAGGAATGACCTAAGGTAAAGTGTTAATCTCAGAACAGGAATTAAACAGACAAATCTAGTTCAAGTTGAGAAATTTTTGATACTACAGTTGGTACAAGTATAAGCAGAAGCAAAATGGTTCTCACGAGAAGCCACAGTGATTTTCAGATGCTTTAGCCATGCAGTGTGTGGGCATTTATTTTTCCAGATCATTTCAAGTGTATTCAGACAAGCTTCTGATGAAGGATAGTCAGTAGAAATTGCTTTATAATGTGTAAATGAGAAGACCTGATTTATTGAATTAGTTATCCCCTGCTTATGGGTCAAAACTAGCAGGGTTCTCTGTAAGCTCCTTTACCACTAACAAGATAGAATATTTTGTGCATTAACTTGTTTTGTTTTGGTGCATTTTATTCAGCTTCTCAGAGAATGAACTCTTATGTTTTCATGCAATTTCTCTTTCCTGAAGGTCTCTGACAGCATGAACTGAACATTCTCTCCCATCCAGTCCCCGTAAAAGGTAATTGTTCCTTTTTTTGCCTAGGCCTTAAAATAGAGCTCCTTCAAAATTTTTCCTAATTCCACACTTAACTCTTATTTTAGTTTTTACTCTCTGCGAACTTTTTGGCAAGTATTTCTTAATGAAAACTTTTCCTACTTTTCTACTCTTAGTTTTTTCCAATCAATTTTGGTTCGTTTTCTGCCAAATCATCCAAAATTAGCATTTATACAAATCTGTGTTTGTATTCATCACATAATTGCAATACAGTATTTTTTGGCAAGAATCTCCACATTTAGGGAGTAGCAATTGCTCTTCCTACTATCACTGATTTTTATGACAGAACCACTAGTTATTATTAGCTATGGTTTGATACATTCACAGAATAGCAAAATAGAATCAGTTTTGGCTTTCTATTTTATGTAACTTAATCACTTATATTCTGTTAAAGCTTTGATACCTCATGATCTTAAATATTCTAATTACTGTATATGATTGACTTTATTTATAATATTCTTAATAAAGCAAAACCACAAAAAGAGGATGACAAAGGTTGTGCTTTCGAGACTAAAGTCATGGCTACTAGCTAATTTTTTGTCAAGACTTTGAGTTTCTGAAACAAAGATATTTTCAGAACTCTGTCCTTCAGAGTCTGGGCTTTACTTTCAGGAGAGCAAATAAGCATGCCAATATCTGCCTACTGACCTTTCTCACTAAATCATTTCTTCGTAAAACTAAAAATCATGGTGAGAGGAAAACAAGATGAATCAGAAGCTAATCATTATATACTGTGTACTTTAACTGTTCCTACAAGTCAAAAACCAGACTTTATTAAAAGGTTTCATGATAAAGATCAAAACCTTGACAGATAGTAATTTTTTTTAGCCTATATACATACATTTTCCTCAATTCTAATTGCAAAATATTGAAACAACATGATTACCTTTATTTTTATTGCTCACCTAGCTTTATGCACCATAACTCTTCATTTCCAGCCTTTAGATTGTTTATAGAATTTTTACAAGGGTATCAGATAAGGCATAGGCTAACCTGTATAGTCATTCCACAGGTACAGCTACAACAGAAATTCTTGTCAATTATTATTTCTCTCTGACATTTTCTCTTCTTCCACCTAAGTGCACAATGGTAAGGCAATGCTACTACCCACAAATCATCTGGCTCCGAAATCCAGGTGTGATTATTAATTTTCTCCTTTACCCAGGATAGTCAACCAAGTCTTATAATCAATGTTCCAAAGATATTTCTTATACATTTATTTCCCTTCACCAAGTTGGCCACCCCATTTACTCAGTTCCTCATCACCTCTGGCCTTGAATTTTTCAATATTTCCTTAACTTGTCTTGCTTTCTTCATTCTTTCTACCAGACCAATCTTTCCTGCCTCTAATCTGATTTTCCAAACATTACACTTGCCCTTTTATACACTACTGTAGGAACTTGCAGAATTCTCCATGTCACAGCTGGAGACTGAAGCTTCTATGACTATATAAAGAGTGTGTCCAGATCTGGTCACAGCCTTATATCCCCAATTCAGCCCCTGCACCTTGCTCCTCAGATAGCCTACGTTAGTTATCACCAGTTGCGCGATTTCCAGAATGTGCCAGGAGTTTTCATACTTTCCTGTCTTTATGCATACATTTTTTTATTTATTAGGTGTTCTTCCCAAATCCTTCACCACAACCATTAAGAGAAGCTATGCAAGTCACTTAGGACTCAAGGTTTAACACACCTTTTGTTTTCTCTATCTCTTATTAACAAACTCAATATTCTTACATTTCACCTCTTACACCTTGAGAAGATAATCATATACCACACCCCACTTCATTTTTATTTGTCTCTCTTAAAAGGCTCATCTATTTGTTTGGTATTAGTTCACATACATATATTTCAATTTATGTCTTCAACTTATTTTGGAAGGTTAAGAGCAAAAATGTTATCAGTCTGTAATATACCACATTTCCTACCTCAAAATATAGAGGGTATAGAAGGATTAAACTATCAACTCAGCCCTGGCTTGTATAGCACAGTGGATAAGGTGCCAGCCTGTGAACCCAAAGGTCACTGGTTCAATTCTCCAGCCAAGGCACATAACCAGGTTGCAAGCCAGGTCTCCAGCCAGGTCTGTGTCTGGAGGCAGACGAAAAGTGACCATACATTGATGTCTTTCTCCCTCTCTCCCTTCCCTTTTGTCTGTAAAAAAAGAAAGAAAGAAACCTGTCAGCTCAAAACATTGCACTAAACAAAACTGTGTAGCTACAAATTGTGTGAAACTCAATTGTTTTCTAAATCTATTTGTACATTAATACTATAGCATGGCACCCTCCTGGTTGGTGTTTGCCACAGCAGCTATGCGCGTACTGCTCACTGTGTGTGTGTGTGTGTGTGTGTGTGTGTGTGTGCGCGCACGTGTGCACACAGGCATGCCAAGGCACGCCCTGGATTTCTCTGACTTTGTGTATCTGTCTCTCCAAGCCCAGGTCCAGGGGTTTCCTGCCTTGGGAGGGGAGGGACCCACAAAACTGTGATCTCTGACCAGGCTCTCCACAGCTGCAGGAGCCACACATGGGATATTTCCCCTTCAACCTGTAAAATCTCCTTCCCACCCTTGTGAAGTGTCCCTGTACTCTCTGGCTTCCAAACTTCTTTTCAGCTAAGATGCCATTGACTGTCCAGCTTATTTTTTCTGAAGAATGGCCAAGGGTCCAAGCTGGGTGCAAGAGCGCTTAGACTCTACTTTCACCTACTTGCCTCCATCTTTACCACCTGTTTCTTGTATCTTGTACCTTATTCAATAAATGTCTCTATTTTTCATAGTACACAGCTAGATAATTTCTGGACAGACCTCATTATATATATGGCCCCAAAATATTTATGAAAATAAAATATTAATAGGTGCATGTATATATATGCTATTGAAATTATTTAGAAGAATAGCTCTGGCTGGTGTGGCTCAATGGATTTGTGCTGGCTTGAGAACCCAAAGGTTGCTGGTTCAATTCCCAGTCAGGGCATATAACCAGGTTGCAAGCCAGGTCTCCAGCCAGGTCCGTAGCTGGAGGCAGGTGAAAGGCAACTGTATATTGATGCTTCAATCCCTTTTTTCCTTCCTCTCTGGCCTTCCCTCTGAAAATAATGAATAAAATATTTTAAAATTTTTTAAATAAATAAATAAAAAGAACAAAGTTATCCTTTTATTCAGTAAACCTTGATGGAATATCTATATGTGTCAGCACAGAAATATAGAAATGAATATAATAAATGTAGCTCTTGAAGAACTACTGTATATTATAACATATACAGTATAACATCTATATATAGTTACAAAGACATTTCTAGTATATGATTTGGAGCTGTTACTCTTTTTACTTGCTGTGGTATATGATCAGCCCATGCTTGCTTAGTATCAATTGGAATTATGATTCTAAGCACTTAATGTGTGCTCAATGCATTACAGATCTCTAGTGACCAGAATCTGACCTGCTTATGGATCATAGGTTTCTTATGTGCTTCTGTTCTGAAGTAAGGGTGATTTACTTTAGGTATAATTTTGAAGGCAAAAGGAATAAAATACAAGCTCTAGTTTGGGTGTAAAAATGTTATATGCTAAAATACTCCCAGTGTGAAAGTCAAGGAAACAAAAAAAAATTACCCTCTTTGTGAATACCAAGAAGTTAAATTCTCACTAGCATCCTCAGCTTATGAAGGAAGCTACACAGAAAATCTTTGAAGGACAAGTGTCTGACTCAATTTTGCAGGGTGGAAGTATCACAGCTTTGTTTTCTCAGATACTTATTTTTTCTATCAGTGGGCACATGTACCTTAGAGAATTCAGCATAAGGACAACCTATTTCCTTTCTCAACTAAAAAAAATCATATTTGATTAAATATAAGTTATACATTACAAGACCAAATCAATACAAGTCTGTGATGATGTTTTAGGATGCTCTTCTAGTTTAAGGATCTTATAAGAATTACTATAGCAATTCACTATTCAAAATGTTTTCCAGATCTTAACAAGACCCCAATTAGCTATGTATTCCTGATTCATGTTGCTCAGATTTTAGTTCATCAGATAGTCTTGCCACTTCAGTTCACATTTTATTACTGTCAAGTCTACTTTTGATACTAAAAACGAAACAACAAATAAAACTTATCATGTCTGCTACAGTATCCTGACTAGCTTGATTGCAAATTGGGAAATCTACTTCTGGTGTACACCTGACATGGCATCAGTGACAAAGATGTCTTTGTCATGGTTGCTTGAGACCATAGAGTATTCAAACAGAAGTCATAATGCTAAAATGAGCAAAACTAACAACAAGCAAAACAGAACCAAATGTATGAATACAATGAATAATACAATGAATAGGCCTTCAGTGGTCAGGGGAAAAGGGGTTGAGGGGAAAGGGGAGGCAGAGGCAAGAAAGGGGAGCAGCTTAGACAAGAACCTAGTATAAAGGAACCATGGACATGGACAACAGGTGGGATTGACTTTGGGGGGAATGGGTGGGTGGGGAGGGGGACAGAGGGGAGCAAAAAGGGGATGGATGTAATACAACAACAATAAAATAAATAAATAAATAAATAAATAAATAAATAAATAAATAAAAAAGAAAAGAAAAGAGAGACTGGAATGGGGTAAAGGTCGCTCTGTGATAGTTGCAATCTGTCATAGACACAAATAAGACAATAGAAATTAAAGTGTAGGACATCAGTGCCTAGCCATCCCGGGTCATCTACAGGTAACAGACATCATAGTCAAGAAAAGTACACTGCTTCTTTGAATGAAAGTGCCTCTTTCTTTATGCATTAGAATGGCAAAAGGCAGTGTGCAGAAAAGCAGGCAGATGGATGGCAAATGATGAGAGGAAGGATCACCTCTTCTTAGAGGCCTAGATGTCTTTTACAAATATGAAATAAAGAATATGTATACTTTGTTTAAACAATACAACCTACATCATGATGGCTATACAGAAAACATCTGTGAAAATGTAGAAGTAACAGCTGCTAAAGCTGCCTAAGATATCCTCAGATAGTCATTTACATGTGATTCTGAAGAATGCTTAAAAAAAAAAAAAAAACAGATGGAGATATCTATTATTTCAGGAAGTGAAAAATAGTGTGCCCAGGTATGTGTGAAAAAACTGTATGAACATGAAACAGTGGCAATATAGCATGGGGTGTGTAGGATGGAATAATTTTAGCTGAAATTTGAAGGAGTGGGGAATTCAAGTTCATAAAATAATTGATCAGCTGTGCCATGGAATTTATAATGCATCTTGTAGGTGATATTAGCCAATGAAGACTATTTAGTATAGGTGGTAGTGTAAAGGTTATGGACTAAAGATAAAGAACATATAAGCAATAAGGCAAGTTAGGAAGCTAGACCATTGTCTCAAAGAAAAATGATTAAATTATTACACCTAGAGTTTAAAAGGGGGCATCAATTCCAGGAAAGAACTGTAAGAATCTTTTGTTGTAATAATCAGTGCATAAATAAATCATAAACAGCCAACACGAATCTAATACCAGTATAACCTGTCTTGTTTTATTGCTTCATTTATCCATGTCTAACCACCTACTTATCCTGAGCTTTGGTTTTCCTATAAGCACAATATGTGTTTTGAACTCTGATATTAATTTTTAAAAATTAAATCAAACATGTTTTCTCCTATTTTATTGAACAGATAAAACATTGATGTATTTTTAGCTGAGATGATAGAGTGAAACCCAGAGATCAGCCCACTGTTCCCAAGGGAGTCTTGTAGCATTCCTGAAGAAAAGTAATTCTCACAGATCCAGCTAGAAAACCACTGAATTAGATAATTAGTAAGATCCTTCCAGCTCTATTGTGCTATTATTCTCTGAAGATATGATTATCCCAGTGATTGATTTCTATTTTTACACAAGGTGACAATTCTCAGGAATAATGTCACTCACTCTGAACTATGGTAACTTATGTAAGTGGATGAAAATAGAAATATGCAGTAATTTTATTTCTAAGTTTCTGATTATACTATTGTAGTTTGTCAGTGAAAACACTCCAAGTAAAAAGCACAATCAAGTTATTTCACTGATAAGTCAGTTCGGTCAAGGATTGGAGACCACTATGTATTCTAATAAGCAAAATTCTATGTTGAAGAGGGAAAAAACTATGTGTAGAGAGCTATTCTTTCACATAATGTATCAAGAGCTATTGCTTATTAAAGTCTAACAGTCCAAACAAAGCTGTATCATTATCAAAGACCTATCTCAACTCAGCCACCTCTCCTTCCATAGCCAGTTTATTTACAAAGCATTGACACTTGAAACACCCTAGTTCCAAGTTCCAGGAGACTGAGATGTGCCCACTAGATCCATGTTAAAGAGAAGACCTATTGCCTAGGCTACCAACACACAGTTTCCAGCTGTTACATATTTCAGGGTCTACCTGCACTCATAGAACCACTTTCACCAAGGGAGTACCACTCCCTGAAGGGCCTGGAGTAGTCAAGCGTATAATGATGTAGCCCTTTTTCAGCCACTGCAGGACAATTTTGACAGGCTGCAATGTCACACTTCCTGGTGGGGTTGACTGAGGTTTTATAGGACCTGCATTATGGGATGACTTTTACTCAATTCTGCTTTTTCTTTTCCACATGACTTATTACACCTAATAAATAGCTTGAACCCTAAGCTGCATCAGTGTATTCTACTTCCAGAAAATAAACCTGAAACATTCTATGCAGTAGTTTGACATTCATTTTGGATATTATCATCTGTCATCTTAATACCAAAACAGTTTTTATTACTATTGTGTGTGTTCATTGTGTACATACACAGAATGCACACACAGAAATACATATCTTGAGTTGGCCAAAACATTTGTTTGTTTTCTGTAAAATGACTATAGTAGTGCTTAGTTGTCTTTAATCTCATTTGAAACACTTCTGTTAGATTGTATTGTGACAGCTGTCATATCAGCAAACATTAAAACATAATGTCAAAATTGGTGAATATTTGTGCAGTCATTTTAATATTGAATATAGAAAACTATGCAGCATTTTTGGTGTATTTTGCTTTATTATTTTGAGAGAGATGAAAATGCAATCAAAATGCAAAAAAAAAAAAAAAAAAAAAAAGTGGAGAGAGAGAGAGAGAAAGGGTTTGTGCAGTGTATGGAGAAGGTACTGACCAAATGTGTCAAAAGTGGTTTGCAAAGTTTCTTGTACTATTGATGTTGTGGCCAAATAATTCTTTACTATGGGGCTGCCTTACACATTGGAATATGTTTAACAGCAACCCTGGCCTCTACCCACTAGAAGCCAATAGAGGGAGATAGCCAACACACTCAAAATATTCATTTCAAGAAATGTTATGGTAAAAATGAAAAGTGTGTCTTTTATTTTATGGAAAAACCCAAATGAACTTTTAGGCCAACCCAATACATAAACACATAACACTCAAGTGTTCAATAAGTCTGTCCTCTCATTTCTTAGACCACAATTAAACTTACCCCTCCAAATCCCAAACTTACGTGACTGCTGAGTTCTTGCTAACTTGAATTTAGTCTTATGTGTCACTGAAGACTTTGTATTTTACTTGCTTATTTAGTTTTTCATTCGTTCTAGTAGACTGTGATCATATTATTTGCTTATTGTATACATCCAATAAAATATTTTGAGTAAATGAATATCATATAAGTTATTACACACTAATGTTATTTTTTCTAAAAACTCAACAGGTTATGTGCCATGAACATGAACTTTCAAATTTTTTGAAAGTTTTTTATTCATTATTTTCAGAGAGAAAGGAAGAGAGGGAGGAAGAAAGGAAAAGAAACATTAATGTATGGTTGCCTTTCACCTGCCTCTAGCTGGTGACCTGGTTGGAGACCTGGCTGAAGACCTGGTTATGTACCCTGAATGAGAATCAAACCAGCAACTCTTGGATTCATAGGCCAGCACCAATCCACTGAGCTACACCAGCCAATTCAAATTTTAATTCTGTAACAAAAGCTTGTATGATGTAATAATTATACAGTAATTTGAATGATATTTCATTATCATAGTTTAGCAGCATATCCTTATTAACAAAATTTCCTTGTTTGTATATTTAATATTACCTAGAATTAGTTATACCTACATCTTGATAGAAATTTTGAATTTTGTAAATAATCTAATAATTATTCCATTAGTTTTATTTTGGTTTAATATTCAATGTTTTTTGTTTCTAAAATTTTTTAACATCTAACTTAAGCTTTATCTTGCTTTCAGAAGACCATACACAACAAATTGCCACCAGATTCATTAGGACAGACTAAACTGCTATAGAAAATACTCAAAAGTGTAATGGCTTAAACACAAAGTGGTATATTTCTTACTTACATACCATTTGAGGTTTGATCTTATTTATTTATTTATTTGCTTACTTATTTATTTGTTTATGTAAGACTTTTAGGTGATTCATTTGTCATTTATTGAAGAAAAATCCCAGCCTTTCCTTCGGAGGGTCTAACTCATAGAGTGTTTGTGGAAAGTGCATTATTGAGACTGGCTTACCACACTTCGGTTCTAGCAGGTAAAAAAATAAAAGAAAATATCTAAGAGGGAGAATTTACCTGTTTAAAATTCTGGGCCAGTGAGCACAGCAAAAATTACCTCTGCTCATATTTCAGTTTCAGATATTTAATCATATGGCCATACCTCCACTGTAGCAGGGGTAGAAAGTATAGCTTATAGCTAAACTTTAAAAAAAAAAAAAAAAAAATCATGTAGGAACAGGTATGTACCAACTACCTTAACGCTTTAAAAGGTCTACTTTTGGAAATGGTAAGCTTTCATAAAAATAAGGTGTAGAGTATAACAAACTTCAACATACACAGCTTGAGACATTGGGTAATCTAATTTAGCCTCCACCTACTTTTTAAACACAGTTCTGATATTACTTCTTTTCACCCATAATACTTCTGAATCTATCTCTGATTGTTTACCTGGCTTCATTTTGAATGCATTATTACCATAAATTTACCTCCCAACAAAATTACTGATCACCAATTAAAAAAAAAAAAATTCTATTTATCCAACTGGGAAGATCAAAGGTTGGAAGAAGGATAAAAATTTATTTCCTTCACAGCTTTGGATATAGACTGCAAATTGGTTATTTTAGAAACTAACATGGAATTGAGAAATATCTGAAAGCCGATTTGTAGTCAGTTTTAGTTTATATTTATTCTTGTATCTTGCATTCTTACAAAAATAGATGTGCCATGTTCAGCAAACCACTGTGAAGGTTCTCACAGGGAAAATATTTAAAAAAGTAGGTTCCCAGGTTCTAATCTGGATGCTTGTTTCTATAAATCCAAACTGATGTCTGGGAATCATTCATGTTAGTGACTTCCTAGGTTCTTCTTAATTATGTTATTTTAAGAAACAATGTACAGATAGTAAGGAGTGAGAGTAGGAGGTAGAATTCTAAGATGGTCACCCAGCTTGGATACACACAACTTCTCTCTTATGAAGCCAAACACAAGAACCTCTTGAGAAGGGATTTTGCAGAATAATTAAGGTTCCACATTAGTCGACCTGAAGGTAAGGGGATAAGCCTGACCTAATCACATGAACCTTTATATTCAGAGTTTTCTCTGATTGTAGAATGGAAAGTCAGAAAGGTGGTCCATGTGGTTGGTGATAAAACACATCTTCATGTTATGAACTGCTATAGGAAAGGGAATACGAGTAGCCTTCAGGAGCTGAAGATTATACAATACAAAATTATCAGGATATTGGTGACCTTAGTCATACCACCACAAAAATATAAATTCTGCCAACAATCTGTGACCACAAGTTAAGTGGCTTAAAACAATAGACATTTATTCTCTCACAGTTCTAGAAGTCAGAAGACCAAAATAATCCATATCACTGTGTCTCTCTTGACCTCTCTCTTGATTACAATAGGAACCACTGATATAACATCAAGACAATCACCTCTTTGAAGATTTGACAGATATGGTAACACTTCCAGGTTCCAGTGATTAGTATGTCAGTAACACCCGTTGGGGGACTTTTTTCAATGTAGCACAACCAGAGCCTAGAAGACACCAAGAACCAAACAGAAACTATACTTCAATGCTGGTTTCAACCTACTAATGAGATCTGAGCAAAGAATCCAGTCATACCACGCCTGGACATCTGAATTCCATTACTGAGCTAGTAAGTGAATGCTTTAAATTTGCTAAGTTGGTAGTTATTGTGACATAGTAATAGAGAACCAATACGGAGAAGGTGGAATTTTTTCTGAAGTATTTAGGCTATGATCTTCCCTCTTTGAAACTTCTTTTATGTTCAACAAAAGTAGTTTTCATTCAGAAGCACCTGTGTTTATCTTCACATCTATATCCTTCTCTTCAATACCATCCCCACAACCTTCATTCACATCTTAACCATTTTCACCCATGTTGTTTAAATATCATCTTAACATCAACTTGTATTCCATCCAACTTGAACCTATTTTTAACAAGGCTGACAAAATGATGTATCAAAATATCAACTCTAATAACATCATTTTCCATATGAATACCCTCTACTACTTCTCTATAGTACTTAGGGAGAAAAATCCAATCTTTTCAACATAAATATGTACAATTTGCATGTTTTTTAAAGTAAAATGGGGAAATCTTGTTCTTAGATACAAAAACACTCTTGAGCTGAGCCTATGAGTCACTATCCTCTGTAGTTGAATGTAATTTCATGGAAAAGTGGGAAAGCCCTGTGCAAGCCTGTTCATAAGGCATTCTCTGCAGTTACTACACTTTCCTCTACTTCTCCCTAGAATCATCTGCCCAACCATTGGGACGTTCATGCTCAAATCACAAGTAACATTTCTTGGAATCTTTCTATGCTACCTCCAAGGCTGAGAGAGTCACCTCTCCTTTGACGTTATAGTTATTCTATCACCCTCACTAAATATGTACTTATGTAAGGGCTGTGTAATGGTTTCATTTTTCTATCTGTACTCTGCCTAACACTGTGCTTGGCATATAGTCGTTTCTCAGTAAATATTACTAAGAGAAACAAACGAATAAATGGAAAGTCCCTGGATAAACATCATATAGGTCTGTCTTTTTCAAGTGATTTTTAAAGAATGTTTAATTTATGAAATACCAATCCTTCTGCTCTCACATATTTCTCCATGGTTTTCACATCTGCCTTTTCATTGAACTTATCACAGTGTATTGCAATGATTTATTATTGCTCTAACTCCTGTAAGTCTGACCTACAAGCAAGATGGTATTTCCTTTGGCCACCCAGGCCTAGCATCTGGCAGAATGCCCCGTGCATATTACATATTTAATATAAATTTTTGCCTCAGATATGCATAATGAAACAGAGGAATTTAAAAAGAATCCAAGGAAGGAATAAAACAAGAATAGGGAACAAATGAATGATTTAGGGGAAGCTTGAGCTCAGAAGAAAATAGCATGCAATGTGGTTGGAAGTTGGAAAAATGAAAACTCTCTTATTTTGTTTGCTTATTATTTTTTAAAAGATTTTATTTATTATTTTTAGAGAGAGAGTTAAGGAGAGAGGCAGAGAGAGAGAGAGAGAGACATCAATGTATGGTTGCCTTTCACTTGCCTCCATCTATAGAGCTGGCTGGAGACCTGGCTTGCAACCTGGTTATGCGCCCTGGCTGGGAATCGAACCAGTGACCTTTGGGTTCACAGGCCAGCTTGTTTATTTTTGTTTTCTCTTACAAGATGTGTTTATGAGAAGAAGAAGAATCCATTGGAGGGTGAAAATTGGAAATAAAATAAAGTTATAACTGAGAGATTAAATTTGCCAAAAAGAAGCAAGGAGGTGTAATCAAGGACACAGAAGGGGATACTCTTTCTTTTCAAAAAGCTTAAAGAAGGAAAGAAATTTTGAAAAGGGAGGAAAGATTTAATAATAGCTTCTTTTTTTTTTTGTCTGAAACAAGAAGCAAGGTTGTCTGCTGAGAGGATTTCTTGCTTAAGAAAGGGTTTGGGGAAAAATATAAACAGTCTCTTTGGACTGAATGAAAGAACTATCTGGTGATTAAGGTCAAAATAATAAAGCCACATTTTCAGATACTATTTTCAAAATTATAAAGAGCAAGTTTCTCCATTCTCCCTAAATCTCTGCATTTAGTCTCTGATGAATCCTTTCTGCTCATGTTTGCCAAATTAGGCATAATAAAATAAAGCTTTCCTCATATTGTTTCTTAAGATAAAGACTTTACATTTCTGATATTGCTATAAAAAGATACAAGGTGAACATTTAATAAATATCCTAAAATAAATAATATAAACACATAAAATATATTTAATTTATCTTACTAGTCTGGTTTATGTAAAACCAAAAAACACAAACACACCTTTTTATTACCATGTTATAAAGTATCAATAAAATGTACTAATTAATATATATTTAATGTAAAGCTAAAGAGAATAGAGGATATTAGAAAAGTAAACATTAAAATTACACTTATCAGTTATAAAGGGTGTTTTTATTCCCATAACTAGCTTCATTGAGTTCTCCACAATCCAATTTTGCAAAAAAGGTTTTTGGAATGAACGGGATGCCATTTAATCAATGGGCTGAAAGGAAGCAACAAAAGTGGTGGCAAACACAAAGACTGATAGTTGAATTCATGGAACTGATGTATCAATAGGCATCAATGCTATCTCACTGCACTGACTCGAGATATAAAAAGCATTTGAGTCCCATATGTTGATTAAATTGTAAAGTATATTATCAGGACAAGATTAAGTCATTCCATGTAGATTCAATCCTGTTTCCACAATTTTTCTAATCTGCATTTTATCTCTGTTTGACTATTGTGGGGTATTTTTATGCCTACTCTACAGTGATAATTATTCCCATCGAAAAGTGCAGCACTTTTATCAAGAACTGTGCTACAGACTCAGTGCTATAATTCCTTCATTAAAACTGCGAAATTTCCAATACTTGCTTTATTGACAAGGATTGTAAAGTCGTTATTTTCACTCAGAAAAAGTTTCCTGTTGTAAAAGATGAACACTTTCTTTGAATTAAAAAATATGTATGTAGAGGAGGGGGGAACTGGATAAGAGATGGTGAAGAAATTAGCCAAGGAACGTATATGGGTGACCCTTAGACACAGACAACTGTGTGGTGATGGACAGAGAAAAGGGGAGGCTGGGTGGAGGTGGGCAAAGGGGGAGAAAATGGGGTCACCTGGAATAAGGTCAATAAAAAAAGAAAACTAAATTAAAAGATATGCTTTTATTAATAGATTGAAATAATGTTGTTGCAATTACAATCCAAGATGCTGCCCCATAGAGAGTAGGATTTAGCAAATCTGTCCCAAAGGACTTGCTTTGTCATGCAGGCAATTAAAATCATATCACAGAGTTGAAGTGCTTGCTCTAAGACTGTGGAACTAAATAACACTCAAATCAGTGAGCAAATGGCCCATACTTAGAAGAAGCATGCAGATAATAAATTTTGATGGAAGTCTTTCAGGTACAAGAAGTTTTTTAAAAGTTAGGCTATTGATTAATTTTTCAAAATATATTTATGTGGTAAATACTATGAATGACAAGTTTTTCCCAACAAATATTTATACCTCCAGGGTTCTAGTTGTTGTTGGGAAAACAGCAATGGAAAAATGATACCAACAATTGCAATTCTATGTTGTGATTATGATATTTTGGAAATCACAAATAGTTTTTGCTATAGCATGATGATGTGAGGGTTGTAGCAGGAGTTGGGACTGAGTAGATGAGCAAGAATTCTACAATGAAAGACCCTATGTAAAATAGAAAAAAATATACAAGGGGTGTATTACTTCTACGGATAATATACAACTGATAATAAGATGAAATATGTCAAAATCAAGACATATTTACTAAAAATTAAAAAATGCATACATGTGAACTTCAAATGCATCTTTAGCATAGACAGGAATTAATGCAATTATCTTTTGTTAAGGATCTTAATTAAAGAAAATGATCTAATATGTGTATACATGATAATATACATTATAAATGCAATAAGTACATTATTATAAACAGAAAAAGCAGAAAGTTAAATCAAAAGGTCACATGGACATGATAGGCTTTACTTAAAAATGAATACTGTGCAGGGAGAGGGTGGGTGGAGGGGAAAAGGGTAAAGAGGATAAATGATAATGAAAAAAAAACAATAAAAATGAGCAAAATGAATGATGTTAGAAAGAAATACATGCTACCAAAGTTGTCAAAATGAGAACTGGATTAGAGGGGGTTGTTATTGTACACTTTGTAGTGAAACGAAATCCAGTAATTAGAAAGTAGGTTTGAAAAACTGCCTCTGCCCTGGCTGGTGGCTCAGTGGATAGGTGCCAGCCTGTGAACCTACAGGTTGCTGGTTCGATTCCCCATCAGGGCACATAACCAGGTTGCAAGCCAGGTCTCCAGCCAGGTTCGTAGTTGGAGGCAGATGAAAGGCAACCATGCATTGGTGCTTCTCTCCCTTTCTTACTCCCTCCCTGACCTTCTCTCTAAAAATAATGGGTAACATCTTTAAAAATAAAAGCAAACTACTCCTATGCCAATTTTCTTGTAAATGACTTATGTATTATTTCACTAAAAAGGAAATATTTTTATAAACCTGAGGAACAATTAAGGAAACAATCATAAATTAGGTTTTCTTTTTTTAATCTGTTTGTATAAGAAAGGAATAAAAGAAAAGAATAATATTGAATCAATTCACATGATAAATAGGATATCAAGAAAGAAGTCATTAATAAGGAGAGGGAGAAAACATGTCAAAGTTTAACTATAGAACTAAATGATTGACTAAGTTAAAGAATTATATTATCACAAAACAAAACAACTGAGTAGAGGAGCTACAACGAAGTATATTCAATAGAGAAAAGGTGTGTCACTTTTTCAGATGTTATCTATATTTGCATGATTAAAAGGATTACAAAGAATAGAGTCAACATGGTAAGTAAATATTCTTGAAAAAAGAACTGGACACTCCAAATGTCATATACATTGCCTTCTATAGCAACCACTATTAACTCATATACAGTATGCTGACGCAAAAGAGGTAGCACGTGTTCCAAGGATGTAGGAATGGCAATGGGGAGATACATACAACACAACGAAACAGGGGATGAGAGACATTGATGAACAGCTGTTCTTTTGTTACCAGCATCTGAAAGCCTCTGATTTGGTTGACATAACTCTCCATTCTAACATTCCCCATTTAAAGGAATATCAACCCTAAGAAAACAAATACAAAAACATGTCCCTCTTCTTCCCTGATAAGCACTTCTCTCTGGTTCATCCATAATGAAAACCCTTGAGTCAATTTCAATAATAAGACATTTGTATGAGATAATAAATATCTCCTGATATTCTAATTTTCTATCTCCAGATATATTTTAGCTTTTTACAAAAGAAGGAGATGAAGGAGACCAACAAGGACACAATTCAAATTTAATAAAGCAGGAAAAAGTGGCATATTTTTAGGTCAGATCATCATGCCTTGAAATGGCTTAATGTTCTTAATTAACTTACTTTTATTAATGAACACTGATTGGTATCATGCTGTGCTAAATGTATGTACTTGTTGTAGGTTTTCAGCTTCATATTATTTTAGAAACACACATCCTGATTAACTTAGTTACTGCTCAATTCACATAGGAAAGTCAACTAATTACTAATTCATTATTGAGGCAGACTGAATGAAGAAGCATGGAACTGAAGTTAAGAAACTTACACTTAGTTTAAACACAATCTGTAAGTGTTTAATGTTAATTGAGGTATTTGTCTATTCTAGGGTGACTAGGCATGGTAGTATACGTGTTAAGAGCAGAATCTCAAGCCAGACTGTGTGAGTTTATATGATTTCTCTGTAACTAAATAATCATATAAAGCTGGAAAAATTACCTTCTTTGAGCTTCAGTGTCTTTACATGTAATATTGAACTATCAGTAATAATATCTACTTATGGAGTTAGGTAACTAGAGTACCACCATATGCTATGAGGGACAGATCAGTTTCTTTATGTAAATTGTTCTTGAAGGTGTTTTCCCATAAGCATCTGTTCAATATTAACTGTTTTTATTAGTGTGATAAAAGCAAGAGAGTCTTAGAAACCTTCATACTTATACACAATATTTTGTGTGAAGTGCAATGCAGGGAAGACATTCACACATTTTATCACATTTTCACAAGGCTTAGCTCTTGCTGGATAACAAACTACCCCAATTTAGTGGTATAAAAATGTTTTGTAATATTGATGGATTCTCTGAAGTAGCAATTCTGACAGACCATGATGCCTGAGAAGATCTGGTTGATTGGAATTGGTGACAGAGGCTCCTTTGGTTATTATTACTATGTAATACAGTGTTCTAATCTCATTGTGCAAAGCAGCAATCTATTTATTCATTTTACAGGTTCTGTGTACCAGGAATTCAGAAGGAAACTCAAATGGCTGAGGGAAAATAATTTAGGCTGGAAGGTTTTTTTCCAAGATGTCCTTGCCACCTAATCTGAGCTCGCATGGCTGTAGGGTGACCTCAGCTGGCACTGGGACCCAGAAAGCCAACATGTGGCTTCTTCATTAGCTTATGGGATGGGGTTTATGGAGAGCAGGCATCCTGAGAGAACCAGGTGGCCTTGGCAGTCACACAGTGTCACTGCTGCTGTACTCCGTTGTTCAAAACAGCAACAACACAGTCCTGAATCAAGGAGAAGGATGCACATTCTGCTTCTCGATGGGAAGATGTCAAAACTTTCAAGGACAATTGATTTAAAAACACCAAGCAATTTTACATACAATATAAAGAGCCATTTTTTTTTGGTAAGAGTTTATGCATAATTGCTTCTTAAGTTTGTAGTCCATCTTGAATGTTCAATTGTATAAATCCTTTAAACTGCCATTTAGGATTCCTTTCGCCTGAAAGTCCTCCATGGGTTGAAAAGTAAGCATCAATATTTTTTAAAAATCAGCTTATTCCTTAAACCTCCTTTTTAAAAATCATAATCTTGTTAGATAACTAAAGACAATGATATCCTTGACATTTATCTAATTACAACTATATCTATTTCATCATCAAATATTTTCAAATCTTCCTTCCTAAATTTTCTTACAAATGCCCTTTTTGTTCCATTCCCATTCGACAATGGTTCAAATTTATATCAGATTTTATGGGGATTATGAAATAATTTTCTATTCAGCCAGACTTTGATGACTCCACTTCTTCAACTGACCCTCTACCTAGCAAATTTTTTCCACCTAAAAACAGTGATGTAAATATTTATCACCAATTCAAGAGATTTGACTTATTCCAAAGTTTACAGAATAAATTTTGAATTTTTTTTTTTTTTCTTCAGGGCACTTTGGTTGGAAACTTTGTGTCTAACCTTGCAAGTTCTGTTATTAATATACAATGTGAATGATTATTTGAATGGGCATTTGGGAACAGATACAGAGAACCAGAGAAAATATAAGCAATAGCACCAGACTCCTGCTGAACCAAATTCACTTTAGTTGATGTTTAAAGACTACATTTGGTGCTGACCTTGAATGACAAGAGAAGCTACTCCCAGAACAGCAAAATCATTGTCAGGTGGAGCTCAGAGGGCAGTGACTTTAAAATACATTTTTTTTTTAACCACAAATGGGTAATAAACAAATGTGTTAATTGATTTTTAAAAATCTAATTTTTAAAACTTGTCTGGATTAAACTCCTATATGTTTTACAGAAGTCAAGTTTTTCTGCACATTGTCCTTTTACAACAAAACCTATTCAGAATCTTTATTGTTTCCCTCACATTTTCAACATATATGAATTCTCTCCTTACTTCTTTCCTTTAGCAAGTCTAAAACACCTGATGTTTCTTAATCTTGTTGTTGTTAAGATGCACACTTTTAAATATCAACCCCAGACCTATTAATTCAGATATGCGATCAGGACTAGTGGCAACCAGCAATTAGAAGAAAATGTCCTGAAGGTAACTTGGTAGGTCTCTACTCAAAATGAAGTTTAAATATCAATTTCGTAAGAACCCATCCCCATCTTATGAAGATGAAATTGAATATGCTATTGTATGACCTTTTAAAATACTTCTAAGACAGAACATTATTGTAAAGAGCCAGTGGCATAGGGAGAAACCATATAATTTTGCTTCTACTTCAAGCTTGGTATAACCACAGGGAGATGAATTTCTTTCTGAGCATTCTTTGTTTTAAATATGAAATATAAGAATGATACCTGCCTCCTAAATGTATTGTAAATGTAAGTTGAATTAATAGGCTTACATGCTTGAAAAATATGCTTGAAAGAAATGAAAACTTTTCAGTACTAAGCATATGCTACACATATTTAGAAAATTGTACTCATTATTTTACTATTTAAATTCTGCTCTTATCTGTTTGCTTATTTTTTTTGGTTAATTTATTGTTGTTCATATTTTCTCAACGGATTATAAATTCCAAAAGGAAAGGGATTTATATTTTTCATCTTCAAGAATTTTTTTATTTTGCAGGTGGAGCTAACTATGTTTTTCATATGACTGTAGAGCTGATAATTGATAAAACTAGGCCTGGTAGAATGTATAATCACACTCCTTAATTCTAATTCTAATTTCCTTTTATTTCCCTTTAAAATTATATATATATAATATATATATATTATCCTTACCCAATAACATTTTTTTTCATTGTGTTTAGAGAGAGACGGAGGAGCGGAAGGGGAAAAGAAAGGGGGAGAGAGAAATACCATGCAAAATAGAAGCGTTGCTTCTCATCCAACTTGGACTAGGGCACCCAAACCAGGAATCAAACTCACAACTTAATATGCGCCCTGACTGGGAATTAAACCCACAACCCTTTGGTTACAGAATGACACTTCAACCAACTGCACCATCTGGCCAGGGCTGCTTTTCTCCCCTTCCTTTCTTTCTGGTTTTTAGGTTTTATTTTTGGTCTTTAATAGCAATTTCGTTATGAGATTTTCTTTTGAATTCAGAAATAATACATACATAATTTAACAATTCAAATAATATAGAAAAATACAAATAAAAATTTAATAACCTTCTCATCATTCTGTTCTAATTATATCCCTTTTGGGATATGTGTGAAGTTTGTTGTATTTCCTTTCCTCTCCTTTTCTGGATTTAACATACACACACACACACACACACACACGCACGCACACAGCATGTTCAGAAAGTATCCAGCATGAAATAAAAAGAAACATTTATTGAAGAAGGTACAAGAAACATTGTACTCAGGACAATGATGCTTCAGTCCCTTTCAAAGTAGGCACCTTGGAGCCTCACACAGTTCTCCCAACCACCATCAGCTGTCCCATTGTATATATTCCTCAATCTCATCAATGGTCTGAAATCGCTTCTCTTCCAAAGGTGATTTATTTTAGTTTGAGGAAAAGCCAGAAGTCACAGGGCATCAAATCTGGGCTGTAGCAAGGCTGGGTCACTGGGTGATTTGATGTTTCACCAAAAATCCCCATGTAATACTACATAGGGAGGAGCACAGAATCAAATGTTTACATAACCATGCAAGTGACATACAAAATGTGAAGTGCTTTCTGAAATAAGCAATAGCACTGATGCAGAATATGGCTCACAATGAGTCCTTTTCCTCTTTCTGAAAGAGGGGTGTGGAAATGCAAGACCCTGTATGGTCAGACCTTCCTTTCAGCTTTACAAAAGACAAAAGAATGTTAACCCAAACAATTCAGCTGGGTCTTTCCTTCAGGGTTCACGGAAACTACCAGATTCTGGATTATTTTACTTTTTTTTTTTTTTTTTACCAAATTAAAAGGTTTAAACATTTGAATGAATAATGTTCACTGAAGTATACTCATGCCATTAAAATAAAAATCATTCCTGGACAGAAATTTCAACACTGATGTAGACTTGCTTATTGAAAACTTATGTTATTGGTAATGGAATTAAGCATTTTATTATAGGTACAATGTTAATTTAATATTTTTTTCTGCAATATGCAGTTCATATGTTCTTGGGTCCACTATTACTTTACCATTATTTTTTTTTAAAGATTTTATTATTTCCAGAGAGAGAGGAAGGGAGAGAGACAGAGAGGGAGAGAGACATCAATGTATGGTTGCTTTTCACCTATCTCCAGCCACCGACTTGGCTGGAGACCTGGCTTGCAACTTGGTTACGTGCCATGGCTGGGGAATTGAACTAGCGACCTTTGGGTTTATAGGCCAGTGCCTTATCCACTGTACTACCAGCCAAGGCTATTTTTAAATTAATATAGTTTTGATCAATTTCTTAGATAATAGATATTGATCAAAATTTAGTACATTTTAAAATTATAAAATAATTAACCATTTATCCTCCCTAAAATATCACTTTGTGAGTCTTAATATTTTGTTGAGCTAATAATAAAAAAAACATATTGCTATTTATGTACTCTGATATAAAATCTATTTATATAAGATAGTATATTTTTCTTCTTGATTTATTTAACAATATCTCATAGATAGAATTCCCTTTGAAGTCAGCATGTATTCCATTTCTTTTTCTTTAGACTTTAAAAGAATAATTGCAGAATACATTTAGAGAACTTTCATCAAGATGTTTTGAAAGTAAAAAATAAATAAATAAATAAAAACAATTCAAAACTTCTGAAAATGGTTTTCTTCCAATTGCTCCTCTAATTCTGTTCCTCTTTATTCTGGGCTGATTTTCTCTTTTCAAAGATCCCCTTTATGCCACCTTGCAGCGTGCTTTATGGATCAGTGGCTCCACTGATTGTTTTTTCTCACCAAGGTCATTAGTGGGACCCTTCTACCTGAGTCTCCAATTTTCACATAGACTTTCATCTGTCTTACAACCCATAAATCTAATAACTGTGCATTTCCTGGGATCCTCAACTAGAGAGCCTGGATAGTTAAAGTTTGTTGATTTTTTTAAAACTTAGTTTTCTGTCTTGTTGCTTATGCTAGTTCTTTCTCTGTTAAAGTGAAAAATAGCTAATCTTGTTGAACATATATCATGTTCCTGGAGGTCTAAAAAAATTATAATTATCTCATTAACTTCTTTCAACAACCCAAAGTAGAAGGATTATAGTTATTCTCTCTTTACAAATGGAAAAATTAAATATAATTCTGTCTGAAGTCACAAGTTAATAAACATAAGAAATAAGACTTCAGCAAGAGTCTGATTTTAGACCTTAATTTCCTGGATACTTTTCTTCACTGTTTAATTTTACTATGTCATTTCTTCTATAACTCTAACCAAACCATGTAATCTAATTTTAAAATAAATTACTCTAGCAACATGTTTACCTACTAATAGTTTTTAAAAATAAAGAAATCATATGATTCTTGAATAAAAATTCTTATATTCAAATTTGTAAGAAAATTGGATCAATAATTAATGAGGGAAGGAAATTTTAAAAAATGTATTCAACAAATGCTCTATTTCCATATAACATAAATAAATTGTGTTTAATGGATTTGATTAAGTCATGTTATAAAATATTACTTTAAAATATTCTTAAAGACTCTCATCATTCCACTATAACTTTATTTTACTTCTCCTCTTTATGGTAAACAAAGAAAGAAAAGTCATAATTCATTTGTATATTGAACAGTCATTTATTGTGTATTCCTGAAGCCGTGTTTTGAAAGAATAGGTATTATCCCTTTATGAGAATGAGTTGATCTTGAAAAGAGGTGGGCCCTAAACAAAAAAGGAAAACTGTTCACATTAGTAGGTAAGGAGGGAAGCTCCTCTCTTCACCTTGTTTCAAGTTAGTGGAAGAAAGAAAGGATTGATAACCATTGAGCTTTTAATCTAGTAGAGAAGACAGAAAAGTATTTAGCTCACCAAAGGAGCCATAAAAGGCTTCTCCCGGGATATTGACAATGAAGTTTTATTATGAGGATGAGGAATGAGCAAGACAAGTCGAGATAAGGGAATGGATGATCCCCTCTAGAGAAACCAACTTGAACAAAGTCACAGGGATAAGAGAGCATGCCCTTGCTCTGCTCAGCTGTTGGATCTAAGGATGTTGGTTAAGGTCATGGAAAACAGCCCTCTTTCAACACCTTTGATTTATTTAAAAATTAATTACAGTTTGCATTTAAATATTATTTTGTATTAGTTGCCTGTGTACAGCATAATGTAGTGGTGAGACTTTCATATACAAAATGTCCTCCTGGTATTTCCAGTATTATTGACTATATTTTCTATGCTGTATTTTGTACAACCCTGAGACTATTTTGTAACTACCCAACTGCATTTCTCAACCCCTTCACCTTTTTCATCCAGTCCTTCAATGCTCCTCTCCTCTGGCAACCATCAGGCTGTTCATTGTATCAATGAGTCTTTAATACCTTTTAGACTTTACCTGTTGGTAGTAGAGAGCAGTATCATGATCAACTGACCATCTGCTCATTGTATCTAATAGAACCGTTTTTTGAATAGTACTATAGGAATTGTCACTGCTTTGTCACATATTACTTTATATTTTAATATACTTTGTGATATTATTCTGGCCTCAGGCAACCTCACCTTCTGTCAACCTTACCAATGTAATTCAACGTATTTCAGATCCTTAAAATATAAGAACCCTTTTGTGTGTACCTGTGCTATTCAATTGCCAACTATGGTCCTAATTCTTCTTACTCTACTGTCCTTGCAGGTCCATCCATTTTTGCATGGCTTTCTGGGTTGCTCTCCAAAAGTTTTTTTTTTTTTTTTTTTTTTTTTAAGTTGATAAGCGAGGGCCTTTTAAAAGTAATATATTTGAGAAAATTATTCCTTTAAAAATTTGCTGCATTTTAAGTTGAATTTACAAACTTAATCAGATTTTAATGCTATTTTAATACTCTTGAATCTCATAAGAAACAAAGGTAAAGACACAATGACTTCAATAGACAAAAGGTCTAGCACCAAAAATTAAAAATAAAACTGTACTTGTGTGTGCATATACCTATAATAGATGTGGGTGTATTTGTGCATAATTGTTTATAATGAAAATATTGCATCAGTAAACAAAGAAATGGGGGAAACACATTGTAGTGTGCAGGAAAACCCAAGTATAGAAGTCTTATATAGATATCCAGATCAGAAAAAGTTTACATAGAGAATAACCTGGCATCATGTAACTTGGTTGATGAACTACAAATCTAGGTTGTAATCTATTCTGGAGGTTTCACTTCTCTTGTTTCCAGTCAGCATCTATTTGAATTTTATTTTAGAGTCAGAGATAAGCAGAATACTGCCTGCTCTCTTTTCCAAAGCCCACTCAGTATTTGAGAGGACCTGTGCCTTTTATTCTCAAGTGATTAGTAGTGGAAACTTTTACTGTTTCTGAACAGTCCTTATATATTCATCAAGCTATAGACCCCTCATTATGTTAACCTTTTTATTTTTGCCTAAAATAAGTCCATCTGTAATAAGAGAGAAATCTCAGCATATCAAGGTACCTACTGGCCAGCACTGTTCTAAGCAGTGGTAGTTAAATAATGGATAACTTATGATCCCTGCTTTCAAGTCTCTTACCTGAAGGGAAGGTTCTATTAAGGTCTATTCAGCTGAAGTTTGAGAACCACTTCCAAAGACATGTAAAGTGTATTATTTTTAGAACAAATATCTATAGTTACCAACACCTTGCTCAATCATTTTTGTGATGGCCAGAGATTCTTCTAAAATACAAGGCCAAAGTAAAGCATTCTAGATTATTACATCTCCATATGGTGATATGTAGAACATACAAATGGGGTTCTGAGGTACAATAAACTAAAATCTAGTAAGTCACCTGGAAACTTGTACCAAATTTAAGGGGTTTTATGTGTGGCAGTAAAGAAATCCTGAAGCTCACACTTTATTTATGTCATAACAAATCTACCTCTATCATGCCAGAATAATTCATTCACATAAAAAAACAAATAAACAAACAAAAAACAAACATAGTAAGACACTGAGATCCAAGTATATAAAGTCAAAGTTGAAAGCTGAATTTTGAATTTGTGGCATAATTTAAAAGTTGTATGGTGAAGCAAAATCCAGGTACCACCACATTCCTTATCCTTAAATTTAAATTACTTTTTTACACTTCAATTCCCTTGTCTGAGAAATTAGGATAAAACCATGGTGAAAATCACATCATAAAAAGATAAATAGAAGTGCTTCATATTTGTACACAAAATGGGAAATCAGTGATACTATTTGAGTTTATTTGTTTCAGGTTTATAGAGCCTCTTTTACACACACACAGTTAACTTAACATGATAGTCTTCAGTGTTGAAAACAATGTTTAGTCAGTTAATTCAACATATACTAAACTTTAGTGGAAAAGTTTTGAAGTGTGTTTTCCAACATGGTTTTGCAAACATGAAGTTTTACAAATGCCCTTACTGGTTCTTTCACTGCTATACCCTGCAGACTATGCAAATTGAAGAACTTATTTAATTTTTATTTCTACAGTTTTGTAGTAGCTTTGATATAGCATGCAAAATTGTAATCCTGTCTTGAGAAATTTCTCTGATGACCCCATTTCTTTTTTTAAAAAATAAAGCAGATTAGCTGTTTTCTTCTCCAGTAAATAGGCACATAAATATAAAAGCACCAAAAGGGAAATACTATTTTGCTTTTATATCACCATCTGTTACATGTCACATTCTGGGTGTTGTGTTAACTGAGGCAAACTATATACTGTTGAAATGAGTGTTGTTTATCTGCGCTTTTTAATGAAATCACTCAATTCACTGATTTCACTCAATAAATAAGAATGTTTTATAAATTACAAATTCATATTTTTATTTACTCTATAGCTTTTCTGTGAACTAAAATAACTTTAAATAAAAAAGTAAGCAGTGTGGGGATTATTCTTATTTCAAGAAAATTCTATATTATATAAATGTAAGACATTTATTTTATGTTTATTTTAGAAAAAAATAAAAGTATTTAAGATACCAAATGGACATATTAGTTTGTCATGATTATTATGGAATGAGGATTTAATAATATTAATGACTGAGAAACTACATTTACTGAGTTTATAGCCAAAGTTTAAGTTAATGTATAATTTTTCATTTAATGTAAATGCAGAATCTTTCATTAATGTGGTGTGAAGACTTTATATTTGAACACACACATGCATATACCAATAGACATAAAGAGCAGATGGAGTTTTTCCAAACAGCTTTACATTTTATACAAATGCAACATTTATGAACCCATTGTGACCAATGATGAAGAGTGAGATAAAGAAGCCAGTTCCCTTGTCCTTGAGTACTGTATAACTTATTTGTAGAACAGAATGCATGTGCAGAGAAAAGACTTACCAAACAAAATATAATTCAATACACCAAGAGAAGGAACTTCTCAAAAACCTTCAGCTATATCCAATAAGCTATTCAGAAAGAATATAATAGAAGTTTACTTCAGGCTTTCTGTCACACCATTGTTTTCCTTCTCATAGAGAATTCAAACATATTAAGAAATAATTAGATTTGAGCCATACCTTATTCATTTTCTTTTTCATTTCTTCTATTCTGAAAGTAACAGAGAAATAAAAATATAGTAGTGTATGTCCTGGCTCTGACACTTATTTGTAACTATCGTAAGGAAATTAACTCAACCTCTGATTCTTACACTTACAATCCTTGATGGATGAATCAACATTCTTAAAACAGACAAAAACTCACAAACAGAAACCTAAAAATAACCAATTGGAAAGTAGATAATAGGTGATGGATAGATAGATAATGACTTGTTATACAGTGTTCACTCATGTGTATAGATAAATCCAACAATCTGCCATCTGTGGGCTGTAGTCTCAGGTATATAGTTCAAAGGAATGAGAGCCAGTGAGCTGATGGGGTTAACTTTAATCTAAGCCTGAAGGCTTTGGAAATAAGAACACTGAAGTTGAGAGAATATGTGTCCCAACTTTAAACATTCAGGCAGAGAAAGAGTGAAACCTCCCTTCCTCCACTTTTTGGTTCTATAAAGAGCCTCAGTGAATTGGATGATGCCCACCCCCATTAGAGGGATTGCTACAATTTACTTGTCTACTGATTCAAATGATTATCTCTTCTAGTAATATTCCCAGACATACATCAAAAATAACGTTTATTCAGATATCTATGCATCCTACGATCCACTCAAATAAATAAAGAGAGAGAGAGAGAGAGGAGAGAGAGAGAGAAGTATGGCAATTATGGTCCTTGTTGTTATAGCAGGTCATATCATTGTAACTGGTAATTGTAATTACCTTCTGCCATTTGCCATGGTGTATAGTCATTGCCTTGAGCAGGCACATTAGCTGGTTCTGATTCTTTGCTTGGAGGTGTAATCCTAAACTTTATTCCTCAAGGATCTGGGCCATTAGTAGTCCTGCTTGGGTTGAGCTGTTGTTATTTTCAACTGACCTTAATATCAGGTCATGGTAACACTGAGAAACACCCTAAAGTATGTCATGTAGTCCAGACATAATCTTTCTTACTACGTTTGTGGACAGCAGTCCAGTCCTACTCCTGATAGAGAAGATCTATTATTCTAGCCAGCACAGTAACTCTACTGTGATATGAGTTACTTTTTAGAAGCAAAGCTATGTATTATTAAAATCTTGAATTTAAGATATTCAATGAATACTCAGATAATAATAGTGGGAAAGAAATGAGATTAAGAAAAAAGCAAATAAAATTACAAAATAATTGTGTATTATTTAAAAGACAAATTACCGACCACTCTAATTTATATGGAGTTTTGTGTTAAGGATTGCTTCTAGAAAATGTACAATAGTTGTTTAAGCACAGGCACAGATTCCTATAATGAGAATAGCTCATATTGTTGAGCCCATATGTAGTTGGAATTCATGTCACAATTTTTGTTTTGTTCAAGAGCTCATCAATCTTAAAATAACCATCTTCTTTCTCTAGAAGATCCCTAAGAACCTATTCTTTAATTTGAATCTCTTGATAAACATACACAGTACATGAAGAACATTAATTTTGGGGTCATTTGAAGAGGCTTATTTATTTTCTTCTTTTTAAAACATCTTTGACCTTAGCCATTTACTTTTGCTAAGACAGGAACCCTAACATATAGCAGAATAATTAGCTACTACCCCGGAATTAGTTTATACAAGGTCTGTCCTGAAAGCATTGGCCACACAAATTGTTTAAATTATGTTGATATTGGCTTGATACTTTCAGGACAGGCCTTGTTCAGGTAGTGGGAATAACAAATTATTTTATTTAAGACATACATTTTCAGAAATAGTGTGTACTAGAACGCATAAACCAAACTTCACACTGAAAACAAATAAAAATATGGATAAACAATTTAAAGATTTTATGAAAAACATCTTTCCCTCATTAAGTTTGAATCCCCGAAAAGATATATTCTCTTGGGAAAATTGGACCTTCTGATCACACGTAGATTATTTATTGCTGTTTCTGAATGGCAAGGGAAAGAAGTTGCCTTCCTATACGTAGCTGGGCTTTCCTGTGGGGTCAGCCCAGGAGTTGGTCTTGAAGTTCATCTTACCTCCAGAACCTCCTGAACACTGGGGTCCAGAGGTAACTGACTTAGCAACTTTGAACAAGCTGATGCCACCCGCAATGTAACCCTTTGGCATAGAGCCTCCTTTGTTCCAATGTGTATATAAGACTGTCCTCACTGCAAACTCAGCATGAATGCACTGCTGTTGTGGGAGAGTGGAAAACTGTGAGCAGAAACACCAGCATTCTCCAGCACCTGGCTGCTGTGGAAGCAGGAGAGTGGATGTGGAAACACCTGTACTCTGTGGTCATTAGCTTGCCACTGCCAATAAAGCATGCAAAACCTCCTAAAGGCTCCACGCAAGTTCTTTGTCCCTAGACCAGGGCCCTCCCACTGTCCTCACTTGGTGATCTCAGACCCAACAAGATTAGACCTGACACTGAGAAACATCAAATACTTTTGGTATTCACACCCATTTAAAGCACAAACTTGCATCACTAGTGTTTCACAATCTTCAAAATATGAATTATGCACCAAACATGCATTAATTCAAGTTTACCAGAATTATACCTAATATATATATATATATATATATATATATATATATATATATATATACACTCTCTTGAAGATAATATATTTATTCCAGTCCTCAATGGTATCTGGTATCTCATAAATAATGCTTCATAAATAATTGTAAATAAATACCTAACAGAGACAAAAATAAAGCATAATCGAAAAGACATATTAGAAGGAAGAGAGAGCAGAAAGAGATACATATATAGTGTTTACACTAAAACACTAATACACAATGTATTTGAACATGGTAACTATTGGACATGAACATAAAAATTACTATCTTTGAAAAAAGGTAAAGTAAAAATTAAGGATGATTCTTTATACTTATGGAGTTCACTGGTAGTAGTTTTGATCTTGAATTTTGGGAATGACTCAGCAAGTAAACCATCAATTTTTCAAACAACCTATAGCTAAATGTCAATCTCACTCTTACATGTTTTAAATGGAATTTGTCTAGATTCAAACTAAATGATGAATTTTATCAAATATGTACTTAAGCTAATTATTTTTCAATTAATTTAAGAAATGGTTCCAATACCAAAAATAAAAGCCATCTTACAAAGTAGCTGTGTTAATTATCTATTACCATAAGAATGCTCATTAACAAACTACCTAAAAATTCACTGATATCCAACATTAAGCATTAAGCTTTATCCTTTTTACCCTTTTTTCCATAGCTCTTAGGTCAGCTAGTATGGTTTTCCTCCAAGTCACAAATCTGCAGTTTAGCTGAAATTTTCATGAACTCAGCTAGCCTTGGGCCTAGGCTTCAGGGATACTGGTTGTCTGGAGCTTTTCTTTCAAGTTACAATAGCAGAACTGCAAAAGAAGCAGAAAAGTACCAAAGCAAAATACCCATACTTATTTCATACATATGCCTTAACCCCATTGGCTAACACAAGTTACTTGGCCTAGTTGAATTTATGGTTTAGGAAACCATTGCCAGTGTGTGGCTTACTGTACTACCAATGGAAAATAAAGAACTGGGAATAAAATCCATTCCACAGTAATGTTAATTATAAGTGGGGTCCAGTAACCAAGACAGTTTATTCTGAGACCCCTAGTTAGAAATCAAAATGCTACGTGTTTTTCATATACTATCAATATATTGTTGTCATTATAGATGATTAGCACATTGTGCAGAATTGTACAGAGAGTTGATATATTTCTGATGCAAAATGGTAAAGAGCTATAGCTATCCCAGAAAATATACCGTGAAACTATTGTGCCTGGCTGTGTAGTGGCTTTGTCAAGTTAGCTAAGCTAGAACTATATTTTCTAGAATTTCTTTCCCTAAATACTTCTGAAATAAGGTTTACAATATGGAAAAGTTGAGCAAGATTTGGAGAAAGTAGTAAAGCAGTAGCTATTTCTTATGCTCTGAAGATCAAGAAAAAGTATTCCTTTTGTGAGATCACATGTTGTTGCTGACTCTATCCTTGGCAATGACCTTACCCTGGCTGCAGCTCTAGGTCCTATGATTGCCTACTTCAGCTTTTCTCAGTCCTAGGCTAGGCACCAATGCTGCTGTGTGGTATTTCTCAGGGTACAGCATAGGTCAACTGCATCATCGAAGTAGGAGATGATCAGAGGTAGATGCAGTGTTGTATTTGTACTGATTAATGTTTAGAAGTTGGCTTTCTGGAAAATAAAATGTCTAACCAAAACAATTTGCCCATCCTGGCTGGTGGCACAGTGGATAAGGAGCTGGCCTGTGAACCCAAAAGTCACTGGTTCGATTCCTAGTCAGGACATATAACAAGGTTGCTGGCCAGATCTCCAGCCAGGTCCATGCCTGGAGATAGATGAAAGGCAACTATACACTGATTTCTGTCTCCCTCTCTGCCTCTATCCTTTCCCTTCTCTTAATAAATAAAGGCTTTAGAAAAGACAATAAAAGAAAAGAATTTGCCAGTTTCTATAATAAATAATTTCTCACCGAGGCCTATTCACCCAAGTAAGAATTTCTCTACAACTTTTTAAAATTTAACCTTTGGCACTCATGACCTAAAATGAGACAGCTCTGTAACTCTACCAGAGAGATGAGTTCCATGCTTTCATGTGATGTCCCATTTTGTCTTTGAAGTTTCCCCATTGTCATGGTTTCCATTTTCCACCCTCTCTGCCATTTCTCATTATGACTACCAGGCTCCTGTAGTTGAATAAGGTTTAATATCTATAACAAAACCCTTTTTTCTACAGAACTGGTTCATCATCTTGATTCATTCTTACTACCATTAAAATGGTAGTAATTAATTACATACATATACATGTGTGTATATATAGTTGAAAGTGTTCTATATCTCGTGAATAATTTTTATAACACCTATAAACTGACATTTGGCGCTCTTCACCTCTCCAGTCTCTCCCTCTCTTCTCCACATATTGACCATATTTATGTATTGCTAGTCAAATGAAAAAACAAACAAACATTTTCCCCTGCTCCTCACATCCATATTTACATTTTGTTACCACCTTTAAGACTATATTTTTTTGATTGCTAACTAATGACCCAATATTTCTGGGTACTATATTTTGATACAAGGATCATCTATGTCTTCCTCATTTTTTTCTATTATAATATATACTGGCAAACTAGACAATGTTGTCAACAAAATTCTGGTTTGGATTTCATCAAAGTACATACTTGCACGATGTGTGGAAGGCAGAAAAGAAGAAATCATTAATTCTCCCCTGGCCTCATGGGTGGGTGTGTGGACTGATGACATTCCCGGGTTTGTAGCAGTTCTCAGTGAAGCTCTTACACATCAGCAGGTCCACTGCTTCAGTACAGCAGGCCATTAAATCATGGATGGCAATTTATCGCGCTTCTGTTATTTTCTGATTTTTCAAAAGCACGATTCCTCAAACTAGAAGGTTATGCTCTCTAAAATGTTTTTCTGATGATAAATTGGAAGATCTTTACCTAGGTTCAAAAATCAACCATAAAAGCAAAAACGAGAAGACTCTGGTTTGTCTTTATCAGAAACTGCTCTGAGGGTCAGGCATTCTTGACTATTGATATACAAATAAAGAAGAGGAAACTCCTCATTTATTTTTGCCAACCCTGAGTGTTTTCTAATAGCTTTTTGGTAATTTCTTCACAGTCTCCTAATCTTGCTTTCAAAATATAATCCTTTTATATTTAGATTTTTAAGCAAAGGTTTACATCAAAAACCCATTGTCCCTTGAGAAACAGTTAATTTTTATGACTTCATTTTAGTAATCTGGGTTGGTATGGTGACAGGGAGAGGATACTAAACATCTCACCCTGTACTGTAAACACCTTTGGTTCTTTCTGAGCCTATGTGCTTGAACTTTTGAACTTGGCTGATAATTTTTTCTCGTCTTCCTCTTCTTCTTTCTCTACTTTCTACAGAAAGAGCTATTTATTTTCATTTTTTATGTTTATTAGAGCTACTCAGTATGTCAGTCTGGGCTTAACAATATTACATACTTTGGTCCTCAAGCTCTTTCACATAAAACATAAGAGGGAAGTATAGAATGGCTCCATAGTGAATTATTAAAATTACTGATATATTCACTAAATAAAGGCTTCACACATCTATTAAGATTTCAGTCCATTTTTGTGGTCCCCTAATTCTTCATTTTTTAGTGAATAAAAATTATTGTTGGGTATGGTTGAATAGAATAAGCTGTATTGTTTTTCTTTTTAAGGAAGGAATGGATGACTAAAGGATGACTAAATGTTATTTTAATTTTGCTGTTTAAACATTTGGATGTTTTATAAATCAGTTATGTGGGTGTTTTGACAAATTTTACAACAAATTCACTTCCTAATTTACTAAGACTGTAATTCATGTTTTGACTGCTTAATCTCAGGGAATAGGCAGTTTCCATAAGATTAGCAAACAACTAAATGAAGTATTTATAAATACTTAATTTAAGATTTTGGGGTACACCGACATATCTGTATCATCATAATTGATCAGAGATTTGAACATAAATATTTCTATTCCTTCAATGAGGTCATAGTGGCACAGCTGCCTGCAATCTAACATAAAGATTGGGATGCTGGCCACTGCTATGATCTACCAGTGCCTTCCTATTTAGCATAATGTCTTGGAACTCTAGATGCACTTAATGTTCTGAATTTCAAAGATAATAGTTTACAGTAATGATAAGCATATTATATAGTTATGTATTTTTTGTGTGTCTACATGACAGAGAGAGGAGACTGAGAGTGGGAGAGATGGTGGGAAATCAAATCAACTGGTTTGAATGAACTAAGGAATTAAAATAATTTGGTAGTCACAACCGGATGGGAATTTATGGTTTGAAATATTTTAATATGAAACTCTATTTATATTTAAGTAATAAATTGCTAACAACAATACAATTATTTCAAGATTAACTTTTATTTTCTTTGAGCTAACTTGACATTGATGCTGCTCATAGCATAAATTAATAATTTATATTATAGATTATAATTGCTCTAATTTGAATTATATACATGGAAATATATATATATATATATATATGCATGTGTGTATCCATATATATTTTTAAAATATCTATATATACACTTATAAAGGTATAAGTATATACATATATGTATATTTATGTATATAGTATATACATAGTATATATACATAACATACATATAACTATATATATAGATATGTCTATATAGATAAATATAGTTATATATGTGTTGTTTAACTCTGTACTGAAAAAAATGCTTCTATATTTTATTTTCTTTATTTAGTTTAAGATTGGTGGTATGGATGTACCTGGAGACTATTATGCTAAGTGAAATAAGCCAGTCAGTAAAAGACAAATACCATATGATCTCACCTATAAGAAGAAGCTAACAAACAAAATAAACTAATGAACAAAACAGAACATCAGGCATGGAAACATGGAACAGACTGTAAGTGACCAGAGAGGGGTTGGGATGGGAGATAATGATGGAAAGAAAAGGAAAGCACTTGACAAAGGACATCTATGAATGAACTGTGGACATGACAACAGTGTGAAAATTTACTGTGGGAGCAGGGTTGTGGGATGAGTGGAGGAGGGCAAAGGGAGAAATATTGCAACAACTACAATAGAACAACAATAAAGTCCTGGCTGGTGTGGCTCAGTGGATTGAATGCCAGCCTGCAAACCAAAGGGTCACCAATTGGTTTCATTCCCAGCCAGGGCACATGCCTAGGTTGTACCAGGTCCTCATTTGGGAGTGTGTGAGAGGCAACCACACATTGATGTTTCTCTTTCTCCCTCCCTTCCCCTCTCTCTAAAATTAAATAAATAAAATCTCTAAAAATAAAAGATTAACAATAAAAAGTATTTAAATGTTATTTTATTTTTAACTATTAATTCATTGTGTTATATATTGCTTATGATTTTTATACATTGTAAAGTACATCTAGTAGAGTTGGAATCTAATCTTTGAGTAGAAATAATGGTCACTACTTGTATATATTTACCTGATTCCTATAATTTATTCATCCAGGGTACTTACAGTATAATTTATGACATATATTCACTATGAATTATAGAAGAATATTTACAGAAATAAATGAAGCCACAGTATGTTCCCCTTTTTTTGCCTTTTATGTTATATTATATTTTGTTTTTCTCTTTTATTGAGCTAAATATTTTAATTATTAATAAAAATAAATAATAATAAAGTACCATTATTTCTTTCTACATTTTTCTGGACTTATATTGTTTTAAGACATTTAATATTCCAAGAAAGGTACTTTTTCTTTTTTTATAATGGAACCCCATGTTTGGTTATGAACATATCTATTTGAAGCAGGTCTTGAAATGGTCATTTATGCTTTTGTTATTTCAAGATTTGATTACTGCCACCCTCTGCTGGTTCTTGGCCCAAGCGGCTCATGAAATAACTCCAGGATGTTTCTGCCAGGTTCTTCTTGCAGAAGACATTGGTTTGAATATATTTTCATACTTTATTTTGATTTTTGTCCAAATTACAGGTAAAATGATATATTGATTATAAACTAATCCCTTTCTCTCTAAAGTTTTAAGTAACATTGGATTACTACTAACAAGCCATTAAAAAAAAATTTTCTTAACAAAGTTTCTGCTAATTTCAAGAGTGGCCTATAACCATTTCATAATAAAGACTTGTAAAATTGTTATGCACCCTTATTTATAGAGTTCCTTCAATAAAAGTATGTTTTGGTAAGATATGTGTGTATGTATGCATGTGTGTGGATTCCCAACAAACTTGTTTGTATCTTAACATTTTATACACTCTATGAAAAATATTTTAATTTACTGTTTTATTGAATTTATTGAGCTATATTGGTTAATAAAATTACATAGAATGCAGGTATATAATTTTATGATACATCATTTGTACTGTGTGTTTATCACCCCAATAATTATCCTTCCATCCCAGAAAAATAATTGTAAAATCCTGTTTCAAAGTAATCACTCTTGAATCCACATCACTTTCTAACTTGTCAGATGGTATGTTACATAAAACTGTGACTACAATACTCTTACACAGTGCTATATATATTCTAAATTTAAGTTTTGGATTTAATGGCTAAAAATAAATACGTAAATAAAAAGCAGATCAAATATCAGAATTTTTAAATTTGGGAACTGACTTATTTCAGTGAGCAGAACATGCTTTAGATAAACTCAGTATCACAGAATTACTCATATATGTATGTGAGGACACATATACACATATATATAGAAACTTCTCATAGTAAATATTTATATATATACACTAAATATATATATATATACTAAATATATATACAGTATATATATATTTACATATACACTAAATATATATATATATATATATTTATATTTAGTATGAGAAGTTTAGGTTACAAGGATATATACGACAGTATATAAGACAGCATTGGGCCTTCATATTATTTATATTTTAGGAAAGCAGGTGAAAAGTTTACACAATTGCAATACAAGCAATTGTCCTGTGCTACATAAGATACACATAGTACAATTCAAAGGAGGGGAAATATGAAGGTCAATAAAAATTATATAAAGGATTTGAGAGATTTTTAGAGGATGAAAATTTTTACAGGAGGGAACAGAAGTAAGGACAGGGTAATTCAGAATGAAGAAATAACCAGATGGGTAAAGGCACAGAGGAACAAACATATAAAAAAAGATAAAGTCACAAAGTTTGATAGGAATATATGTTTCTGGAAGGGCAATAGGGAGAGAAAAGGACAAAAATTTGAAGGAGGAAGGAGAAGTGTCAAAGCTTTTTAGTAATTCATCACAAAAATAAGGAGAAAGTTTGGAAATAGGGCGGTGGTGTGTTAATAATGAGACTCTACAAGGTTAAATTATTGATGCCATATAGGGTATTGTTGTGGCCTTACGAACGACGAATGATGAAGGCTGGGCTGGCGTCAGGAACAGGAATAAACAGCAGTAGCCGCTATATCCAGATGTACATGTTCTTTGAGTTTTTGATTCATAATTATTATTAGGAATCATTGTGACATCCACTGTATCACATGAGCAAATGGAGCATCAGAAAGTTTTAATAGTGTCGCCATTTTTACTTCCTTTATTGGATATCGGAACCAAGAGTCAAATGGTGTGACAAACTTCTCAAGTCCAAATGATGTCTATAAAATCATTCCGTCTAAATTGTAAAAGACACATAAGAAATTCTTATCCTTTAGAAAACTACTATCCTCCCTCTTTAAAATATTGTTCTTTTAGTAGAATGTGCTTTAGGCCATTATTTTTAAGCCTTCTGGAAGGAAAAACCCAGGTTACTGAACAATAGGTAAACATTTAAGGCCTGTGTACAATCCAAGGTATTCAAAACTACTTATCAACTAAGAACCCAGACTTCTAGTTAAAATCAGTACATGACAATTTTTGTTTGTTTGTTTGTTTGCTTGTTTGTTTGGCCTACTCTTTGAATAGCAGCTGCAAATATGTCCCAGGTTGGGGGTAACTTCTCTGCATAATTTATAGACTGAAGCTTGAGGAAGTGTTGCAGTGTAAATCTTGTTCAGAAGACTAATGAGATATTGACCTTCATGACACACAGTACCTTTGTTTGCTACCTTACTCTGTTGATAATGCATAACAATTGGGAATTTTCATCCTTGCCAAGGTGGAAATAGGTAAATCCTCACATAAAGGAACCTCTGTGCTTGGTGACCACCTCAAGCAAATATTTACATAACAAAGGCCACTATTGCTGCATAGTAATTTGAAAATAGATTCCATTTAAATAAACACAATTGTTTATAATTATTTATAAATTGCTAAGGCATTCAGTTACTTGAAAATGTCAGCTAAACCTAACAAATGACTAAAATATAAAAAAAAAAACATTTCAGTAATTTAATAATTTGTAAGTTAATGTTAACCAATTTTATAGCTTTTCATTTTTGGGGAAAGAGTAAATTCATCTCATGGAAAATTATTTCTATGTATTTATATTGTAGTTTAAAGCTATTTTTTAAACAAGGAATTTTGTAATGTCAGAATGTACTTTTGCTATTTTACTTGTAGCAATTTTAAAGAGAACAATTACTCAAGTGTGAAATATTTTACACTCTACAATAGTTTTTCCATTAATCCAGTTTCTTTTCTTTTATTTTTTTTTAAGTACTTTTAGAACTAGGACTTCTCATAAGTTGCTATTCATATTACTCTCACCCTAATCAAGACTATTTACATTAAAATATTTCATTCTGTTGTAATAATAAACATGTACATTTGTTGTAATAAAAGATACAGGACTATGAGAAGCTGATATGCTTGTGCCTTGCTGTTGTTCTCCCCTAACGTTATGACTACCCAAACTGAACAAACATTCTGGCATACTTGCAACTGAGCCAACTGGGGACAAGCACCTTGGTACATGGCCTAACATGGCTGTCCCACACAGCTGCCCCTGGCTCACCACAGCTCAGCATGGCTGCCGCCTACCTCTCCCTGCCTCTCCCTTGGTGGACCAGCTGCCTCTTTCTTCCTAGCCCAGGCCACATGGCCGAATCCTTACAGGAGCAGGCGCAGCTCCTCCCTTACTAACTACTCAGGTCCTCCCTTACTAAGGAAGCACAGCAATCTCCATCTCTTTCAGATGACCCTGATTTTAAACCCTGACCTGGAGCTTCCAAAGGGACCTGCTATGCGGCTCTTCCCACAATGCGCTACATGTTCCAGTTTCCCCAAGTTATTTGTTTACATTCTCTTGGTTGCCATCTTCAGTCAGGGCTAGAGAGACTCAGTGGTGCAGGGGCATCTGCCTCGCCTGGCTAGGTCACGAGTCAGGATACACCCTGAAGTCCTTTTGCCCAGGGGTGGCGGCCCCCTTCCCTTTGAAAGACTTGCCATGGTTGTGCAAAGTATCTTGAATGTTGTTATCATCCCCTTCCCCCATCCCCTATGCCCAAACCATGGGCTGGGGGGTGTTCAGGGACCCCTTGCTTTGCACCCCATTTCACAATGACGTATAAATTCAGTTTGCACAGTTACGCTTTGTGAATTGTTACTTTCTTAAATTATCTATAAAGCATCCAGCTTTGTAAGTCCAGCTAGTGCAGAAGCCATTTTCTGAAATTTCACTTAACTCTGTGTGTGTGTGTGTGTGTGTGTGTGTCTGTGTGTGTGTGTGTGTTTATGAGGGCGGAGGAGTCATAATGAAACTAACTACATGGGGCTTTTGTGACTAGAGTTTGCTTGTTTCCTATTTGTTTTGTACAGAAAGCAGTTTTAAAAATAAAGAAGCACAACGGCATGAGAAAGCATTAACTTACCTGACTGAATATTCAATATTTCATACTTATTAAAGTGCAAATAAAGTGTTAATGAAGCTTATCTATTCATTACAGGAGGACCTAGAGGATCCCCGCTGAGAAACACTTTGTTAGCAGTTGCTTGGAATGGATGAACATAATAGTGATGCTGTCTCATCTCAAACATTTTGTAATTCAATTTACTTTTAAATTCAGATAAGTTTGAATTTAGAGTTTTTAGCCTACTCTAAGGATATGGCTTGTGGAGAGCAGGACTAATAAAACGACATTGGTCTGGTCAAGGTAGGATAAAATATGCAAAACAAAATGACGTCAGTCATGTCAGCAAGGATGGCTATTGGTCAGTTCAAGGAGGGAACTAAGTCGTGCCTGGCAGGGTGGAGTGTTTGAGATATATGCACACATAACCTGGACAGATGCATCTGTACAGGTGAAAGTACCCCAGCCTAAGTTTATCTGAAAGCTGCAACTTACCAAGTGTCTTCAGACACTTATCAAGAGGCCCAAGGCTATAAGACCCCCAAGGCTATAATTGAGGTGGACTTCAGAGTCACCACTGAGACATCAAATCTTCCCGCACACACCAAGGTGCTGTTCCTCATCATGCTCATCTCCCAACTGCCATACTGTGGAAGGCTCTGTCACGCTGAACTGAGGACTTGACACTGCCACCAGCCTGTCTCTGGAGGCTCTGCCCTGTTAGGCAGTGACAGCTCATCTGCCTACTGTGCTGTCTCCCAGACCCTCAAATTAAGACTCTGGGACTCAGGTTCATTATCCCCTAATTCCCTTGTGTGATAGTATTACTGGTTGCATATGAGTGATTATTATTGTTATTAGGTTAGTATAAATTTGGAGCAAATCTGCCTTAATAAAAGCTGATTGAACCTGCATTAATAAAAGCTGAGCGAATAGCGGTTACCTGTGTTGGCTTCCTGTTATTTCTTGGTATCAGTGTTACCTGTAGGTAGTTGTACAGATGGCTTGGCACATTTAGTCCTGAAGTCCCAGTTCAGACAACCTGAGTGGGAATAGAAGTCTAGTTTATAGGAAAGACTATGCCATGAAACACATGCTCGTGACATGGCTAAAGGCTCGTGACAATTTCTATTACAAATATAGCTGTCAGTCTTTGAAAAGGTATTAAAGCAATAAAAGTGTAAGGCAGTGTGGAACTGCTTCTTAATATTTTTGCATAAGTAATTGTATGGAATGTAAATGAAAGAGACTGTCGATTATACAGCAATTACACAGTAACCGTGATTAAAGACAAATTATAATGGTTTATTGTGTAAGGCAGCACAGTAAATAAAACACATGCTAGTGCATTTCTTTCCTGGAAGATGTGTATGTAGTCTTTGGCCTTTCCTCTCCAATAACCTTGTGTTTTTATACATTTTATTATAGGGCCATCTTATTGCAGTTGAAGAGCTGAAGATGAGAAGCCAATTACCTATGATCAAGGCCATTCTCTTGTCCAAGGTTACAAAAGAGAAGATTAGAGAAACTGTTTAACTTTCCCCCCTGTTTTAGGACAATGTTGAAAATGGAAGTTAAAAACAGGGGCATTAGAAAACAAAGCATCTTTTTGTTTCTCCCTGCCTTGAAACTTTGTTCCCGCAAGGACACTCACTGTTTGCCACTGTTAAGTATCACTTCAGTCATCTCCCTGAACTCCATTCTAAACTAACTGTCCTCCAACGTTCTCTCCTGCTTATTTTCTCTTGAACAAGATGGCCTTCAGATTCTCCTCAGCTTGCCCAAACTAAGGATGGGCTCCTTCCTCACCCGAGGTCCCTGACCTCTCTTTTCTTAGAGAATTTTAGGGGAAGTGAAAAAAAAATCTTGAGTTCAAGCAAATGTATACATCTGCAATATAATGTTTATGCTATAATTATGAGTTTTCTGTGGAGGAAAAGGGTTTGCATATGAAACCTGACCAGCTCAGGGGAGGTCTGTGTGGCAGGTTTACAAATTCAGACTGAAAGTAACTACAAAGGATGTCTGGAATTAAAACTAAAACATACTAACTAAAAGCAGATCATGGCAGGCTGTCTTTGTCCTAGGCTCGAATGTTCCCTCACAGAAGTCAATCTTTAATCAAACCTGACTATCTTCTTTTTGCATCTATGATAACAGGCTTCTGGAATGTCAAGGTAACTTCCCTTTTCCCTAATCTCTGAGATACAACCCCCCTCCAGAGCAAAGATCACAAATGTCCTCATTGATATTGCTATGCTTATAGTCGACTGTTAACTATCCTGTAGCCACCTAACTAAAAAAGGTATGTGTCTATCATTTTATTTTTTATCCAATCCCAGAGGTTTCCCTGCTTTGCTTTCTCCTTCTTCCCTAATCTGTAACCAATGGCTTTCATGTAGCCCATTTACCTCTTCTCTTTTGATTGCAATGCATAAAATAAGATGTGAAACTGCTGTTTTCTAGAGCATTTTCTCAATACATTGAGATTTTGCTTCATGGTAATTGTCATCAGTTTGGCTCAAATAAATTCATAAAATTTATGTACAGGTTTGAATGTTTCTTAAATTGACATTTCTTAGGAGATGTTCAAAATAAAAAGCGATTGCATCTTTAATATTTAAGATGAGCCAAATGCACATGAAAGGGAATATTTAAATTTGGTTAAAATGCATAATTTTATCACTTGTTAAGAGTAATATTGATAATTTTAAAAATGTTGGGCTAAGTAAACTGTATTCAAGAAAAATATATCAAGAAGAATTATCACAATATCATGCTGACTTATTTTAAATAATTTCTTATTATTGGTTTCTTTACACAAATTTTGTTGTTAGTTTTGCCATAGATATTTTTTTAAAGGTAATTTTTTGCTCTTTTTTATTTTATTATATTTTAAAGATTTTATTCATTATTTTTAGAGAGAGAGGAAAACAGGGAGGAAGAAAGGGAGAGAAACATTTATGTATGGTTGCCTTTCACTTGCCTCCAGCTGGGGACCTGGCTAGAGACCTGGCTTGTAACCTGGACATGTGTCCTGACTGGGAATTGAACCAATGACCCTTGGGTTTCACATGCCAGTTCTCAATCCACTGAGCCACATCAGCCAGGGGTGATTTTCTTTTTTTAAAGATTTTTACCTCCCTCTGGTGTTTCTAAAATAAATAGCAATCCACAATCTGCAATGAATACCAGAATATCTGGCCAGTGGCCCTCTCTGACAATATCTTGTGGATTTTAACCCTCATTTACTTAACAACAGTTATACTGGCCTCTTGCTATTCCTTAAATATACTAATCAGACTTCTCCCTTTTCAGTTCCTTATTCTCAGTCTTGAAAACTAGTCATTCTATTCATTCCTCTATATCCCATCTTATCTCAAATGTCACCTCTTCTGAATGGCCTGTTACACCTATAATATATGAACCATCACACCTATAATAATGGGTATAATTTTCTGCATAACCAATACCTATAATAATGTCTGCAAACAGTAATAACTCAATATATTTATATAAGAATGAATAAATGTATGAACAAATCATTGTTTTAGTTGTTTAGCATTCACTTGTAAGAGTGTTACAAAGTGGGAGAAAGTCAGAATCCTTTGCTCTGCAGTTTGGGGATGGGGAATGGGGTGAGGCCAGGTGGACTAGCCTTTGTTTTTCTTGGTGCCAAGAAAACAGGAGAGGCTTTACCCAGAGGGCAGTGTCAAAAAGGCTTACAGTGCTATGCAAAGTCCAGTCAGTGGTCAGAACTGTTTACTGTACATGTTACATCAAAGAGGATTTAAAATAGGGGGCAGCCATCAGTCTCCCAGCTTCCCCAGATGGACATACAGACAGGGACTCATTCACTTTCCTGATTGGACCCACTTGGCCTGAGAACTCACCTGGTTTGAGGGGAGAGGGGAACAAAGTGGGGAAGGGAGACATGCAGTTTGCGTAGAGAGAGGGAATTACCTGTGGTATAAAAGTTGGGGAGTGTGAGCAAGACCCTCTCCTAATTGGGTATAGTAGCTGCCGGGAACTTTGAATTTATAACTGGAATGTTAAATTGTGAACTGTTGTGTTTCTGAAAGATGGTATCCATTGCTTGTCTGTTTGAAATATAGCCTAATTAGCCAGGACTGTATATTTCGGATTTTGGATGTTTTTAAAGGGAGTGAGATTTAACAGCGCTATTGCACCTTTAATATAAATTTGTATAACCTTCAAATAAACAAAATACCTTTCCTTTCACCAAACTCTGTTTTAGGGTTCCCTGATCCACAGAGAAGCCTCAGTGCCATGGATGAAATGAACCTTCCCAGGCAGCTTGTGCTAGTGAGGGGAAGGCCGGCCAGTGTCTGACAGACAAAGGCCTCGATGGCCCACCTCCAAAGGTTTCTGTGGATTACAGAAGGTTGGGGATGCATGTACACACTACAAATTGTTACCACAGAAGAGTATTCAAAAAAAAAAGGGGGGGGAGTTGTTAAGTTTAGATAACAATAGAAGGAATGTGAGGATGTGCTTCAGGCAATGGTCTGTTAGACAAGGTGACGTCAAGAACTCCAGGTGGCCCGTGGAGTTTTAGAAAGGTTGAGGTTACATGTGCATTAAAGTTTAACATCTACTGCAGGTGCGGTACACAAATTAAGGAAGTTGTGGAAGTTTAGGTCACAGGGAAGGTTTCAATGGATATATGGAATATTCCCAAGGCCAGATTCGTACCAGGGTCCTCTCAGCTATAGCATCAAGGCTTGTATGCACCAAGCTTTCCCGATTTTCCAGTCAGGTCTTATATGCTTGGCCTGGCCTGCCCAGGGCTCCATGCCCTGACACCTTTCCAGGCAGACCCTGACACTCTGTTACTAAGAGTCATTTCTGGTGGCAAGCAAATCTAGCCCATTAAAACTGAGGACCCCGCTCCCCCACCAAAGGGTCTTGTTACAAGAGCACAATTCTAATACTTTTTTGTCTGCTTTTTAATGTTCATAGAAATAATCTTGTGTAGATACTATTATTCCACTTTTATAGATAAGAAAATAGATTTAGAGAACTAAAGGGATCCAACTCAGGTAATCCAGTTTTTATGTGCTTTGTAGCAGGGAGAATAATTTAGGCTATAAAGGCTATGGGTACAGATCAGGAGGTACTGAATTATCAATGGAAAATGTACTTGGAAGTATCTAATAGGGAGGGTGTTCTATAGTGTGGGATGGGCAAAAGTGAGTTTATAGTTGTAATACAAATAACTGATACAAATTAATAAATAAAAAGAATAAACTCTGTTTTGCATATTCACAGTTGGAAACCTACTTTGGCCCACCTGTAACATGTTAGAGTCATGGTGAGTAATAAGTACTAGTTTAAACTATGGAAATTAATGGAATTATCCAGACATTTGAGTGTGTAAGAAAAGATAATTTAGCAGGAAAATAACATTTATATGTATGAATTGATATACATAGATTCAACTTTTTGAACTGGGTAAAACAAATTTTTCATTCTTACTTCAAGAGGTATTACAATGTGCAACTCGGAAATATGAAACTTAAGTCAGATTGTGCTGTTTTCATTCACACTTGGTAAAACATTAAATACTTTTGATTTTATTCTCTACATATTTTCCTAATCTACCTTCCATCTTCTTTCCTCTACTTTAGCTGGGCCATTACATTTCTTATTTTATTTTCTGCAACAACCTTCTAACTTATCTATGAATTGGTACCTAGTTTGGTTCCTCTAGATCTTTTACTGAATAGCATAAAATTGTCTATACTGAGTGGTTAGTATAAATAAGCCTGAATTATCTTTCTAAGTTCCACTACCCTCCTCTCAGGCAGCACAGGCATGAGTTCTCATGCCTCACAGTGCTCACCACCAAAGTACAGCCTTTCTACCTTTGCAATCCAATTTCAAGGGCAGCATTCACTTTTTGCAAAAGAGACACATTGGAGACAGGGTGAGTATGGTACAACCTACAGGTAACCACAAATTCAAGAATGAGGAGTTTAACAAGAGGAACCTGTAGACCTGCTCAGCCTGTCAATGAACAGTGTTGTGCTCTTGCAGGGGCCTGGGGTCTAGGATTCAGAAAGCAATATAGTGGTAGGAAGGTTGCCTGAGCATCTTGCCCTTTCAAGGGATCACAGGTGAAATGAAGCTTCAGGCTAGCCCAAGTGACAAAGACCATGTACCTATAAAATAAAATGCCTGAATTTGGAAAGGGTGAAGGAGGACTATTGTACTCACTGCTTTGTTCCCAGTGCTCTGATACCCAGTAGGTGCTCAACAAATACTGCATTGAAAGGAATCAGTTTGGTCCTGGCTGGTGTGGCTCAGTGGATTGAGCAATGGTCTGTGAATCAAAGGGTCGCTGGTTCAATTCCCAGTCAGGACACATGCCTGGATTGCAGGCCTGGTTTCCTGTTGGGGTTGAATGACAGGCAACCGCACATCAATGTTTCAATGTTTCCCTCCTCCTCTTTCCCCCTTCCTTCCTCTTTCTCCAAAAATAAACAAATAGAATCCTAAAAAATAAAACAAAGAAACAAAAAACACAAAGAAAGGAATCAGTTTGAATATCTACACAATCTGAGACTGAGAAGTGACTTGCAATGTCAAACTTCAATAGCTTTCTCTGCAAAGTGAGGATTCCATGGGCTTATGTGTGTGAACACACCAGTTAAATTCTAAAGCAAGTTACAAATGAGAAGAATGAACAATAAGGCTGTTTCTATGTAGTGCATGTAAAAATATTTCTAGATATTAATATTAATTTTCATTATTAAAGAGCAGTGCCAGTTTCTCAGTAATATTCTTTTTATTAAAAAAATAGATCATACAAGTTTTAAGAACATATTATTCATGCAATTCAACAAAACTCTTTTAATTTGTAGGAAAAAAGTATAGGTCGTGAACATTTTTATTTTTCTTCAGTTATTTCCCCTGCAAAAAAGACTACTCTTTATAGATTATAAGCTATATCCAAGAGTTTGTCTTGGTATGCAAAGAATTTTATGTTTGGATCACTGTTTCCTTTTCCATCTTCATCCCACTTCCAAACTATACATTAGAATAGCAGAATGGTAGCCTACATCTGTCTGTGCTGAGCCATCCTTATTTTGTTGAAATTGTAATGTTCTTTTCACCTGTGAGCATTTGAGTGCACTATGAGTCTATAACCCTCTTTCTGCTCACCTGTGACTCATCTCTGTAATATTTCAGATGGAGAAAGACTGCTTTATCATCATCACATATTACTTTTTTGTGAGCTATACGCACTGTACAATATTTGTGATGAAAATGTAAATGTGACACCCGTGTTGTAACAACACAAAATAATTTCATACATGGCAATATAGTATAACTTTACATCTAACATTAACTATATAGATTTAAAAATATATATCAATTATCTTATTGTGCATTTTTCCTTAGGAAAATATGTTGGTTTAAATACAATTGAGGACAAGTCAATGTCTTTTTTTTTCTCTAGGTTAGTATTTCTCAAATAATGTTTGCTGAGATGTTAATATTAGATGTTAATATTACTGAGATGTAAATAAGAATTTACACTTGAAAATTATCTTATATTGTTAGTGAAATGGATATTGGGGATACCAGCAGATATATATTAAGCAGTGTTTCCCAAATTCTTGAACATAGAATAATGTATGTAGAAATGATACTTTGCAAAAGTAGTAATGTAGACCTCTTGATTTATCTTTACAGGAAAAGGAACAAAATAATTCTGCCTTGAGAAATTTTCCCAAAATATCTCTATAGTTATGTGTCAATGCCTAAGATTCTAATTTGAGCGCCTTTGTATTAGCATTTTGTTTTATGTTAAACTATCCCTAAGAAAGCAGCTCCAAGTTATGCCTTACTTGTTAAGTATACTTTGTATTAAAACTGCCTTTGAAAGTTAATGTTGAAAACCATTTAGATAGGTCATAGAAACCTCAGACATTTGAGAAGATGCTGCTACTCTAACAACAAATATCTGACTGAAAAGAAGGGGGTCAAACAACATTACTTTAACATTTTTCTAAGGGTCAAAATGTTACGACAGTGGAAAATTACAACTGGCTAGTTGTGCCATCAAACCTTCCCCAAAAAATTGCTATCGGTAATCTACCTCAGGAATGGAGTCATTTGGAGTTAACCATTATCCAAAATCTATTTACAAGTTAAGAGCTCTCTAAGCCTCCAGCCATGGAATTGTGACAGTATAATAGATGGTGTGCATTGCCTTTGGAAAAATGAAGGTTACTTACCTATAAGCCCATTTTTCAGCCTATGTATCATTATCTATCAGCCATTAGAAAGCCAGTCATCGCCCCAAAGCAGTTAACTTGCTGATTGGTTTCTGATTATTATATTTCCTTGGGCAACTGATTGATTTGTATCATTTTTTTCCCTCTCTGGCCTGAAAAAAGATTTGTGTACCAGATAATTTGCTCCGTACTTTCTGCCACTAGGGGGAGTTTTGTAGTTTCCTTTCAAATACTGACACTAGAACTTTGCCAGGAGGCTTCAACTGTGTTCCAAAGGTAATGTAATGACAAGGATGGTTCCTAAGGACTAAGAATCGCTGCGTAACCGTATAAAATGCCTCACATGTAGCACAATGGCCGTTTCGCACCATGACAGAACTGTTTTGACAAGCGTGGCACAATCATTGCGCTCTTGAGCTCTTGATAAATATAACATGCCTTAAATTAAAAATTTGAAACACAAACATCATTCCTCTAAAGTTCTAAGACTATTTAAGAAAATGGCTTTTGAAAAATTAAAGCCAATGTCCTTTGATCAAATGAATTAATAAGCGGGACTACTCAATAATCTTTTTTCTGACAAATCAAAATATAAAAATAGAATAGGCAACTAGGATTCAGAATTTGAAAGTCACTGAAAATTCTGCTCTGTCTAATATGACTTAAATCTACCCATGGAAAGTTCCTATGTTTGCCTGATTATTGCTACACAAATTTAAGATAGTATCACTTTCACACATCCGCTTTAAAGGGAGTAGACAAATGCAAAGGTTAATAAAATACACTGCTAGTTTCATGTGACTTAGTTTAACAGACAACTCCATGAGTGACCTGGGCTTTCATGGAGACCGTGCAGAGAGATGTGATAGTTAAAAGAAAGAAGAATGGGAATAATAAACTGAGAAGGAAAATAAACACGCTTCTCTCACCTTACAGCTTTGTGAAGAAACAGTGCAATTCCAGCACACTCATGGAAATTCAACAATTATCATTCACTGACAAGACACCTTTGTCATCACTTTTCTAAATATACCAATAAAAAAATCTGTCATGTTGGGTTTTTTTGTGCTTTATTGGCAATAAAGATGACATTTTCCTTTTCCCAAAGATTACCTAGCTCTTTATATTTTTACCTGTTAAGATGCAATATATTTCTAGTTAAAATGGGAAGTTTAAAACTTTATAGAAAACAAATTAAGATTTATTTTTATTTTTAACTCTATAATTTTTTGCCTAAATAAAATAAGATTAGTGTATCCTAGAGGTTAGGTATTTTGTCCCACTTTTATTTATAGTGTTAGTACCAAGTAGAATGTTAATATATAGTCTGTTTACAATAAATTAATTAGGATGCTTGAAGGATAAATGGGGAAGAAAGAAGGCAGGAAGAGAAGGAGAAAGAAACATAATTTTTCATTATTTATTTTATTCTCACTATTATCATTTGTTAAGTATAATCAAAATACCTTGCTTTCTTTACTGAATTTTATAACAGAAAACATTCCAAATTATAAACTCCCTTTCAAATGTAATGGGAAAAATGGGAACATAATTTTTAAAGTGAATGTTGTGGATAAGGCACTGGCCTGCAAATCCAAAGGTCGCTGGTTCAATTCCCCAGCCAGGGCCCATAACCAGGTTGCAAGCCAGGTGTCCAGCCAGGTCTGTAGCTGGAGGCAGATGAAAGGCAACCATACATTGATGTTTCTCTCCCTCTCTTTCTTCCCCTTTCTCTGGAAATAATAAATAAAATAGTTAAAAATAAATAAATAAATAGAATGCTAATTAAGCTTTACTATAAATTTGATTGTATAATGAGATAGGCTTTTTACTTATAGAAATCATTTACCCATACAATAAATTACCTCAAGCTTCTAGATAATCATCTTATACTTGTTTTTTGTTTGCTGCAACTATTTGAAGTTTGTTTGTTTGTTTGTTTTTAATGTTATAAACAGTTGTCTAAGTTACAGTCTACTTGTAACTAACTCTCATCATCAGGATTTTTTTTATAGCCTTGCTATCATGATTGTGCACCATAAGATTATATATGTTGGAGCTGTGGGCCTTCTTGTAACAAACATTTTAGTGCTAAATGCCTAACTCACGAGAAAGGGCTAATGTATGTAATACACTGAACTGCCTCAACTTTTCTCTTTAACACAGAAGATTGTTAACTCATGTTCAATAAAATTAAAGTTTAAACTATATTCTTCATATGCCAAGACAATCTTAAGTCACATGGTGTTGATGAATTAGGAAAGGTTTATGTTGATTGAAGATAATCTGCAATGCTAGGCAGTTAAACAACATCAAAATAAACACCAATATACTATGTTGCTGAAAGAGCTCTCAGGTTAGTTTAGAAAATGGATACCATGTTATATACTTTTATAATAAACAGTAAACTTCCTCATTACAGATTGGTTAAAAATATTGATTACAATATCAGTAATTACACACTACATTAAAAAATCAAATTATTCTCATTTTCTCAGGATATGTGGAGACCAAAGATGTTTAATTAATTATTTTGGGTCAAAACTAAGTTACTGACAAATGTTTACCTTATAGTTTAATAGATACTATTAAAACTGAAATAATATCAAGCAATTTTCAATATAATATTTTCCTTTAACTGCTCTTTGGACTCTATTTTTTCCTATATATTTTTACTTATTATTTTTAGAGAGAGAAAGGATAGAGGTGGATCTGGCTGGAGACCTGGCTTGCAACCTGGTTATACTCCCTGGCTGGGAATCAAACCAGCGACCTTTGGGTTCATAGGCTGGCACCTTGTCCACTGACCCACCAGCCAGGGTGCTGAACTTTTTTTTCCATTCTAAGTCAAACCTCTCTGTTCAAGATAGCTAAAGAATACTTAGGGACTACCAAACATATAGGGTGCACACGATCAATTGGCAATAACTTTGCATCTCCTATTTCACATGCTTTTTAGTTTTGAAAAATGATGTTTCTAAGGTTATGATTTAACATCATTATTTCAGATATAAAGTATTAAATTCTGAGAGCAAACATTATGTCAAAGGAATATGATGCTAGAGCAACCATAATTTCTGGACTGCGTACTGGTCAACTTGCTAAGGAAATTGCAGACTTCAATAACATTCTTTTACATACGCTTTACAAAGTGAAGAAGGTATAAGATGCTGATCCTGATGTTACCACACCACCAAGGAAAACGCATAAGGTACCCAAGGATCACACAAGTCCAGGTATTGTACACAGAATCTAGGACATCATCAATGGATGCAAATTCTTTAGACTATTATGTATGCAGTGTTTGTGAAAGAGAAGTTAATAAACAACCTCATTCCAATAAAGAGGCTATTAAAGCTAAGATTGAAAACATCATGATGTCCACGGATAAAGAAAAGTTAATTAAAGCACACTCAAGATTCTAAAGTTGAATTGAGTCTATTATTGCAGCAGATGGAAACTTTTTCAAACGACTAAAAAAATAATGACTATGTTTATATATTTACATATAAGAATAAATTTATTTCAAAATAGAACATTTTTGTGGTATGTTGTTTATTTTACTAAAATTTTGCCAATTGATCTTGCACACCCTGTATATTTATGTTGTATCCATTAGAAAACTTTGAAAAGAATAGAAGGAGAACATGGACAATAAATCCTACAAAGCTTGGAGTCACTTCCCAGGTACCTCCAGAAGCTGTGAAATAATACACACTTAAGAAGGGCATCTGGACTATAAAGTAACAGGCCATGAAAAGATGAGATATGCTACTTTGTAAAATTATTGTGCTGTATGAGGTTTCTTTGAGTCATTCATCATCGCCTGTTTAAAATATCTGCATTTGCCCTGAACGTTTATCAGGACTGGCATTAGAAATGATACATATCAGTGTAAGAGTGCTACTGTTAACATTGTAGTTTAATGAAGATTGTGCTTCTCTTGTTTCATTTCTCGTCCATCCACTGATTCAGACTACATTATTGAATGCGAATATGTGCCAAATTGTGGGTGGCATTTGGGACATAGTAATGAACAAAATCAGTAAAAATCTGTGCCTTCATAAGCTTAATTGTTGCAGAGTGTGCAGGGAAGGGACAGTAAATATGTTAGCAAAGCATATGGTATGTTAAAGAGTATTAATTGCTGAGTGTAAAGTAAAAGAGGAAAGGGAAATGGGAAAGATTGATGATTGAATATTTTATATTTATTACTCAAATTAAAACCAGAAAGTGGGATGTTTAAGTACTAGTTTTTGTTTTTAATTTATGTTGTTTAACAGGTTAAATATGTTGCTTCATTGTAATGGGTAATTCATTCAAAATGAGGGTTTTTTTTTTATTTTTAAGGTTTTATTTTATTATTTTTAGAGAGAGGGGAAGAGAGAGAGGCAGAGAGGGAGAGTGACATCAATGTCTGGTTGCCTTTCACCTGCCTCCAGCTACAGACGTGGCTGGAGATTTGGCTTGCAACCTGGTTATGCGTCTTGACTGGGAATAGAACTGGCACCATTGGGGTCACAGGAAGGTACCACACCACTGAGCCACCAGCCAGGGTGTGGATATGAGTTCTTTAAATTGGTATAAATGGGAAGTCCTTTCTGAATCTACAAATGAACTCTTAAAGAACATTTGTGAAAGGGAGAAGAGTCACACTTCCAAGTATTAAGTGAAAACTAAGGTTAAAACCCCAAGAGATTTTAAAGATGAAATTATATTCACAGAGGAAGGTGATAAGGAAGATATTTTATTTTAAGAAAAAATAATTTCCAGTGCTTTTGAATCATATGACATATTCAGCTGCCTACTCTGACTCTTCAGAAGACCTACTCAGGCATAAGCCTTGACAATTGGATTTAAGGATGTCACATTTGATTGCAGTTTCTGTGATTACATAGAGAACAATGAATAATATATCATTTTACCCTATTTCAAGAATTCACAAGTAAATGGAGTCTTACTAAATTAGTCTGTTAAGAAGTTTGCATAACAAATAATGTTATGATTAAAATCAGTATGATATATCAAAGTATCATAATTCCTTTTTTGGTTCTCATTTCACATGATATTACATAGCTATATTTAACTAAATAATAATAAAACTATTTTCACCAAATTGTGAGTTTGTAAGGATATGTGACTATTTTAGGATTTATTAAGGGGATTTTCCTTGAGTGGATCTTATGAGTCCACATATTCAGAGTATTGTGTTTCAAATATTGTTTTACTTATGAGAAATTAATTAGAAGAAAGAGTTTTTTTTTAATTTTAGTATCTAACAAGTTTATATTATCTCAGAGAATCATAGTAAAAAATGAAACAGAAGTAGAAATGAAATTGCATAGTCAACATGTTCTTTTATTCCTCTGGCCTATGTAATTTTAATAAGAATACAAAAATGATGATAATGTTGATATTTATTTACTCATTTACTTATTCATTTATAGGCTATATTTATAAGCCTGACAGATGTTCTTCTAGACCAGGGTGCAATGGTCAAAAACAGAAACAAGGTCTTGCCTATGTGTGTTTACATTATAGTGGAGGAAATAAGATCATATAAATGATTGACATATTTTTTTAAGTTAGTGAAAAGTTTAATATGTATACCGTGGTGGATTAGAAAAGGGAACAGTACAATGGGTCACTATGGAAGGCTTCATTAAAGAAATAGCATTAGAGCCAAAGTATAATTGACAGTTATTAATCTAGAAATCCTCCCAAATTTTCAACTGTATCTGTATGAGCATATAATCTCAAACCTGGCATTATTTTTAAACATATTGAATCATTTCTATTTCATGCCCTGACATTTAAAAAGAAACTAATAACCTTTCAAACCATGTACACACACACACAGACACACACACACATACACAAATATATATGTATATCCATTGTAAATGGTTTTATGCATATAAATTCATTGTAAGTGGTATATATATAAAAGGTCTAATACACACATATATATATATCCATTGTAAATGGTTATATATATATATATATATATAAATTCATTCTAAATGGTATATATATAAAAGGTCTGTCCTGAAAGTATCAATCTAATGCCAACATAATTAAAGCAGTTTGTGAAGCCAACAGTTTCGGGAAAGACCTTATGTGTATGTGTGTGTGTGTGTGTGTGTGTGTGTGTTTTATTCATTTATTTTTTAGAGAAAGGGGAAGGGAAGGGAGGAAGAAAGAGAGGGAGAGAAACATTAATGCGTGGTTGCCTCTCATGTGCCCCCAAGGAGGCACCTGGCCCACAACCTAGGCATGTGCAGGGACTGGAAATCAAGCCATTGACCCTTTGCTTCATAGGCCAGAGCTCAATCCATTGAACCTCACTAGCCAGAGCTATATTTCATAATATATTATAATGCAATAGAAATATAGGCAAAAGAGCATAGAGCCATGCTCAAATGTAACTAAGGTAACACAAATAGCAAAATAGTCCATGGATTTGTTAAAACTCAAGACTATGTTATAGAAGCTTTACATAAGTATGCATGCATCTCTATAAACAGGAACAATTGAAATTTTATTATGCTTCAGATATTACATAGAATACTGATTTTTAACAAACCATAGTTATATTTTATGCAGTGTAAAATATGACCCATGTTTTAAAATCTTAAATTCAAAAACTAGATGAAGGTTCTGTCTGGAGCTGAACCAAAATGAAACATTATTTGTATTTTAGTTTCTCAGTCATTTGATTTGTATTTGAAAAATTCTCAGTAAGTAGTTATCTATTACTAATATTCAAAAACAATGTTTTGTTTTGCTTTTTTGCTGAAATGTAGCTCCAGTATGAACATAATACACTGTGTTATTGGTCATTATCACTGGTTTTACTTTCAATTTTATTCTTCTAAACTGCTGTGTAGCATTGACAATAAAAACACAGGCTTGATGTAATAACTGTTTGGAATGAATTTCAACCCTTCCTTGTATCAAATCACTCTCTCTGGTAAAGATACTTAAATTTTCTAGCCATGCGAAAGGGAAATAGAGCCAGCAAGTGCATCAGCTGAAGCCTTTTAACAAGGTAGTATGCGGGTGATTTAAAATGACTGCTTTGGAGTACAGCAAGAAGCTTAAAGATTGAACAAGCTAGATTAAGGAAAGCCAAAGAATGGACTGAATGACGTTTTGGGTTTTTTTAATATTATTTTAATTTTCAAGTACAATTGCTATACAATATTATTATTTTTCAAATACAATTGCCACACAATATTATACTACTTCCCAGTAGTGATTAGACATTGTTGTTTGTAAATTATGTTTATATAACTTACAAAGTGATCACCCTGATAAGTCTAGTACCCATCTGACACCATATTTAATTATTACTATTATTGACTATATTGTACCTGATTGTCCCTATACTGTAGCTTACATTCCCATGACTAATGTTATAAATGGCAACTTGCATACCTTAATCCCTTCTTTTTTTTTTTTAATATTTTTTTTCATTATTTCTAGAAAGAGGGGAAGGAAGAGAGGCAGAGAGGGAGAGAGACATCAATGTATGGTTGCGTTTCACCTGCCTCCAGCCACAGACCTGACTGGAGACCTGGTTTGCAACCTGGTTATGTGCCCTTGCTGGGGAATTGAACCTGCAACCTTTGGGTTCGCAGGCCAGTGCCTTATCTACTGTGCTACCAGCCAGGGCCCTTAATCCCTTCTTTTTCACCCATTCTCCCAAGCCTCTTCCCATCTGTGGGTTGATGCTGTTTTATTTGTTCATTTCTTTGTTTTTTTAGATTTAATATATAATTTAAATTATCTAGTATTTGTCTTTCTGTGATTCATTTCAGTTAGCATACCACTTTCTAAGCACATTCATTTTGTTTCAGATGGCAAGGTTTTATTCTTGTTTATGCCTGAATAATGTTCCAGTATATAAGACCTGTCCTGAAAGTATCCAGCTAATGTCAATATAATTAAAACAGTTTGCACAGACAATAATTTTGGGACAGACTTATTATGTACCATCTATTCTCCATCCATTCATTTATCAATGGTCACTTACGTTGTTTTCATATATTGCCTATTGTAAATAATGCTGCAATCAACATAGAGACACTTATTTTTTTGAATTAGTGTTTTGAGTTTTGTTGGATAAATATGCAGAAGTGAAATTGAGAGGCCCTTCTTTGACTCTTGTTATATACTCTTTGTTTTAAAGTCTGTTTTGTCTGATATAGGTATTGCTACCCTATCTTTTTTTTCATTTTCATAAAATATGTTTCCATTATTTTACTTGCACTGTGTGTGCCTTTTGATTAGAAATAGGTCTCTTATAGGACATATATGTATCATTTAGAATCAAAGTTCAGATAAAAGCTTTCCATACAAGAAAAAGCCAACTGAATTTATCACCACTAAAAATTATATATCATAAGAAATGTTAAAGGGACTTCTCTAAGAAGCAGAAAAAAGGTGAAAATTTGAATAATAAAATAGTAATAACTATGTACATACTATTAATTATTACTTTAAATGTAAATGCTCCATTCAAAATACAACATGCCTGAATTGATTTAAAAAAGACTGAATGTGATTCTAGCAGTAAATATTGAAGAAGATTTAGCCTTCTAAGTATATTGCTGCTGTTTTGGTTATAGCTACAATTATCTTTTGAAGGATAAGCTTTTAAACTTACTCATTCTAAAAGTCTTGTCATTTTTTAAAGATGATAGTTGGCAGAAAATACTGCTTAGTTTCAAGTGTACAACATAGTGACTGGACATTTATGTGACTTACCAAGTATTTCCCACATCAAATCTAGTAACCATCCTTTATTGTGCAAAGTTATCACACAATTATTGACTATTTCTCCTTCACCTTTTTCATCTATCCCTCTGCCTGCCTCTCTCTTGGCAACAATTAGTGTGCAATTTTTAATGTGTGAACTAGAAAAATTAGTGGTTTTCATTTCCCCCAAAGAATATACATGTGGTGATATTGAATTGCCTGTACTTATTTGGACTGCCACTTTGGTTCCTTTTGAGTTTCATTCTCTTAAGGATGTTATGGGGGGGAAAAAATGGGCCTAATACTTTCTACCTTCAAACTTTTAAAAAAGCTAGCTTCTTAAAATGAAAGCTATTCTCCAGGATAACTAAAATAGACACATATGTCATATTTCATCTTGTTAGTACATTAGAGAATTTTTGCTAACCTTGACTTAAAACTTGGTTATATTCTATATAAGACAAACCTCTTATCCTTATAACATAACAGCTTGCTAATAGAAAGAGAACAACCATGCTGCTTATTTAATATTTCAATTTAACTTGAAATTCTACAGTTTAAAATGCAACATATGTTTCCTACACATGTATTAGGAAGAGACTATCAAATTTCCCAAAGAATCATTCCCATCAACATAATGATGCATAAATATGTATCTGCAAATTAGACAGTTATTATATTAATGAAATCTATGATGAAATTTTGGGGGTAGTGGAAAGTACCCAAGGTATAACTGAGAACCTTGAAAAATAAGGATGAAAGGTAAACTAAGAACAAAAAGAGGAGATTTACCAAAAGAAATTAATATTCATAGATTCAAACTATACATTTTTCTGAATTATTATCAATGAGGTTAGACTATGACAATAGAATTGTTGTTAGAAAAGACTGAAGATAGAATTGATAGTTATATATATTTAATATTTATCATATACTAACATTTGAACATTCACAGTGTTATGTAATTCTTATAAGTATGGTATCAGGATTAAAGAAAGGGTTAGCACATGTATTTAACAGTTGTTAATGATAAAGGCAAACTCTAATGAATTGAAATCAGCTAAGGTCTTACTCAACTAGTCTGGCCAAAAGAAGCATTCTTACTGGATAGCTCATCATTGTAAGAAATTACTTTTTGAAAAAAAAGAATTGTAGGATTTAGCAGAGAAGACACAAGAACACTAAAACATGGGTCTGGTTTTTAGACATACTGTATATGCTAGCTCCCACAATCCTGATATATGATAAGATCAATAAAACATGAGTTTCTTTTAGAGAGGTTAGTCTTTATATTAAAAAACTCACCTCCAGGCTCCTGGTAGGTGAAGAAAAATTGTCTGGGGTGACAGTCTTCCAAATGTAGAAGCCAAAGGAACTAATAATATTACATTGTTTCCCTGTTCAGATTCCATAGTGTAGTTATCAAGAAAGCTGGACCTGGGTGTCAGTATATTTCTTTACTCAGAGAAGAGAAGACTTATATCAAAAGTACACCAATTCAAAATGGTACTTTATTGAAAGTTTGCTGCTAAGCAACACAAAGTATGTATTGTAGTGTTGCTAAGCAGTGCACCCCATCTATTCCCCTGCTGAGAGGATTATTTGTTAGTGCAATGAAAAAAAAAAAAAAAATAGCCTAACATTCGTCTCTCATAAAGCTTTTTTTTTTAACATGTGCACCTAAGTTTACATAAAGCAGAATCATTTTAAATACTCAATAAATTAGAAAAATGGAAAAAGTTCTACCACAGTTTGGAGACAGGTGACATTATGCCCGATCAATTCACCTTGATAAAATTTGATTTGACAAATATGGAAAATCTACCACAATTTGACAAAAGACAACTGAAACTATGAGAAATAGGGTTGATATTCTTAATATACAAAGATCTGGTATGCACAGCAGGAGAATCTTTAAAACTTCACCAGGAAGACAAAAATGGCATAACCAGACAGAACAGGAAAAATGAAAAGACAAGCAGACTATTAAGACTATGAACAATACCTAGGTACATGTTGGTATTACTCAGTTTCCCTTGCAGTGTCTGTTCTCTGCTTGTTTATTCAGTCATCTTTTCTGAGGTATAGTAGTCTGTATTAGTCACCTCAGGCTGCCATAACAGAACACCATAGCCTGAGTGGCGTGCTAGTAAGATCCGGTTTTCTAGGACTTGCAGATGGTGATCTTCTCACTGTGTGCTGTCATCTCTCACAGCCTTTTATCAGTGCACAGAAAGAGGGAGAGGGAGGGGAAGAGGGAAAGAAAGGAAGAGAGAGAAGCAAAAGAGGGGAAGAGAGTGAGGCACAGGAAGAGAGAGAGATACCTCTTTCTCTTATAAACCTACCAATGCTATTAGATTAGAACCCTATCCATGTGAACTCATTTAACCATAATTAATTACATCCTGAAAAGCTTATTTCCAAATTGGAAACATATAAATTGTGTGGGGACACGGCTCAGTCCATAACAGAGTCAAAATGCTAGCTGCCAATTTTGCATATGCTCTTAGATACCTTACAAGAAACTTCAAAGGTATTGTGCTGCAAACTGAATTGTTTATAATGTTTGATTCCTTCTTCTTTTTTTCCATTCACTTCCCAATACAAGATCCATTAAGTTAATTAATTTTCAAAATATTTACCTTTTTACACTTTTCTGCTCCATATCTAGGCCTTTCTCCCTTCTATGATCTCTTATCAATGCTCAACATCACTAGCCATCAGACAGATGCAAATTAAAACCACAGTGAGATACCACCTCACGCCTATCAGTCAAAATGGCAATCATCAACATAATCAACCAAAAAATAGTGCTGGCAAGGATGCAGAGAAAAGGGAACGTTAGTGCCCTGCTGGTGGGAATGCAGACTGGTGTAGCCACTGTGGAAAACAGCATGGAATTTCCTCAAAAAACTAAAAATGGAACTGCATTTTGATTCAGTGATTCCACTGCTAGAATTATACCCGAAGAATCCTGAAATTCCAATTCAAGAGAACCAATGCACCCTATGTTTATAGCAGCACTATTTACAATAGCCAACTAATGGAAACAGCTTAAGCACTCATCAGTGGATGAGTGGATCAAAAAACTGTGGTACATTTACACAATGGAATACTACACAGCAGAAAGAAAGAATGCCTACCTTTACGGACAGCGTGGCTGGAACTAGAGAGTATTATGCTTAGTGAAATAAGCCATGTAGCAAAAGGCAAATATCATTATGATTTCACCTAATACAGGGAGGGACAAAATGAACAAAACAAACAAATGAGCAAAATAGAACCAGAGGAATGGAAACAAGGAACAGACTGACACTGTCCAGAGGGAAAAGGGAGGGGGGAAAAGAAAGAAGAAAAATAGGAAGGGTTTAGTCAAGAAATGTGTATAAATGACCCATGGACATGGACCACAGGGTGGGGATTGACTGTGGAAGAGGGGAGGAGGTGAACAGGGAAGGGAGAGCATTGGGGGAAAAAATGGGACAACTGTAATAGAACAACAATTAAAAATAAATTTAAGAATAAAGAATATTGCTACAGCCTCCTACCTCTGTCTCCATAGAACTCTATATGTACCATTGTGAAACACGTCTGAGCGTAAACAAGGATCTTAATTTCGCGGACTGCCCTGGTGGGTGTATAGCTCCCACCCTGTCCCCTTCTGGAATGCTTACAGACCTGACGTATTTTCCTTTCCCTTAAAGACATAGGCTTAATCTTGACCATGACCTAAACCTGAACCTTCAAATATTTCGAACTTCGAATCTGTAGGGAAAGAGGTAAAGACATCATTTGCCAAATTACATCACATGCAGGCATGCAGTCGTAATGTCTGCCGCAAGTCGAGTGGCTGCGGACCACATGGCAGCTCCTGACCCAAGAGATCTTAGGAGGCCCTGAACTAGGGTGTGTACTCAACTATCCTTCCTTTTCTGTCCTGTCATCCTTTATTTTTCTATGGTGCTTCCCTTTCATCCCATCAATTCTGATATACTACCTGATTTTTACAAATAAGTTCATCTATGCTTCATATTTCTGGAACTTCCACTTTCAACCTGATTGATGTTCTGGTTTTGATTACTTCAAACCAGTATACACAAAATAAGATGACATATAGGAAAATCTAATTGAATGCTTAACAGTACTATATTATATACAGTACAAAATTCACTGAAAGCATTTTCAACAACTTATTTGAGTCATATAAATACAACAGTAGTCAGAAACAATTTTTCATCACATAAACACATTTGAAGATGATCGATTGAACTGAAATAAAACCTTTGCACAATGTGTAAGCTCTAGTAATTGTGTACTGAAAAAAGTACAGGTGTACTTCAGATTTTCTGTAAGATGATGTGAAATATTAGACATTCCTAAACAGCATAATTTTTCTACTCTATGTAGTAATATTTTTGCTAAAAACTTATATTTTGTTGTTTGTAAAGGCAATATAAAATACTCTATTATTTTACACCCTGGCTGGTGGCACAGTGGATAAGGCACCAGCCTATGAACCTGAAAGTCGCTGGTTCAATTCCCCAGGCAGGGCATGTAACCAGGTTGTAAGCCAGGTCTCCAGCCAGGTCTGTGGCTGGAGGCAGGTGAAAGGCAACCATACATTGATGTCTCTCTCCCTGCCCCTTTCTCTAAGAATAATAAATAAAATCTTTAAAAAAACAACAACTAATTCTTAAAAAAAATACTCTGTCATTGTGATGCGTGCTTTAATTATTACATCTTTATATATTTATAAATATTTGGCCTTATAACACTAAAGTAGATAGGTTACATATCTAAAAAGAAATAGAAATTAACTCAAGATATATGTCAAGACAAAGAAAAATCAGAAGCTACCTCAAAGGAAGAAAAGGCTTTTCACCAGATCATTTTATTCTAAGCAGATGTCTGTTTAAATATAGATTTTCCAATCCTCTTCTAAATAGATATAGTGCATGAATAATAGAACCTAACTTCTAGAACCAATAAATTTCTACCCAATTACATTTCGAGGTTATTATCATTTTACTCTTTCCTTTATCCAGTTAGCTTTATCACAGGGTAAAAGCCACTGCCAAAGTTTGTCACTTATAAGACAGGTTAATCAAAGTGAAAGATATGTTAGAGGAGAGAATTTAGTTCACATGTTAAATGAATCTGTAAAACTATGTTGAAGAAAGAAAAATATAAGTCATGTAGTTGGTTCACATATAATGTTATCACCTTATCCAACAAAAAATGAAATGGTCATATATAATAATTTAAAATATTTATTTTAATTGTAGTAATAACCAATATCTAAGTGTTATTGTAGCCAAAGCCATTATTTAATTCAAACTAGCATATTATAAGATTTTAAAAGATTTCAAACTTTGCTACTTTGAGATGGAAATTTTATTAGTATATATATAGTAACTTTAGTCCATTGCCTCTATCTTTAACATAGCTTAAAATAAAACAGTTTTAAGAGCAGGTAATTATTATTTAATGATGAATAAAATAATTTAAAAACTTAGAAGCAATTAAGAGAAAAGACATTTATGGGACATCTATTGAAAACCTACTATATGATAATCATTGTACTAAGCATTTTACTTTAGAATTCTCTTTAGTTAACCTGAAATCCTGTGACGTAGTCATTAAAATCATAAAGATGAAGAAAGTGATACTAAAAGTTAAGTGTTTTTTGGTTTGTTTGTTTTTTAGTGAAGTAGAATTCAGGGAGGTTAGGCAATTTGAAATTAGGCATGGCTGAGTTTAAAAAGTTGTATTTTATTCACTGTACAAAGAAAATGCTTCACAGTGTAATTCTTACTAACAAATTAAAAATGAATTATAAATTAAAAAAATTAAAATGCAATTTAATATGTTCTTCATACTCATCCTGCAACATTATTTAAGTATCATGTTTCATTCTGAAGCAACTTTGTTGAATATAAGACATGTTTGTTATTTATATGTACAGTGTTCCAGCTTTCCAATGAATTGAAGATTTTGCAGACTTCGGGGTCAAGTTAGCAAAGCTATACAAATAAGAGAAATGAGAAATTACATTTCTATTTTATGCAGTTTCTATTGAGACTCCAAAAACCTCAAAAGCAATTGTGAAGGGCTATCATTCCACATTATGTTGTTTTTCATATGACTCAATTGTGAGGTATGCAAATATAATGAAAAATCTACTCTCAATTTAAATACAAAGAATGTGTCACAAAAAACTACAAATTACTATCAGAATACATTAGTTTAAAGTTGAGTCATTCATCTAAATTATATATGAAATAAATTTTATACATACTACATATACAGATAAATTTAAATAATATATATTTAATGTTTGCAACCTAACATGGTATAAAATATTGACTTGTGCACAGGACACTTCTAATACATTTTCTCTCAAAGATTTAATAGAGTTGAGACTTGAATGGGATTTTAGCTCTTAACTTCATCTCCTACCCAAATTGAGACTCTCTGCTAACATTCCAGGCAGTTTCTTGTTAAATATATTTACCTTGAGGAAAATGTCACCACACAAAATTGCCAATTCCATTGTTCTATAACATTAGGTTTTAGAAAATCTTTACTTATGAGTGAATAAAATCTTTCTCTCTATAAGTTTTATTGTTAAATCTCTTTTTTGTCCCTCTAGCATTTTGAGAGTAGTATTTATCTACTTCCATGTGACACATATTACATCAAATATTCTTTCTGTAGCATAAATTTTCCGTTTTACTAATTCACCATGTGATACATTTTTTAGTTTTCATATTGTTCATTCACCCTATTGTAGCTGCATCTTGAATGTCAAAGATGCCATAAAATGGAATGTCCAACTGGAACAGGGCATTTCAGACTTTGTCTAAGGAATGCAGCATAGCTGAACTATTATTAAGTATGTTTTAGAAATACATTTAAAGATTGTATTTTGTTCCACATTAATGTCATTTGTACTATTTACCTGGTTTATGCAGAATATTTTTCATTAAATCCCTCATTTTATCAAATATGTGCTATAAAAAAAAAGTTTTTCATATTGCATTTTATATGTAGTTTACACATAGAAATCAAAACTAAAATCTGTATTTCTTTTAAATCTCATTTTCATTATTTATCTTCAAATTGCAAAAGACTTTGGAATAGTCTAATGTTTACATCTAATTTATTTTATAACTGCAAGTTTGATAAGCATATCCTCCAGATCTTATCCAAGCTTTTTAACAGGACAGTGCAGTAAATAGCTACTTGAAGAACTTATGTTCAAAGCCTACATCAATTAAAAAATAGAGTTAGGTTTTAGTTTTTATTAGGAATAAAATGTCAACCAGAATACATTTTCTTTTATCAGGCAAAAATTATTGTGTAATGTCTATATGTCAGGCATTGTGGTATTCCTGCTAGTCAATAAACTACCCAAGTTCCAAATAACTAACATTTTGCATTCTGTTTAATCAATTTATTGAAAAATCATGCTAATATTTGTAGTCAATAACCTATAGTTAAGGAACTATGACCTACGGATCCATATAGCTAAGGTTCAACATTTTTGTGTATTTCATTATTTTCTGTCATTGATAATTTTTTATCTTCTGTAATTTTCAAGAATCATCAAACTGTACTTCAACAATATCTAAACACTCTCCCATTAAGTTAATATTTAAAAATTGATGTAAAGGATCTTAAAGAACTAAAAATAACCCTTTCATTATCTTACTTAGAAAGGGGTTTTCCCTTATTAATGAAATAGATTTACCACTCTAAGATGAATCAATTCAGTTGCTTAGATTGACTGCAGACTGCCTCTTCCATCATGGAAAAAATCTATGTATTTGCCTATTCTTTTCTGTTTACTACCTAACCTTTGGTCATTTCATTGACCATTAACTCTTCAATTAGCAGTTCAACTAAGGTAAAACAAAATAAAAAACAGGAAATCCCAAAGCTCTGAATATCTTGGAAAACTACCATAGAAAACTGACTAAGACCAATAAATTGTATCAATATGAATCACTTATTTAGAAGTACAACTTGGAAGAATATGTTTTTGTTAAGATTAGAGACAACTTACTCGAAACTTATATGATTATATGAACCATGTATATTTTCTCTTTAATTGGGTAATAAATAATACACCACATAATGTAGCTATGGCTTACCTTCCATTTTACTTTGTGCTTAATAGATCTTTACTATGAATAGAAATATGAACATTGATCCTTGTAAGCAGTGAGCATTTATTGGTTCTTAGTAACAGTTTTTACCTGATTTGTATGGATAATTAGTTAAATGCTTGCTTCTTGCCAGCACAAGTTTATTGGCTAACAAAATTGAATAGGAAAAATATATTTTCTTTGAAAATTTCATATGAAAGAGCTTAAATGAATGGATAAGATATTTTAGACACTGATTTTATTTATTTGTGCTATTCTTATTTATATTAAGATGATAATTATATTTGTATTACTTTCAATTATATTACATGAAAAATTAAGAATGCAGATAGGGTTCTCAACTGCTTTGAAATTTTGACATGAAGAAACTTTACTAAAATCCTTTTTAATTATAAAATTTCCCCAATGAAAATAAATTGGGTAGAACTATAACTCCTTATTTCTTTTATTAAAATTATTGTGGCATAATAATTATTTTTGGGTATTCTCTGCCTAGCGGAAAAACATAGCATATTCAAGTACACAGTTGCTTCTGTAAAGTTTTGTGGTAAGTTACAGACAATAAAATATTAATATAAAATACATCAGATGAGAAGGCAGTTAAATTCCTGAAGTGTGGAGTATCTTAAATCTCTACATAGACATAGAACCTTGTTGCAATTTCCAAATATGTTATTTTTAGCCATCAAACAGCATTCTGTGTTTTTCCCCTACTTTCCAAAAACATATGAAGTTTAGAAGCATAGAAAAAAATAGAGGAGTGAGCAAAAGTAGGTTATTAATAATAATACAATAATTAATAAATAATAACACAAGAATAAACTCTGTTTTGGCATACAACTTTAAACTTACTTTTGCATTATAAGAGAGAAAGCCTCAGATGGATATCTTAGAAGCCAAACAGAACAGAGAGAATCTGCAAATGTAGTATTAGCCATGTTTCTAAAAAGTTATTTTAAATAGTGGAAAAGGGAGGGAAACAGGTATGCAAGAGAAATATTGATTGTTTGCATCTTGTAGACCCCCAACCAGGGACCTGGTCCATAACCCAGGCACGTGTCCTGACTAGGATTCAAATCAATGACCCTTCACTTTGCAGGATGATGCCCAACCTCTGAGCCATGCTAGTCAGGGCTAGCAGCATTTTATTTTATTTATTTTTTTTGGAGTTGTATATGTTTTGTATGTATTGAAGACTTTGCTTTTAGTAGCTTGCTATTGAAAATGAACTATATGTATCTTTTTAAGCCTAAGTTGTTATATATACAAGGTTGGTCCAGAAAAAGTCCAGACATTGTTAATATAACCAGAATAGTTCACATGACATCAATGTAACCTGACAGTCAAGGAGAGTGGACTGGAATGTGCATGTGTGAACAATGATGATTTCACTGTAGTAGTCAGTGGGGGTGGTAGACAAAGTTATGAACATGTGTACTGTGTGGCCATCACATTCAAAATGACTGAGTGAGTAGAGCAAAGAATCTCCATCAAATTTTGCATTAAGCTTGAACATTACTCCATGGAACTCTTCAGATGATTGAGAAGGCTACAGTTTTGGGAAGCTGGTGATTGGCAACTTCATCACAAACACACACACACTCACGCATCATGTCTCCTACACAGTTTTTTTGGCAGAAAATCAGATCCCCCAGGTGACTCAGCCCTGCCTACATCCCAGAATTGGCACCCTGTGACCTCTGGCTTTTCCCAAAACTGAAATTGCCTTTGAAAGGGAAGAAATTTCAGACCATCCATGAGATTCAGGAAAATATGACAAAGCACCTGACGGCAACTGGAAGAACTGTGTGAGGTCCCAAGGTACCTAGATTGAAGGGGACTGAGGCGTCATTGTCCTGTGTACAACGTTTCCTGTATCTTTTATCTTCTTCAATAAATGCCCCTATTTTCATGCTACATAGCTGGATGCCTTCTGGAGACCTCATATATACATGTTTGTGCTAATGAAATATCAAAAATGAATAACGATAATAGAATTTATTCATTCAACTTATTGTCAGCTCTTTGCTAGCTACTTCGGAGGGGGCTGAGGATAGATGGTGAACAAGATAGACAAGTTATCACCCTTATGATTATGGTTATCGAACAACAAATACCAGATCTGCCAGAGAAATAATTACTGGTTCTGGTAAGACAAATTACAATTTCTCTGTATTTCAAGTATATAGTTAACTCATAACAGATTCTGGCAGCTTATTTCACATGCATGACATGTATGCATAAAAACCCACAGATGTAGATGAAGATGGTATAATTGGAGGGTGTTGGGAGTACAAACCATGCCAATTTAGCCTGCTTTTTCAATTCTAATAAGTATATTTACTAGAGAATTTGATTCCTTGTCTAACTCCCGATATTAAGTTTGTAGGCATATCCTTTAATTAAAATGCATAATCCATTTTATGCTTTGTGCTTATCATTTATATGGCAGGATTTCAAGATGATGCTTTTTATGAAACACTTTTAGACCTGATTCTATAAACAAATCATCCAATCAAAGTCATATCTAAATAACTATAAAGATAGGGAACAACTTAATATTTTAAACATGTAGACTGCTCTTTACAAATGTTACTATTATAAGAGTGTGCTTTTTAGAGACACATGACAGAAGGTTAAATAAAATATAATTAACATGTTTTGAAATGCCAATATAATATAGAAAAATTATTCTATCAAAATATAGCTTGAATTATATATAATTATATTCCATGTATATGTATGTATATTCTTTTTTAATGGCTCACTAAGAGACAGATGACAGTGCAACGGAAAATATAAACAAAGATAAGAAGTTTACAGAAAAGCAAATACAAAATGAAAAAATACAATAATTTCTCAAACTCATAAAAACATCCAAATAGATTTTAAAAATAAACATGTTATAACAATATTATATTTCTGACTGATAAAGTTAATAAAAATGTAGAAGATCTTGTATTAGTAAGATCAGGAAGTGACATTTTTGTAAAACTCTCTATGGATGTATAAGTTGACATGCTGGTGATAATTCGATAAGTTTTTTTAAATAAACCTTTTCACACACTTTGATACAATATTTTTATTTTTGTTATTTCTTCTTCCAGTAGCCTCAGTCAAATTCAATGTAGATAAGAGAGAAAAATTAGAAAATAAGAAATGCAAATTTTATCAAAAAGATTTATGTCACTTTCACATTATAGTTTATAGCTGTTAACAATAAATTAGATCTGGATATGCATAAAAGACTATTAAAAGAAAAGAAAAACAAATGGAAAACCAAGTGTTTGCAGTACAGTTTTTTAAAAAGAAAAAGCAATATATATTAGATATACATATGTTGAAAATACTTGCATACTTACCAAATCAAATTGTGCTAAATTTCTCTTTGTAATATAGGGTCTAGGAGAGTAGACATTTTAACTTTTACACTAGACTATCTCTGGTACCTAGAACAGTTCCCAGAATGCAAGAGGAGCTCAGTAAATAGTTATTTAATAAAGGAATCAAAAACTGTTATATACGGTAGCTCAGTCCATGACACAAATTTGTCACCTAACTTGCACCTTGAACCCCCACTAGTTAGGGAAAAGTCCCTTCACTCCATCAGTTTAAAGTTCTTTTATTTCTAATCTGCATTATAGAATGATACTCCTTTAGTGCTAAAGCTGCCCTAAAAATATCACAAAATTTCAAAAGTAGCTTCCTGTGTTAATATATGAGTCTTCAACATCAACTGTCCTCTCAAAGCACTCAGCCTTCCTACCACGTATGTTGGCAGCTCTCTCTAACATTCACCCCTCCACCAAAAAGTTTACATTCATATTATCCTACATTAGTTTTAGGTGTACATCATAGTAGTTAAACAATCACATACTTTATGAAGTCGTCTCTCTGAATAGCAACCCTTTAAATTTCATCTGTGTTTAATCTATATGGGACCAGTTCCCAGATGGTGAATTCATCTATATTCACCATCATACTGTTTCCCTTTCCTTCTTACATCTGGTTTTTAGTTCCTTAAAATCCATCCACTGCATGACACATTTTAGAATTTTTACTTCTGTCAAATCTGTATAAACTATTTCTGTTAAAGTTATCAATGATTGTTTTCAATTACAACACTCATTTGATGTTTCAGCATGGTCTCACAGTGTAGAACACTTCGTTTTTAAACCATTCCATTGCCTTCCCTCTTGCAGCGCCCAATTTCTCTGATTTTCTATTTTGCATATCCTGCATTTGTGAATTCACCTATTTTCTAACTGATGTTTTAACTCCAATACTATGTTTTCAGGTCATCCATGGACATTTGCAAACACAAAGAAAAATTAAACTGAGTCACCCCAGTGCATGCATTCTCCTGTGAGATCAAAATGGTTATGTTTTCTTCTTAATCAAGTTCTTCTACTATAAATTAGTGTCCTTTTTTACAATCTATAGTGCCACATTTTTTCCTTTTTCCCCCCTTTACAATAGTCCCGAGTGAGTGTTGTCTAGGTCTCCTAAGTGGAAGCAGCTTATGATGTGCCTTGCTGAGAAAATACCTGCTCGATAACCTTCCTTTAGGCCTGAGTTACAGTGCTGTTGTCAGTGGCGATGTTACTGAATCAACAGCATACACTAAACAAGGTGACTAAACACTTATAAAATAAGGTTATGTATTAATTGGTCAATGGAAGCATTGTGACCATAAGTTCCCAGGAAAGTAACCTTGTATTTTCCCTAAGGATGATGAACTACATTTGCTAATTCAGTGTCTGCCATGACTTTATAGAACATAATTTTGGTAAATAATGAGAATAGACTATACCTATTTCCCTATAAATCATAGTTGAACAAAAAGAACTAAGGGATTGTAAAAGGGAGATACTGAAGGTGTATTTCTGACATTGTATTATGAGCTGTATAACTTGTTCTGTATTTTCTTTAATGATTTGAATGAAGATCAAAACACACTTGTGTAACTGGTGGATGATGCATATTAGTAAGGTTTAAATGTACAAAATTAAAATAATATTAGGCTGAGAGAGCTTAGTAAAAAGTCAGTGCGATAGAATTTAATAGGGATACCAGGATTCATCATTTAAAATCTACATATCAGTTATCTAAGAAGATAAAAACCTTAACAGTTTTTATGTTTCAGAAGTTTAATTTTACTTAATCATAAGAAAGACATGAGGAAAATGTGTTAAAATCACATATAATCCCCAACTTTAAAAGTAAGTCATCAAATTAAAATACATAAATAGCAATTGTCGTTTATCTTTATTGTAGCTGCAGATTGAAAATCCAGATAAATTACGTTCTAAGGCTTTACTTTAAAATTTATTTTGAGGGTACATTTACTTAAGCAGGAAAGGACAGTGAAACAAAAGAAGGGCTTAAAATAGGAGAAACTACAAGAGAGAGACTAGGTATTGCTCCGCTTTCGCTCCCTAGAAGAAACGTGGAGGGAAAGGAGTGACCAGGTCGCTCTTAGGTCACTGCAAAGTCGGAGCAAAAGGGTGCCTTGGAGACCAGTTCAGGGGGGAAACCCAGCCATGGTTTGCAGCTCCTCTGTTTCCCAGTCTCCTGAGGGCCCTTAGAATTTAAGGACAGTTTCCGCCTGCGAAAGGAAGAGTGAAAGTCAGCATGCATCTAGGGGTAGGCACCAAGTGAATAGGTTCAGTTAAATAATTCTCTTGCTTTTCTAAATAGATGTAATTTTTCACGTTATTAGCTTAAAATCCTGCTATCTATAACTAAATTCCTCATCTCTATCTTCGTTGTTAAACTCCACAAGAAATACTCCAACAGACCACAAATGGTAACTGAATCAGGAATGTTGTTAATGACATGTCAGACACCCCCCAAAACATATTAATTGTGCAAAGGAAAATTCTGGTTCTCTTTGAATCAGTGTTACCTTATTAGGTTGTATTTTAAGCTAAAAGTTGATTCTAAAAGAAGAACATCTTGCCCTGGCTGGTGGCAGGTGGTACAGTGGATAAGGCACTGGCCTGAGAACCCAAGGGTCACTGGTTTGATTCCCAGTCAGGGCACATAACTAGGTTTTAAGCCAGGTCTTCAGACAGGTCCCTAACTGGAGGCAGGTGAAAGGCAATTGTACATTGATGTTTCTCTCCCTCTCTGCCTCTCTCCATTCCCCTCTCTCTAAAAACTAATAAATAAACTCTTTTTAAAAAAGTATTAAAGCCCTGGCTGGTGGCACAGTGGATAAGGCACTGACCTGAGAACCCAAAAGTCGCTGGTTCTATTCCCAACCAGGGCACATAACCAGCTTGCAAGCCAGGCCTCCAGCCAGGTCTCTAGTTGGGTCCATAGCTGGAGGCAGGTGAAAGGCAACCATATATTGATTAAAAAAAAAAAAAAAAGTATTAAAAGAATAACATCTTAAGGATATTCTAAAACTATATGTACATCTGAATACCACTCTAGAGGAAGATATTAGCCATAACTTAAATAAACAATTATTTCTTTGCAAAAATAACATTATATTTACTCAAAAAACAGTAGTAAAATTAGTGTGACAGATTATTTGGTTTGATGTTAACAAAAATATTATAATGAAATGTACTACTTGCCTTGATAATTAAAATCTTTCATCTACATTTTTACTGATCTGTAGTCAGATCCTTTGATATATGTTATTACACTATTAATACCAGGCATGTTTTGCTTCCAAGTTAGCTCAAACTTGAAAATATTCCACTGGCCCTGCCAATTCCAAGCCTATTGTTGAAATGTTTTAAACTTCTCAACTTCTTTAACGAAATGAAAACTTTAAAGCCATTTTGCTGTTTCTGAGGTCACGCTGAGAGTAGAGAAGGAATATATAACTTATGTTAAAATTTACCCTCTTCAGGAGAATACTTAAGACTCTTTAAAATAAACTTTAGCTTCTCTATTCTTGGACTAGCCACCATATTTTTTTTCATAGACATCCAGCCATTTCATAAAAGGTAGGACTTCTTTTGGAGCACATTGGGTATTTTTTCTTTCTTTCTTTCTTTCTTTAATTGTGGTTCTATTACCAATGATGGGTATGTTCTTTAAACAGCTAGATCATTTATGTTTAGAACTATATAATATTTCTACCTCCAGAGACACTAACTCTTAAAGTGACAGTTTTTTTTATAGAGAGTGCATGATACTTTTGGGAATTGTGTTAGTATCAAAGTATATATAATATATATAATAGGATGTTAAGTACTAATTTTCAAATACTTTTAAAATTAGTATGGAATGATTATGGTGAATACATGCCTCATCAAATAACTGGTATATGTGATAGCATTCTATAAAGTATAAACTACAAAAAATATAATTTATCTTAAAATCAGTGCTTACTTTGAAAATCCTTAACATGGACTAAATTCCTCGTTAAACTGTACATATAAGATGATTACATTAAATATTATTCTGAAAAGTATTTTGGTATATCATTTTAATATTATTTTAAAGAAGTTATCTAAAAGTATGCTTTTATTTTTATTTATTTCCATTTTGTTGTTGTTCACTTACAGTTGCCCCAATTCTTCCCCCGCATGGCTCTCACCTGCCCTGCCTACCTTCTGTGTTCCCACAGTCAATCCCCACCCTGTTATCTATGTCTGTGGGTCCATTATGCTTGTTCCTTAACCAGACCCTTCTAAATGATTATGATTATTTAATAAAATATTATGTCTATAGCTGTATTGATGATTTGAGAGTTTTAAAAGATAGAATATGCTGTTGAGTATTAAAAGAGTTTTGCATTTACAAATAGTGACATTTCAGCATTAATTTCTTGCAGGAGAATTTTTAGAACTTGTGAAAGTAGTTGAATAACTTTGCATGTGACATGTGGCTGGAATTTTTTAGAGATAAAAATTGATAAAGATTCCAGAAGTATAAATTATGAAAAAAGTATCATAGCATTTTTATCAGTTAAAAACATTCTAAAATTCCACTGACTATTTAGTTATTTGTACAAATTTTGGATAATATAGCTGGCAGATACTGAAATTACTTTAATATAGACTCTTACATTTATATCTGTTTTTAATATATTTTCATTCCCTACTTTAAAAAAATATGACTAACTGTGATTATAGAACGTATATATACTAATATACATCTTTTCATTTTGGCTTAAGTTTTCAAGAATAAACTATTAAAATAAGAAGAATCTAAAAATTTTTTTTCAAAAAAATTTATTAATTATTTTTAGAGAGAAGGGCAGGGAGAGAAGAAGAAAGGAAGAGACACATCAATGTATGTTTGCCTTTCACCTGCCTCCAGCTGGGGATCTGGGGGGAGACTTGGCTTGCAACCTAATATGTTGCCCTGACTGGGAATTGAACCAGTGACCTTTGGGTTCGCAGGCTGGCACCTATCCACTGAGCCACCAGCCAGGGCTTAAAGGATTTTAAGATGTGAAAATATATAGAAAGATATTTAGCAATGTGGAATTTCAAAGATAACCTTTAATAAATAAGTACAGTGAAGGTTTGGTCATTTGCTTTAAAATACCACAAAATACCAGGAAGTTTCAACAATGAAAACAGGGTAGTAAAGAATACAATGTTAAAGATAAAGCCGTATATCTCAAATTTTGATTCAAGTATATTTATAAATTCAACTAAAGATAATACAGAAAATATAAGTCAGTAAGCAAATGATATAGAAGGAATGATCTATTATTTGGAGAAAAGTCTCTCTAAATGCTTACAATTAAATTTATCAGGGTGACACTAGCTATTAAGATTATATAGGTTTCAAGTGTACATTTCTATGATATATGATCCTCAGATTGCATTGTGTGCCCACCACCTAAAGTCAAATCATTTTCGGTTGCTGTACATTTGATGACCTTTATCCTTTACTGCCTCCTATCTGCCTTCCCTCTGTGTCTGGTTCTGGAGCATTGAGCTTTGGACCACTAGATTCTGATAATGGGCAGGCCTCTGGGCTGGTGAAGGATATACAGAGTCTTGAGGAGATTGAACATACTTTATTGTAGGCGGCAGGTTTACAACCACACAGGCCAGGCAGTGATGGTATTGGCACCCCCACATATGATTATCCCACCCTTATCACAACTGAACTTAGGTTAATGATTGCAGAGGAAGAGAGAGAGTCTAGGTGTCCAGCACCTAGACTGAATGCAGGTGGCTGGATGGCTTGGGCGAGGTCTGTCCACTCTGTCCAGCAGCAGTGTGCATAGCTTACAGTAAGGGCATCCTATATGTATTCACGCAGGAACAAAGGAGGCCCTACACAGACTAGAACAGAGAGGCAGTGTACCCAAAGGCAACACTTGCCTGCTCAAGGCCACTATGGTGGCCACTCCCGAGCTCAGTGTTCCCTGCTTTGGGATAGGATTAACTTCAAGGCTGGCTAGTTGGCAGCCTCCAGGAGAAGGGCCAGCCATATACAGAGAGGAATGGGGGACCAGCCCCTATCCTACCACACTGGCGACCACCACACTATGGTTTGTGTCTAAGCTTTCATTTGTTTTTCTGATTGTTTGTTTGTTTGTTTTCAGTTTTATATCCTATAGCTGAGTGAAATCTTATGGTTTTTAACTTTTTCTTCACAGAGAAAAAGTAAAAAGAAATAATTGGGAAAAAAATGAATGTTAAATAACCTAATAGGTTTTTAAATTGTCAAACTAAGAGAAGTTTGAACAATTTGAACAAATATAAAATGTAAGTACACTAATCTTAATATTTAAAGAATAAACATACACGTACACAAATGAGAAAAGAAATAGGGCCTCAGGAGAATAAAGAAAAGGACAAAAAAATCAATGGAATATACAATTATTGTTTGTTAAATAAAATGTGATAGAAAAATTCAAGAAAAAATATACTCAAATATTATCAATGGTTATTTTTGGCCATTGGGTTAAATGTGATCTTAACTTTTTTGGATGTTGTTTTCAAATTTTTTAAATCATTAAAGTTATATTGCCTTTTATAATCATATAAGACATTTTTTAAGGTTATGATTAGATTAATAATCTTCCTTCTTAAATCATCCCTCATTCATACCACAATTTATATATTTTACACAAAATACTATTTAATTAATTGTTATTAAAGTCTGACAGAGCAAATACGTTACTCCATCATTAATGACTAAATTAACTTCAGTTTTTGCTTGCATATTTGAAAATTTATCATAGATAATTTCATAAAATGAAGAAATGAAAAATATTCATAAAAAAGAGAAAGTCAGTTATAGGTAAAACAATTTATCTAATATGATGCAATTAACATGTGATAGTAATGGGATAATGGGAGACATAGGTCTCTAAACTCTCAGCTCAATACTCCATCAGTCACTATAAAAACATTAAAATAGGTTCAGCTATTTGCATGGCATTGTTTGTTTTATAACTAACAATGAAAGCTCAAACACATTATTTTCAGCATTAAATTATTTTGAAGTGTAAGTTGGGATCATTTTTGTTTTAACATATAACTATTTGGGATCTACAATAAAAAGGACTTCTCACTTCAGTATAGCGTTGCTATTTTGAAAGCAGAATTTGTATAGGACAATATAATTGTACCCTCTTATCCATGGTTTTTCTTTGAGTTGTTTCAGTTACCCACAGCCAATTATAGTCCAAACCAGAAACAAATAATTCATAAGATTTGCTTGCCATTCTAAGTAGTGTGATGAAATCTCAGGCCCTCTAGCTTTGTCCTGTCAGGACTTGAACCATCCCTTGTCCAGCGTGTCCACACTGCATATACCACCTGACCATTTCGTGACTTAGTAGCTATCTCAGTTATTAGATCAACTGGCACCGTGTCACAGTGTTTGTGTTCTAGTAATTCTTATTTTACTTAATAAAGCCCCTTAACTGTGATTTGGATATGCAAAGAGAAGGCACAAAATGCTGCTTTTAAGTGAAAAGTTATGTATGTATGGGAAAAAATAGCATATATGGGGTTTAGTTTTATCTATGGTTTCAGGCATCCTTTCAGGGTCTTAGAACATAGTGGATAAGGGAGCTTAGGGTGATGGAGTATAATTACATATATTTCATTAAAGGAAGAGACTAAAAGCAATGTAAACATAGAAGCTCCTGCAAACCATATATTTTTTGTTTCACTACATTTTTAATTAAGTAAGAATTGGATAAAAATTATAATCAATAATTTATTTTTGAGATGCAAATAACAGAAAAACAAATGTCACTCAGTTTTAATTATTAACCCAGGTAAACCACATGAGAATTATCCTTTCCTTTGCAGTCTAGGAATATGGTAGTTTTATTCCAATCTTGGATTTTAATGTTATTATGGAGAGTATTACTTAAGGTCTTATAATAAAGTAAAATTCTTATATTGAATATGCTTTTTATATGTACTACTTTGAGATTCTGATGTAGAATCTGCAAAAAGAATATAAACTATCATTCTAATGTGCCTAATCCAAGCACCAGTACAGAACAAGCATTAGAACTTGCATTAAAAAAAATTTTTTTTTTGAAAAATGTCCTTAATTTATTAAAGTATTCAACTAGAGGTATACTGAATATAAAAGGTATTATAAATTTTTTCCATTATGATTTAAAGCTAATGACTTATAAGTGAGATGTATAAAACTCAGATATCATTTGTAATTGATAAACAGTTTTATAAAAAGGGAATCAATTTTTTTACCTTTTCCATTCATCTGTTTAATTAGACAAAATAAGATACCACTGTAAGAAGTGTAATTAATCTACTATGATAATATAGAAATAGGCAAGGAGAAGAAAAAAATAACCCACGAAAAAGAAGAATTTAATTTGTTCTGCCAATGCTCTAACATGAGGTATAAAAATGAATTTGGACAAATAAAAATAATGAACATAAATTCTAAAATTCATAGTGCTGTTCACAAGATACTATCAACTGAACTTGTGCGGAAGGGTGAAAGTGACCTTGGAGCAATTGAACCTCCTTTGCAAATGTGTCTAGACAAGGAAAAGGAGCACTTAACTGCCAAGAGATGGTTGCAATAGAGACAGCAGTGGAATTTGAGATACAATCACTCACCACCACCATGCCAGTCCCCTAGCTGAGCCATACTGTTACAAACCACTTCTCCATAGACCTTTGAATGATTTTATGCTCAGTTTTGGTTATCATCGTTACACATTCACACTGTCAGTTGAATAAGTATGATAAAGTGCCATCTTAATATACCACATCCTTTTAATATAATTAAAAGTACTGACATTCAAATTTATTATACACATAGTTTCATTTTCTTAAATGTTTTTTCAGAACTCACTGTAACAACTTAAAGTCACTGAGGGATCTGACTATAATATAACCCTAAGAAAATATTATATTTCAGCCCTGACTTCACCTTTGAGGATAAAGTTGGAAGTGCTTAGGGCTTGGAAAATGTCTGTTTCTTAGAAAGAGAACAAAAAGGCACATGCTTCAAGTATAAGACTACAATACCTGATTGTTGTTTGTTTCTTTTGAACACATAGCTGTAATTTCTTTGAGCTCCGTTTTATTCACACATAAAATGAAAAAGTGGGACAGACAATCTCTAATGGCTTTTCAAGAAATAAATTCAGTGAAGCTCACAGTCTTTATATATCTGCATAGTGTAATGCTTTGTATTCACTCTCACAATAGGGGTTGGAAGGGGATCTTTCTGAAAAGACACTAACCAGAAGCTACCGACCTGCTAATGTGTTAGCAAGCTCGTTAACCAAGCATTAAAAGTAAAAACAAACCCTGGCTGGTAGCACAGTGGATAAGGTGCCGGCCTGCGAACCCCAAGATCGCAGGTTCGATTCCCCAGCCAGGGCACATAATCAGGTTGCAAACCAGGTTTCCAGCCAGGTCTGTGGCTGGAGGCAGGTGAAAGGTAACCATACATTGATTCTTCTCTCCCTCTCTGCCTCTTTCCCTTCCCCTCTCTCTGGAAATAATAAATAAAATTTTTTTTAAAAAATTAAAAAAAAAAAAAAGTAAAAACCTCACATAAATGAAAATTTCAGATACTCCTGTTTTCTTTATATGAAAAGAATGGTTACTTTTTAAAATTGTTAAAGAGGAAACCATAATTAACATTTGGTTATAATAAATTTATTTTTTTATCTGAAAAATGTTTGTCTTTACTGTTTCATGGAAGATACTTAATTTAAAATAACTTCAATTTCTGCTGTCAGTTCTAGTAAAGGCATTTAAATTCCTTATTCTAATTGATTAAGCAAGTGGCAGAGAATAAAGATTATGCTTTAACAGTGGGAAGATCAGCATGCGATGCCCTCTTCATTCTATGCTATCTCTGAACCAGCCCAGTTCTGTACAAGTTCTGACAAGCTATCTATACAAGACACAAGGAGGGTGAGTCTCCAATTCTTTCCATTGCATGTTTCCCCCCCACAGCAATGTTGACTAATCAGGAGTGCAACATTGCCATATGGATATGTAAGAATGTGCTTTCTTGAAAATCGTATCAACTGATGTCAAGTGGAGAAGATCTGTGGGCCCCAAATGTCTCCACAAATTTTGCCTGACTACAAATATGCATAAACCATTCCTCTTGTACTCCTTTTGTATATTGAATCATTTTCTCTCTGGCATGACAGCAAAGGTTTAAATTCTATCACCAGGTACCTTCCTGCTACAAAATTCTGTGAATGGTTTACACCTGAACATTCACATTCTCATATTACCAGGCTTATTTTGAGAAGAGTAGATTGATGTCCTAAGTGATCCTGATTCTTACCTGTATATTTCTTCTGTAGAAATAACCTTAATGTTTATTGCCTTATCTCCCAGCTGTAAACACAAAAAGTTAAGCTTTGGAGATTAATTTTGTATAAGGAGCCAGTGCCTTATTTTCTTTTCATCTAATTGTTTATAATTTAGTATGAAATGCTTACTTTCTATATAAATTTTTTCTCATTTTTAATATTTAATTATTAAATATTATTTTGGTCATTTTTTCACTTTTCATTGAATTCCAAAAGTATAATTTGAAGTGAGTCTCACAGAGCAAGTTTTTGTATTGTTAAAACCACAAGAAAATAAAAAAGAAAAACAAAAAAAACACAAGAACAACACAGGTAGTGAAGACAGGTTCAAAAGCAAAGAGGTTAGAGGAAACTTCAAATGGAAATTTTGAAGCATCATTTCATATAAATCCAACCTCTTTAAATGGCTGATATTAATATATGATCCAAGGTACAAAAACAAATCAAGTACCTTGTAATGGCATGTCTTTAAAAAGTATCTCAATTAATAAAAAAAAAAAATATGAAACCATGTAACTAACATCAATATCAAGTTAACACTGAATTTTTTCTTGTCCTAAGACATAAAAACCATGAACCCATTATTTCAATTATGAAAGAAAAAAAACACCTTTACATTTATTAGTCTATAGGAGATTTACCCATCTTCACAATGAAATCATACTGTCTCAGATACTGAAATATATACCCTTCTACAAGCCACAGGACAATCAATACAAAACTCCACTGAGTGTTTCACTGGATGTTTGCCAGTCTCTTAGAGGGAAAAAAAATGTTACTGATGTGCAGTGTGATATCAGTTTCCTCTCTTAAGGAATTTGAGAAGCTCTCATCCAACCAACATTGACGAAAGACTCAGACATCTCACAATCTAACCTTATAATATATTCTCTCCTGGGGCATTAGAGGACTTTATCAAACATTTGAGAACAGAGAATTAAATCAATGGTAAATAAAAAAAAATCAAATTAGAAATATACTGAATGCTGAAAAGCACAATAAAATTTTCAAGTGAAATAACTGGAGAATGTTTAACATAAAACATCTCCAGGATAAAGACACTTGGTAATACAGGTTAGAAAATATAACAATTGAGCAGTATTCGCATATATTTCAATTTGTTCAATGTGCTAAGCTCTGTACAAAGAGAGTAATTTAGTTGTTTTCCAAGGTTCTGTAATAACACATATATTAGGCACACAGGCCAAATTAAACAAGAATATTCTGTGCATTTTCACTAATGGTTATTTGTCTTCCTTGGCCTGAGGAATGGGATGGACAGATCCATGCTAGTAGTCAAAAAAACTGGATGTCATATTCTTACTTACCCTTGAATTTTTAACAATCTTAAATGTAAAAAGTGAAAATACATATCCCATTTTTTAAAAAAAGATTTTATTATTTTTCAGAGAGAGGGGAAAGGAGAGAGGCAGAGAGAGAGAGAGAGACATCAATGTATGGTTGCCTTTCAACTGCTTCCAGCTGGGAACCTGGCTGCACACCTGGCTTGCAACCTGGTTACGTGCCCTGGCTGGGAATTGAACCAGCAATGTTTGAGTTTGTAGGCTGGCACCTTATCCACTGTGCCACCATCTAGGGTGAACATTTCCCATTTTATTTAATAAAAATCTACATCTGATCTATCCATCTCTACTGTTGTTAAGTTGGGGGTCTCAGAGAGCAGATCCGCAGGTCCAGATTTCAGGGAGACCGTCTCTGGTCAGGTGGCAAAGAGAAATGTGTGTGGATCCTTCAGAAGATCTGGCATACTTTATTGCAAGCCGTAGCAGGCTAACCACTGAAGGTGGGGTAGCTCCTTTGGTGGGGGGGGTTAGGAGGCTTTTGCATGGTTTGCCCCTCTCCAGACAGCTGGAGAGCATTAGCTTACAGCAGGGCAGGCTTATATATCCATTAGAACAAAGGAGGCTGCATGTACCTTAGAACACAGAGGCAGTGTACCCCAAGGCAACACCTGCTGGTTCAGGGCCACTATATTGGTTGCCCCTGGGCTCCAGGCTCTGGGATAAGATTAGTTTCAAGGATAGCTAGTTGGCAGACCACAGCAGCAGGACCGTCCATACACAGAGATGAACAGAGGACCTGTCAACCATTCAATGATCACTTGAGAAATTATGTTCACTTAATTTAATTTTTAAAAAATGGAAAGTTTAATCCATCTCATAAGGTCTGATATATTCCATATTCTAAAATCAAACATAGTGAGTGTGTTGTTAACAATTTTATCCTACAAAGTACTTGTTCTTAAGATACGCTGTATTGCCTAACCTTGTAGGTGTTTATGTTGAAAAAGAAATAATGCAACTGAGAAGGGAAGGGCAGGGAAGGGAGGGAAGGACCGTCCAGGTATTTGGGAAGTAGGATTTAACCACATGTTTCCCAGATAGCTAAGAACAAATGATCATTAAATTCATGACTGCAATTCAGTTTCTGTGTTTTTAATGACATACCACCGAATGCTAAGGCACAGTAGGATCCATTTTGACATGTGTAATGTACAAGTATGTTTTTCTTCCCGAAAAGCTCACTTGAAGTTTGACAGGTGCCATCCTCTCCCCGTACTGCGTTAGTTCACAGACTCCCCAGCAGTTGCCCAACTTCCTCAGAGATCGAATTCTTCTCAGCCGTCTCCACCCGAGACTCACTTTCTCTGAAAACCTTTCAGCTTTCAGTTATCTCACACTCTCTGTGCATTGCCAATTATAATAGACCTAGTCGCACAACTGAATTCCTTCAACAACTGGCAGACATAAAAATCCTCTGGAGAAATCAGGAGGAGAATAACTTAACTCACACAAGAAAACGAGGATTATTGCCCTGACCCAGTGACCCAGTGACCCAGTTTGCTGTGGGATCCTCTAAGCACCAAAGTGTAAGGGGTTCGATTCTCAGACGGGGCGGGGCAGGGACGTGACCCATGGATATTTCTCACCCTGATGTTCCCCTCTCTCTCCCTTCCTTCTTCTCTCTCTCAAGTCAATGAGCATAGCTTCAGGTAGGATTAAAAAAAGTATTATTAAAAATCTCTGTTCTTTAAATATCTTGAATATGACACCACCAGGGAACGTTCACTGGCTGCTCTTCTCCACACTACTGTCTCAAACTAATCTTTAGGCTCCTTGGTCCACGTTCTGTTCACATTGTTCCCAAAAGATAACTTTTCCTCTCTCTTAACGTGTTAGTTTAGCCTTAAGATCCTTGAGATATTAGGTTCATTTCCTTTTTAATATACAGACTTATCAAGTTGTTTACATGCCAACAAAATTCCATATAACAAGATTGACCATTCTGAGCATATAATTCTAGTTACACTTATCACATTTTCCCCCTCAGGTACATTTACCACATAAATGTAACCTTTAGGAAGAGAAATGGAAAGAAGAGATGAAAAAAGTTACAAAAATATACTTACTAAACTTTCCAGTGACAAAAATGATTTCTATATTCTAAACCTCCTAAGTTTCATCTTAATGTTTTTCTTTAGCATGGTGATTCTCAACTGGGGATGGTTTTGTCTCCCACAGATTTGAAAACGGAGTCATTTTTGGTTGTCACAGCTAGGGTAGAGGAATGCTGCTGGCTTTTCTGGGTAGAGGCCAGAGATATTGCTCAACATCTGAAAATGCACAAGACAACCCCCACCATGGAGAATTATTTGGTTCAAAAGGGCATAAGTGCTCATATAGAGAAACTCTGTGTCCTGAACCGGTAAGCATCAATTAAAAGGTTATGATATATATATATATATATATATATATATATATATATATATACACACACACACACACACACACACACACACACATAGATATGTATATGTATATATATACTATATATATAATATATATATAGACACTGTAAAAAATTGGATTAAAACCATAATAAAATTCCATCATGTAAGAAATGATATACCTCTCTCTTGCTAACATTCCAGATTGCATAGAAGGTAAAGTCTATACCTGTTAGTTGTTCAATAATATCTGAGTTACTGGAATTGTAACCTCATCCCCCAGCACATTTCTCCATTTATACCTCGTATTTGAGTCCCTCTGAAAAAAAGGAAACTCCTCAGTGTCATGCACCCTATTAGCTGGGTGCCTTATCTCTGCTGCCCACTGTAACTGTTAAAGGCTGTTTCTCCCTGTGCTTCATAACATTACAACACATGTTTTTATTAAAACTTTGAATACATTATCTCCTCCAGGGAACTTCTCTAAACCCTCTCTCTCAGTAAAGGTACTTTTATTCTGTTCTCTATGTTCTTATCAGTATTTTTAATAGCCTGATTGCAGCTTTTATTATACTCTCTTTGGTAGCCCTTATGTACCCATCTATTGGACTAGAGTGTTTGTTTAACTATTTATTATATGTGTGGATAGCTATGTATTCTTCATTATTTTCTTTGTTGACCACAGTCTATTGGATGACAGAAACTTGAAATCTTGGTGAGAACAGGATAGGATACTATAATGACATACTTAAACTTTATATATATTCACAGTGTGCTTGGTGCTTTACAAGTATGACTTTATTGCTTTACTTACACGAGGAAACTGAAGTTTTGGCAAATTATGTAAATTTAGCAAAGTCAGGATTTTCAACCACATTCTGAGTCTCCATTCTGGAGTCTAAAATATTGGGTAGTAGTACTTATTTCAACAAATAGAAGACAAAAAAAGCTGTTGTGTGAATGTTGAAAAAGCAGTGTCAGCCTTGCCTGGTGTGGTGCCACAGTGGATTGGCACCAGCCTGTGAATCCAAGGGTCCCTGGTTCGATTCCCCAGTCAGGGCACATAACCAGGTTGCAAGCCAGGACTCCAGCCAGGTCTCCAATTGGAGGCAGGTGAAAGGCAACCATACATTGTTGTTTCCCTCGCTTTCTTCCTTCCTCCCTGCCCTTCTCTCTAAAAATAATAAATAACATAAGAAAAAAAGAAAATAATTAAAAAAAAAGCAGTGGCAGCTGATTTTTCAGGTGTTAGCAACACATTTACAGAACAGTATGTACTTGTTTGCTCTGAAATTTAAGTAGTAACAGTGAGGGGAGGAATCTCACTTTATTATTCTTGACATTTTTAATACCTACCCTAATGCAGGCACATGTTATAGTCTTAATAAAAAGTTGCTAGCATTTTCTAAGCACTTACTGGATACCACAAAAATTTCTAAATATTTTATGATTGATTTATTTAATTCCCATGGCAACACTACAAGATAAATATTACTATTCCTGATACCCAGATGAATAAATTGAATGCTAGAGGTTAAGTGATTTGAAAAAGGGCACATCACTCATAATTTGTAGAAACAATTTATTTCAGATTCTCATGTGTAACTATGGAGTTATGAGAAAAAGAATGTGCAGACTAACCCGCACCAGGGGGAATGCAGTGTTAAGTAAATTGGAAATTACATTTTAAAAATGTCCACTTGCAACTATAAAGGAAGAATGTGTGAATTACCAAGAAACTGATTTTTTGTACAAATATAGTATAAGTTATAGCAATAATTTTTACATAAATCATTAGGTTTCTTACAAAGGAAGTCTGCTTTTATTTTGAGGAGCTATTAAATTGCTTGTGAGGTGCAGTAGCATAATAGCATGTGTGTGGATATGTACGTGCTATTACATTCTGCAAGAATATACAAGAAAAAGATGACAAAAGGATGGTGATGAAAGTGAACAAACAGCTAAGATAACTTCATTTTCTATTTTTCTATGGGGATAATTATTCATTTATTCCAAGGGACCAACAACAGTCCTTAAATATATCAAAAGCCATAGGCCTGATCTTGGCTTCCGTAGTGGATTAAATGGAATGCACAACTATATTTGATGCATCCTGAATGCAGGACTCATGCCATTTTGTTTGCTAGTGTGTTTCTAAAACCTGACACAGTGCTTAAAATTTCAAATAAATAAACACAAGGATAACTGCAGTAAAAAAAAAAACCCTAAAACTAAAAGAAGTTTGAGGTTTAGAAATATGATGATTGGCTGCTGTGTTCTAAAATAATTAGGTCAGAAAACAAGTGAATCTGTGCACAGTCCAGTCAGTAAGACCAAGCAGGACAGATTGAAATTCTCTCAGTATAGTCATCTGCTTCCAATGCTTTCTTCTGATATAATGCTATACACACACACACACACACACACACACACAACATATATATGTAATTAAATTATTTAAAAATGTGAATGCTTTAAATATACGTAGGTATTGGCAAAAGCAGGTTTACAGTTTGTATGAAAAAATACATGCAGGTTATGATTATTACAATAACCTTATTTCTAAAAGTCATATGCAACTGCACTTACTTTTGCCCACTTCTGTGTGTGTGTGTTTATATATGACCTAACCACACACACACTTATACATATTTTTTTTTATTGCTGTTGTATTACATCCATCACCTTTTTGCTCCCTATTTGTATTTTCACAGGCTTTCAAGTGGCAGCAACTTTTTATAGAAAACAAAACATAATGTAAAAGATAATGGTAATACAGTATTTGGAAATAATGTGTAAATAGGCTTAGCTAAATTCTTATATGGATAACATATATCAAAAATTAAATTTCAAAGAGAGAAGGAGGGTTAACCTTTGGCAGAGACACTTTAAAGACAATAGGTTCTTGTTCAATTTTTTTAATTTCTGATTTGTTATTCAGTGTAATTGTTCTGCACCATTGTTTCCTTCTTAGCCATTGCACATTTAAGAACAAAGTATCATTTTTGTCCTTTTCTCACTCTTAATAATTGGTGAAATTTTTGAAAACCAAAAGCCAAATTCCCATAGTTGATAATTCTTACAAATTTATTTTGCTTCTGCTTATGTCTTGGCTCTTCCTGAGGCTGAATTATGTAGAGAGGGACCAAGTACTGAGAAAAGTTGGAATGACAGTTCAAGTCTTTTTTGGCCCGATTACATTTTTTAGTGAAGTCGGTGAGGTGCTCCCTCCAGGTATGGATCATTGTACCATGAGCATTATTGGAAAAGAAAGACAGGAGGGAGAGAAAGGAGAAGAGCAATAACACTTGTACTTAACGTATAGTTTGGTATTTTTACAAATAGTGCACATGATAATTTTTAAATAGGTCATGCATATTCTTTTTTGCTTGACATAATTGCTTAGAAAGAAAACATATGGAAAGGTATTCAACATGACAATATTAAAACCATATTCTCTTTTTGAGGGTACTAACTAAAAGGTAAATAAACTTCGTGCATAATGATGTAACCTAATTATATATGAATCTTCCAGAGGTTTTTAAATTTTCTCTACATTCAGAAATAAGATATATGAATGAATAAAGTTGCATTATTTTTACAGTTAAAGTGTTATTTAGTTCAGGTTTATTCAAGTCTACAAGTTTTATGAATTTTAAAAACATTTTATGTTGAATATCATATACAGCAAAGTCTAATATAAAGCCATTTGAAGTCAAATAAATTTTCAGCACTAAACCATTTTAGTATTGACATTTTCTAAAAGTAAGATAAGTGCAGCATAAGCAGAGGCACAAAAATATCATACACAGACATTAAAATAAATGGCTGAATTATCATGAGCAAAACAAAAAAATAGAAAAGGAAACTTCTAAAATCATGGGAAGCTGTTGGTTTCTATTACTTTGCACATATGAACGCTTTTAACAAAGCACGTGGCTTTCTGAGCCTGTCAAAAACATTATTCCTAAAGTGGGAAAATACAGCTAGTAGTTTATGTCAGTCAAAACGAGAATAAGACAAAGGAAAACTCCAGGTGTTGTGTATATTCTCTTTGTAACAAGATCATTTGTTATGGCTTATTCTTTACCAAAACAGCCACCTAATTCAGACAATGGCTAATGGATGTCAGAATTCTGGTAAGAGATTCAAGGACTCAAGTAACATGAAAATTGAATTTAGTTACTTTATTAGACTCTGAAATGATAAATGTACTTTAAAAAGCTTATGAGTGATTGAGGTTATCCAAACAGTGTCAGTTTATTAATGCTGCAAATCTTCTATAACAAAAAGCTTTAGATCTATAATACTGCATTTGGTACCACCTGGGATCTAAAATTTGCAGAAAGAATTACATCTGAAAATTTCAAATGCAATTGACTAAAGTGATTGAACTTAAAATGAACTTAAAATCTTTAGCTAACTGGATAATTTGTTCCACTTCCTTTCTGCCTTTGCTCTAAAAAAATGCAACATTTTAAAATACAGTCGAAGACTTTAAAGCTCAATTTAATAACTGTTTTCCTACAACCAAGATGACAGTCTAGAGTATTTAAATGTGAGGTTCAGCCATTTGAGTATTAAAGATACAGAGAATCATTGTGTGTGTGTGTGTGTGTGTGTGTGTGTGTGTACACCTCTGGTATGAAATAAAGTAATTGATCAATGAAGACCAATTCAATATAGTAAGAGGAAAATAACTGTAAACTACAGGCTTGATATATAAAATAATGTATATTTATTATGAAAATGTTAAAATGTTAACATAACAATTTCCTTAGTCTGCTAATATGTGTATAACAATGCTTTTCCATTCTCTTAGGATAATTTGTCACTTTTAAAAACCTAACTTACAGAACAATTTATTAAAGGCAACTATCAGATTAAATTACTTTCACTGATAACTCTTTATTCCCCTTTGTATCTGATTAATAATGGCATGTGAAAGATGTAAGCATTGTCCTCCAGTTTTGAAGTACTTACCAGAGGTTTATAAAGTATAGTCAAGTCTTACCTTTTGTAATCTTTTTTCAATAGTAAGCTATTCTACCCGCAGGAGCACCCTGAAGATACTGTAGGTACATTTAAAGATAACATTAAATTTGTTTCTACAACTTCTAGCTTTCTCAGAATATTGTATAAGAGCTTAATTGTGTAAGTTTAGCAGTGCTCGTATATGAAGTGTACACATGGAATTAGCCCTTTGGGTTTTATGTTTCAGGAAACAGACCCCAAACCTGAAAACCTGACCTGTGTGTGCCTTTTTGGAAATGCAATCATATGAAGTAATATATGGAAATGCTATCTAACTATGGGTTGATCCAAGCAACTTGAAATGTGAAGGAAAAATACAATCATATAAACTACGAGTTGAAAATTGCATGTTATTTCTCACTCATCTTCCTAGTCAAAATTTTAGTTTATCAAAACATGAAAAGCAGATTTTATCCTTTTTAACTTTTTCTGTTTTTTTTTTAATTTAAAAATACAATGATGTCCTTATTCAAATACCATATTATCAGAAATTCATTCCCTGACCATTTAAATTAAAGTCACTGCCACATCAGTCACATAATTTTATTTTTAATACAATACAACATTGTTTGAAAGATCTTGTAAAACTGTTTTTTCATTTATTGTTTCTTTTCATCCTACCTATAACAATGAAAGGAACACTTGGTAGTTCTATTTTACTCAAAATTCATAGGCATAGTTTGAAATTATTTTTATTTCCCCACAAAATGAGACTCAATAGGTATTTGTGGACTTCATGAATAAGTAAAACCTAAAAAGCTTTTGATTAGTTAAATGTATTCCTTTGTTAATTGTTTTAGAAATAAGCATGTGAATCAATTACTACATATACTTGTATGGTAAACTCCAGAAGCTGCTCACTATAGGATGATCTATATCATAGGCACATATATAGCAGTGTAATTAAAAAGTTACAATTAAGTGTTATAAATGTTTAAAGTATAGTCACAATTATTACTCAAATATCCTAGCATGTCTAACAAGCATCTCTACAATAACTCAATGAATGATATAAATTTCTTTGAAATACTACATTCTGCAAATTTACAGTCTAAAAATATGAGGGCTAGTGAGTAAAATGTTTTTGTAACAGTACACCCAAAATCTATGTGATTTTATAATCATATCACTAACAATAACTATCCTTAAAAAATACTGGCATATTTAAAAGTGCATTCAGCTTTAGTAAATCAAAAATAGTCAATAAAAATGACATTTACAAACTTACAGTTAACTGGGTATGATAAAGAATGTAGGCTAATGAGTTATGGAAACCAAGCCAAAAGACACAAAGAAGGCAGCAACTTCAGTAATAAGCATTCTAAGGAACAAGGAGGCCAGTTCAGAAATAACATGGCACGGATGGCTTCTGTATATATGATACAGTCTTCTTCAATGTCTTCACCACAACCTTGCGGTGAAAAATATTAATGTGCGGGGACAAACAGTATGTGAACAAAAGTGACATCTGCGTTACCTTAAATAACCTTGTTGTTTAACATTTATATAAAAGCTAATTGGCATTATGAAAAACTCAATATATCAGCATGTAATTTCCTTTTATTTAAAGCATATAGATTAATATGCATTCACTGATTTTTCTCTCTGAATGATAGTCTTGTGCTAGAAACAAGAGTAATTTTAGACATTAAATGGATGCAATTTTGATTCACCAAAGACCACAACATGAATTTCATTTTGTTGATATATCAATCTTAATGATACAAAAAATTCCTAGATGCCAGACTTAGAAAAGACTTGAAAAATAAATAAAAATTATAATTTTATTTATTTGTTTAAATAACAGGCTATTTTTTAAAAGACTTTATTTATCATTTTTAGAGAAAGGGGAAGGGAGAGAGGCAGAGAAGGAGAGAGACATCAATATATGATTGCCTTTCATTTGCCTCCAACCACAGACCTGTCTGGAGACCTGGCTTGCAATCTGGTTATGTTGCCCTGGCAGGGAATCGAACCAGTGACCTTTGAGTCACCTTATCCAAAAAATTATAATTTTAAAGATGTGCTTAAGTTATATGCTATATCTCTATTAAAATAAGCAAATAAAAGTAGTAAGGTTTCTAAGGTTGTTATTTTTTAAAGACATTTCATATTAATCTGACAATACATCAGAATAAAAAATGATATAAGCATGGCATTCAATGACAGGTACATAGTTAACTCTGTAAACTAAAATGTTCTTAGAAAAAATTGACAGGTTATTTTATATTTTATAATACTCATTTTTAAAGACTATTTTGTCTATTACTAGCTTATAAACACTTTTTATTTATATTACATATTCATTCTTTGTAAATTGTCTATTTGCCAGCCCCACAGAGTTTTTAACTCACTATCCTTCACTCTCAATTTATAAATTTGTTGCTCTAAGTACTGAGTTTATATCTGAAGAGCAGGTCTAGGAATATGTTTTCAGTTAAACCTGAATAGCAGGAAAAAAAGCAAAACCTTTTTATTAACAGAAAAACAACTTCTCAATTTAAATATAAGAACATAAACTCTTGTGTAATTTTAATTTTTAAAGTACAGTTTACATTCAATATTATTTTGTATTCACTTCAGTTGTATAGCACCATCATATGAGGTCTGTTCCAAAAGTATCAGCTGCACAGTTTTAATTATGTTGACATCGGCTCTATACTTTCAGGGCAGATCTTGTACACTTTACAATGTTTTCACCTATATATTTTCAGTACCCAACTGGTACCATACATAGTTATTACAATCTTATTGGCTATATTTCTTATGCTGTACTTATCATCCCCATGAATATTTCATGACTACTAATCTGTACTTCTCAGTCTCTCCCTACACTTTTGTCACCCAGTCCCCCAATTTTCCTCCTCTTTGCCACCATCAATCTGTTCTCTGTATCTATGAATCTGTTTCTCTTTTGTTTTGAACATAAATTTATTATTTTCATTGCACCAAAATTTATTGAGTTTAAGGATAGTTATAAGGTGCTGGGTACCACTGCATAGACTCAACATGACAAACCTACTTCATGAATGCAAATGCCACTAATGGAATGTTATCTTCTATCTTCTGTCTATTCAACATCTACCTTTTTATCTATCTATAATTTATCATCTATCTACCACCTATTATAATTTATCATCTATCCATTCATCTATCTATCTACCTACCTACCTACCTACCTACCTACCTATCAATCATGTATCTATCATTTATATATCATCTATCTACCTATCATCTATCTATTTAATTTATTTTGCTTTGTTTCTATTTAATTTTGGATATGAACTCTTAATTGATCAACATTATGTTAAAAGTTCATTCTCATTTTTAAGATGTTTTGGCCACTTTTATTTTGTATAAAATTATTTTCATTTACTATGGAATATCTGTGATGTAATTTTATTACTTATAATTTGTAATAACATTGAAGTACTGAGTAAGAAATGTTTCACGCATCAAATGTATTGCATGTCTTAACAAATACATTGTTGGAGAAAATATTTACCCTTTATACAGCAAGTGTCTCTATATTGTACACTTATTTCATGCTATAAAAATGTTTTAGATATTTTTCCACTATTTTCTCACCCCTAGCTCTACCATATTTTACTTTAGTTGGTAAACATTTATAAATGTAATATTTGAGTATATATAGCCAAATAGCAACCCAAAGAAACACAAGTATTTTCATATGCTTCTCCTTTAATATATTTGAAATTTCTTTGCCTGTCTACTTATGTATCAGCAAGTAACATTGGTATCTGATAAGGTTCTATACTGTAGATTTGACCTAAAAATCAAATGTGTAAGCAATAGTCATGGTATAATGTATAGTTTTCATCATGAAGAACAATATATGAGTTAGGGATGGATAAAGGCAAAGCATCTACAAAATTTCAAGCTGTGAAATTAAAGAAAGTATGAGAATCAAGCAATTCTATATTTTATAAAAACAGTTAATTTCAAGGAATGTTGGTGCAATGGCCTTAGTTGTTCAACTTCTTTGAAAAAGGCAAGTTTTATTGACTAGCCACTATTGTTAGGGCAAAGCCAAAAAATAAAGTCTCGATTGATCTCATAAGAATTACTTTGTAATGTGAATCACAACTTCAGTTGAAGGTTAGTCAATACAGATGAAGCAAGTGCTTGCAGGTAAACAATCATTTATGTGGTGATAGAGGAAGAACTAAAACTTTAATTGTTGTTTTAAAGTTTCTCTGAAATTATTTTGTTCTCTCTCTTAAATGAATAGTATATTCCTAAAGTGATAAAATACATTAAATATTTTTGTTTTCCTCAAGTTTCTTTCAGCTAGATGTGTTAGTTAATTCCTATACCAAAAAGTAATTTGACCAAATATGTAAATACATTCTATTGGAGAATGGCAGTCAAATAAACAGGAGATCATTTTACAACTTTGTTTTATGAACATGGACTTTAGATTCTAATATCCTGATTCAAATTTAAGCTTTGCATCATATGACTACTTAAATTTGGGTAAAGAACTTCATCTCCTTGAGATCCTACATTTTCTTATTAGAACAAAAATAATAACAACAAAATGGTGATAATAATAATCATCACATATATTTGTTTTCAGAATAAAATACCATGCTAATAACAGTAACCTTCTTATAATGCTTAATATTTGTTAGCAACTGATATGTGTGTGTGTAATTTTCATAACAACCTTCTAGGTGGGTACTATTACTTTCCCAGATGTACAAATATTCAGATTGATAAGCAGAACTTTCCCAGTCTTAAACAACTTCCATTTTGAGAGGCAGGAAGTAAATGTAGAAGTCTGGCTTTGGAGTCTGCTGTCTCCCACTGGAAAACTAATTTTATCAAGGACCATGGGTAGGCCTGGTGAATTGTAAGTCCTTAATGAAGATTGATGTAAAGGTTAGTATAACAGAGGATTCTGGGAAAATGGGAGCATAGTAACCTGATGGTGGTTTTGTCCTGTTTTGCTTCCGTGTTCTGTCCACTTTTCTTTTTGATTCAAGGGACTCCAGGGTCTTTCCAGAATCTGTATGCATGGAGTGCCGGGGTTCAGAGGGACTTTATGCAACATAATTGGCATATGGTTCTACTTGGTGTCTTGAGCAAACAGTTAAAGCAGTAAGGCAGCAGATTTTGATATAGGTTTGACCATCAGTTGATGTCACAACTATTATCGTTGTTATTATATTCAAGATTTTCTATGTTATTCACAGTTTTATTTCACTGGGTTTGTATTTACTTGCTCTAACTATTAAAGGCTGGAGATAATTATGTCATTTGCTATTTTTCTTAGTTTATTCACTGGGGCTCACTCAGGTCTGTAGTATGTTGTGAAGGAAAAACAAAAGATGATGAAAGAGAAAGTGTTTCTATATATGTGCCAAAAAAGTTATCTGTATGGCCCTCTGGATCTTAAGAAGCCTTTTTGATTTCTTTATCCATGATGTTTGAAAACCCATCCACCTAAGGAATTGGGAAAATTAAACTTATTTCTATCTCTTTACTTCTTGGGGTCAGAGAAACTAGGACTATCACAAAATAGCTTTAAATAAATTGATGAGGAGGAGGATCATCATCATCACTATATTACTATAGGAGATAAAGTTCTACACAAAATAGTATTTCTGCAACTAAAGAATGATTTAGCAACTAAATAATTCTGTACATAATCATGAAAGAGATACCTATCTACAGGTTATCTAATGCAATAAGTACCTTAAAGAACTGACTTAAATATAGAAAGATAGGAATACTAAAAATATAAGGCATGCGTAGAAGAGATAAGCATTAAACACATTAAATAGAAATTTATCTAATATGAAGAATCTGCAAATAAAAAGGACTCAATGAATTTAAAAGGAATAAAGGATCAAGACACAGATCAGGGAAATTTTCTAAATTCTACAAAGAAGGAGAAAGTATTGTAATAATTCAAGACAAAAAAGAAACTTACATATAAAGAAAAGAGCATCAGAAGGCATCAAATTAACATGCACAAGGCAAAATAGAAAATCTTGAGTTTGTGTATTCAGACAACAGGGAGAATTTCATACTCATCCAAAATATCATTCAATTGCCATAGCAATAGAAAGTTATTTGAGGATATGAATAACTCAGAGAAAGTCATATATAACTATTACACTGAAGAAAAATATAGCTACATTTCAGTTTCTGAATCTGTTCATTCTTGAGTTTTGATAGTGAGTGAAGCTGCATTATTCAAATGTATGAGGTCTGTCCCAAAAGTATTGGCTGTGCAAACTTTTAATTTTATTGACATTGGCTCAATACTTTCTGGACAGACCTTGATTTTGTTCCTGAGTTTCATATATTAAGTAGCTAGAGTTATCTTTTTGAGTACTATATTAATACCTGGCACTTGTGAATATGTTTCAAATTTAAATAAGATTTTGAAGATGTAGAGATGGAGAAATAATCTAGAATTATCTGAATGAGTCCAATGAAATTACAAGGGTCCTTGTAAGTGAAAGAGGGAAGAAAGCGTCAGAGGAAGAGATATGGCAATGAATCAGGGGTTTGAATGAGGAAACTGATGGTTTTGAAGATGGAAGGGACCACAAGTCAAGGAATGTGAGCAGCCTCTAGAAGCTAGAAAGGAATTCTCCGCAGAGTCCCCAAAAGGAAAGCAGCCTTGCCCACATCTCAATTTTGGCCGGCTGAGACAATTTTGAACCTCTGATCTCCAGAACCATAAAACCTTTGTGTTATTTTAATCCACTAAATTAGTGGTAATTTTTCACAACAACCATAAAATCTAGTGCAAGTGCCATTTCAAGTAGGAATGTAAACTGGTCCAGCAACTATGAAAAACAGAATGAAAAAAAAAAAAAAAAAAAGAATGAAGGGTCCTCAAAAAAAGAAGAATATAATTACCATATGACCCAGCAAACTTTCTAGATATCTACAAAAAAAGAAATTTAATACTCGTTTGCACCCCTATGTTCTATTTACAGTGGCCAAGAGATGGAGACAATCAATGTCCTTTGATAAGAGATTGAATAAAAAGATGGCATGCACAGATACAATGAAGTACTTAACTATTCAGCCATAAAAAAAGATGAAACATTATCGCTTGTGACAAGTGGATGAACTGTGAGAATATCACGCTCAGCAAAATCAGTCAGACAGAAAAAGTTTGAAACTATAGTATTTTACTCATAGGTAAATTACAAACTGAAAGCAATAAGTGAACAAACAAGAAAACAAACAAAAACTCAGACACAGACAACAGTGTTGTGGTGACCATAGGGAAGAAATATGGAGAGGTAATAAAGGGTAAAAGGGCTCAGATATATGGTGATGGAAGAAAATATCACTTTGGGTGGTAAATATACAATATATAAATGATGTATCATAAAATTGTATAATTGAAATCTATATAATTTTATTAACTAATGTCACCTGATACATTTAATTAAAAAATGTATCCCAATCCATTTAATATAAGGATATTCTGCGACAACTTTAAGCATTCGAACATTAACATCACTGGGGCACCAGAAGGAGAAGAAAGAGATCAAGGAATTGAAAGCCCATATGAAAAAATAATGATGGAAAAGTTCCCTAATCTGGTGAAGAAAATAGACAAACAAAATATCAGGAGTCTCTATTAAAATAAATCCAAAGAGACCCACACCAAAATAATGTCATAATTAAAATGGCAAATCTTAAATACAGATAGAGAACCTTAAAAGCAGCAAAGGAAAAGCATTAGTTACCCACACTGGAGTTCCCATTAAACTGCCAGCTAATTTTTTTTTTTTTTTAACAGAAAATTTGCAGGTCAGAAGGGATTGACATGAAATATTCAAAGTGATGAAGAGCAAGAACCTACAACCACAGGTTAGTCTATCCAGCAAAGCTATCATTTAGAATTGAAGGTCAGATAAATAGCTTCCCAGATAAGAAAAACCTAAAGGTCTTCACCACCCCACACCAGTATTATAAGAAATGTTAAAGGGTCTTAAGAAGAAGGAGGAAATGGAGGAGGAAAAGTAAGAGGAGGAGGAGGAGGAGAAGAAGACAAGAAGAAAAATTATAAATAATAAAGTGACAATAAGTATATAGTTACTAACAATTACTTTAAAAACAAATGGATTTATGCTCCAAAGAAAAGACACATACACTGATATCATGGATGATAAAACAACATCCTTACATGTACTGTCAATAAGATATTTATTTCAAATCAAAGGAGATGTACTAACTGAAAGTAAAGGAATAGGGAAAGATTATTTCATAAAAACAAACACAAAAAAGCTGTAACAATACTTTTAACAAAGAAAATGGACTTGAAAACAAAGGCTATAACAAAAGACAAACGAGGACCCAGTAATTTCACTTCTGCATATGTATTTGAAGAAATACACAATGCTAAATTGAAAAGACATACACATCCATATGTTCACTGCAGAATTATTTACAATTGCCAAGATATCTAAGCAACCTAAGTGTTCATCAGGCGATGGATGAATAAAATAGTATACATACACAATGGAATATGAGTCAGCCACAGAAAAGAATGAAATCTTGCCTCTGTGACAACATGGGTGGGCAGAGTGAAGTATATCATTCATACAGAAAAGAGACAAATGACAGATTATTTGATTTATATGTGAAATCTTTAAAATAAATGAAGAAATAGAACAGAAACAGACTCATGGCTACAGAAAGCAGTTTGATAGATGTGGGAATGGGTGAAAAAGAAGGGATTAAGAAGTACAAATTGATGTTACAGAATAGCCTTGGGGATGTAAGGTACAGTGTAGGGAATATAGTCAGTACCATTGTAATGGCTATGTATGGTGTCAGATGGGTACTAGATTTATCAGGGTGATTGCTTTGTAAGTTATATAGATGTCTAATCACTATGCTGCACACCTGAAACTAAAATAATATATGCCAATGGTAACAAAATATTTTAAAATATTTTTTAAAAAAGAAGCAGGTTGTTTTATACTACCTCTCACAATATTGCACTGAACTGTCTTGAATTTTACTGCCTTAGGTTGTATGGCATTGGCTGCAGAAACACCTCGGGTACATACCCAGGTTCAGCAGATTCTTTCTTCCATGCCTAGTACCTCTAGGCACACATTTGGCTACCCTGGTATACAAGAGCTGACAAAAAAGCAAACTAGCTTTTGATAACATTAACAACATTACACCACTGTGGATTCTTCCTGGAGGTTTGTTGGAATTCACCTGTGAATATACGATTTTAATTTTGTTAGAAATTCCAGCCAACCTGAATCTGAAGGTTTTGCTGCATAAATGCCTCAATTAAATTATGTCAATGGCTAGTTAAAGGGATTTCCTGATTTTATTACACCAGAGTACCTGAGAGGAATTTTTAGCCAATGTTCAGAACTATCTTGCTTGACCTCAAATTAATTTACTGATTCCCTTATAACACAATGAGAAAGACTAGATTCTAAAAGATTGTCAGAGAGAATTTTTTCTAAGAAAATAACTGTTCACGCTACTTTAAAAATCATTAATAATTATCCACTACGTGTTGCTTGTGAAATTTCTCATTTTTAACTGGTTGAAGCAAAATTGCAAACTATTTCTAATTTCATCTATAATCAAGCTTAGTAGAAATGGCATTATCATTACTGGTTTCTTTCTCCCCTCAAAGTGACCTGCCTTCTTTTATACCCTACATGATTGACAGTGAAGACATGGAATTATCCTTTTATTTCTTCTTTCAGAATTCTGAGATGATTTTCTTCAGCTGCAAACAGAAATACTACAAAGTAGAAAAAAATGTGAACTTGTCAAAATATATTGCAACATAAAATATATGAAGAAAGCCACATGTTTGTTGTCCCTTTGTTATATTTATAAGATTATTATGGGAGTAGAACAAACTAGGTCTTACTAGGACATGCTTTTAGAGTAAAGACCTATTGAGCTCATCTGTCCAGATGAAGAAAGGAGTTTTCAAATGATAAATGTCTAAGAAGCCTCCTTGACCTGGTAGGGCAGAGTTATTCAAAGTTTTCCAGGCACCTAGTTTTATCCTAAATGTGCTTCCCCAACACTCTCAGATCAGGATTCTATTTTTTCAAGACCAAGGCTCTTGGAAAATGTCAGAAAAATGCCTTATGAATATTCACACATGATAAACTTAGTTGGCCATATTTGGCTCTTTCATCATATGTCTCTGTCCCAGCTGGGTTTTCTGGTTTCCTGACTAACCAAAATAACTCAGGGACAATTGTGCCGTCCTTCCTTTAAGACTGATGGCTGTAAGGTGCAGCACACTATGGTTTTCCAAACTTGTGTCTTGGAGGCCTTGAGACCCACTTCTGTGATTCAAAACTTCCAACACATTGATTTGTAATGTTAATATTTGGTAGTGTGGTCATTAAATAAAACAGTTAAGTGTGCTGTCAAGTTTTAACACGTTGGAGACCACTGGTGTGTTAGCTTAAACTACAAGGTTAATTTGCTTTTGTGCATTACTCGATAAAGTCACCCCCACCATCTCTATAAATATATTTGAAGGTCTTATAATGTGTACTGATTAGTGAAGTTGAAGTTCTGCCCTAAGCTTTTAATGTTTTGAATTCTTGTGTGAGCATTTCAACACCTTTCAAATTAACCAGCAAGTCCTTCATTAAAATGTTCACCTACTGCACCAGTTAAAGAGTAACTAAAGCCAAAAGACATAAGCTTGTGTTCACTCTCTTCAACAAGTAATGGTTAGTTACACAACAGCTTCCAAATGCAAGCAAGCTAGTTTTTATTCATAAGAGTTATATAAGCAGTTTCTAGCATTTAGTGAAAAAAAAAAAAAAAAAAAAAAACTGAAGAAAAACTGGAAGTGGAAGGTTTTGATCTCCCTCTTACATCACTGCTTTTGTAGGGTTACGAAGTCACTTTTTCAGGATCGGCAGAGATAAGAGACATAAGCTGGCCTTGCTATTTAGGTCCTAAAGGTGTGATGTTGTTTGTAGATGTTTCAGGATCACATCATTCATTTTGAATAAAATAACATTATGTCATTATTTTTATATTAATTTGAAGTACAAGAATATAATTTCAATTATTTTGTCTTTGATAGCCACATTTGTTTTATGTGGATTTAATCAACTTTTGGTACTTGAACAGCTATAGTTATGGAGGACAAAGTGCAAGGTTCCTAGTGAAGCCCAATGTTTTTGTAACAGACTGATGGCTAGATTAAGGAAGATTGCACCTTTGACATGACCTCAGAGTATAAAATGGGAGGTGACTTACCAGGAGAGAAAAAAGATATGATTGTATCTGCAATTATCAAGGGTATTGACTTTGGCTTTTTAACCTCCTTCCCCTGGCTTGAGATAAAAAACAAAAGATTATTTAATAAAGAAAAGTTTGGGAAAAGTTTATGCAATATTATGTTAAAGTATCATGCAACTCTTGATAAAATTATTGCACATATTTGAGATAGGTATTGATGCAACTATCCAAAGTTATATTGTCTGTCTTCTGTGTGACCCCTGGACAGCAAAGTGATGACAATATTTTCTATGTTACCCCCAAGTGCCTTGATGTAGCCATAAGATGTAAAGGTTTAAGGACTTCTAAATAAGTAATCCTAGTTCCCATACAAATTGCTTTCTTTATAGTAAGCAGCTGAACTCTAATAAATTTTGTATTTTATTTCCACACTAACAAACAACCTAAGGCTGTAACCATAATAAAATATATTGCTTTTGATAATAATAACAGAAAGTGTGGTGATGGCCAGAGTGAAAGGGTGATAAGGGTGGGAGTGAGGTGGAGAAAGTTGGGGGGATAGAGACATTTTATAATAGTGTAAAAAAAATAAAGTAGAATTAAATAAAAGAACATTATCAGGGACATTTCAGAAATCAATAACTTACTATAAGTTAATATTTACATTGAATATAAATGTCTTTACAACAGAACATTTGAAAGTATTATCTTGTGTATTTTATTTAAAATACCATATGTACAATTAAAAACAAATTGAAAGTTATAATAAATACTTATATTGAAAGATGCCATAATAGAGCCCTGGCTGGTGGCTCAGTTGATTGGTGCTGGCCTGCAAATGCAAAGGTCACTGGTTCAATTCCCAGCCAGGGCACATAACCAGGTTGCAAGCTAGGACTCCAGCCAGGTCCATAGGTGGAGGCAGGTGAAAGGCAATCACACGTTGATGTTTCTCTCCCTCTTTGCCTCTCTCTCTTCTCCTCTCTCTGAAAATAATAAATAAAAATCTTTTAAAAAATTAAAAAGAAAAATACCATAATAGACCATCTTAGAACTTACTTGTTTGAGGGCTTTCTTTTTCCTTAATGCCAAACTATGAATGTTTATTATTCATACCTAGCTATTTCAACTGCCCACTTCCTTCCTGCTTAAATTGACTATTCTTAATCTATACTGGTCAAGAAGTCCTTACAATCAAAATTATTGGCATAGGTTAAATATACAGTGAAAATGCTATAAGTGTCTGAAGATGTTTTTATTGCTAAACTCCATAGAATTAAAAATTAATGATGACTGTTATTTGAAAATGCTATCGTTTATTTAGAATCATTCCCCAAGCGACTGGAACTGAGTATCATTTAACAACTGCTACAAAATTTTCCAACTGCCCTTATGTGACTTTTTTCTCTTTTACAAACTAGTGTTTTTTCTCTATTTCCAAGCAGCTAACAGTATTTACGACTGTGCTAGAGTCAGAGAGAGAAGTAAAGGGTGATAAAAGATTTTACCCTTGAGGTGCTGTCTCAAGATTGCAAGTGTTTAAAGGTGACTTACGCTTCTGACATCTTAATATATTTTGCATTTTCTATGAATTCTAATTATGCATTTTACTCTGGCTAACTGTTCTCCTTTCAGCTTTTTTTTTTTTTTTTTTTTTCCCTGCGATTAAGTCCATACCAATTCTCTGTCTTTCGAAACTCCATAATCATATCTTTAAAATGGTTCCCTTGCCAGGATGTAAAATGACCCATTATACATTTTACCCCATGTGTTTTTTCTGTATATTTTCTGGAGTATCACAAAAGCTTTGACCCAGTAAATTTATGAGAGGAGGCTAATCCTCAAACAACACTTTCCATAGCTCCATTTATAAAATATGTAGATAGCTATTTTCTTTTCCTCTAAATCAAGGATCAGTAGAATAGGGTTCACTCGCCAAATCCAGTCTACTACATTTTTATGTAAATTTCTTCATACACATGCCATTTATTTAAATATTATCAATGGTTGATTTTCTCCAATAAAGGTGGAATTGAATAGTTGTGACTGAGAATATATAGTCTGTAAATTCTAAAATATTTACTGTCTAGTTGTTTATAAAAATTGTTTGTTGACTCTGCCCTGGACAGTTAGGGTTGAAGTTAAACTTTGGTTCATGTGCTCTTCAAATATCCAGAAACATACAATGAGCTCTGGGAGGGAGCCCACTGAAGACCCATTGGAAAGAATATGGATACTAAGTGAAATCCTTTCCACAATTTATCAACTGACACTTATGAGCATTGAACAGGATTTTAGATATTTGCTTTGATTTCTCCAGAGGCTTGCCTATATTAAAACTTATTTCAACACTTAATATTTAGTAATTAACACTTCAATAGAAACCCTCAGACTGATACCATGTTACAAATAAAAATGTATTTAGTATGGACCACCCTTTACCTCTCATTTTGTTTCTGCTCAATCCTATTAAACTGGAACTTGTTTTGTAAGAACCATGCTTAGTTATTTTTTTTCTAAAATTCTCCAAATAGAATTCTAAATTCTCACTTATATGAAATGAGGAGTGACTTATCTATTTGGAGAATTGGGAAAAAGAATAACACTACAGAAGTCTCGATTCATTTCTTTCCCTGTGTTTATCTGCCTGTTCAGAGTATGATGGTATTTCCAAGTCTTGTTCCACTTTTGAAGCTATGTAGGCCAAAGGTTATACATTCTACAGGAATATCTGGAAACCCACCCTCCATCTCAGACCCATGTGAGAAGAGGGTCTGAGGCACCATTTTGCAGACACTAATGTATTGCAATTCCAAGAATTCTATTAGGTGTAATATCTAAACATCAACATTTGAGAGAAAGCTAGCATCCAGGGTCCTAGTACCTGCCTCTGTTCTTGATGTTCCCTTATGTAGTGATCTCTTCACCATGACCATAAACCTCCACTCAATCTTCATGTTTCTTTAGAGCATATTGGGAAATCTGGGTTCCCTGCACACCACATGCTAGTGGTGAAGGACAATGGGCATCTAAATGGGTCTTAGCTGTACCATCAGAGTTATGCTGGGTTCTTTACTCTTATGAGTAATAACCTTTAAATCTCTGTTTGCAATTTTACTTCTTTCCTGCTCTGTACTCAGTGGTGTGAGTCATTTCACTTTTTTTTTTTTTTTTCCTTAACTCAACACAGCTGATTTAGTAAATAGAAGGAACTCAAAATCAGCTCTTTCTTTTCTTATTACAAACCATTGGTTCTAATTCTATACCTTAGAATCTCCAACTAGCTAGGAAAAAATATCAGTTAAGGTGAATGTAATTTTTGTTTCCTTCAACTCTTCTCTTCCCTTAATGTCTCCTTTGCTTTTAGCCTGTTATTTTTAAAGTAATTTCATAAGTTTTTCAAATTTTCTAGGTTCAATAAGTTCTGACTAGCTTTTACCTTAAACTTCTGATTGCCAAAGGCTGAAATGTGAATATTGTAACTGAATTTAGAATCCTTATTAATATTTTCAGCATATATGTACACATAGTTCAAGTATGACTCTGGAACAAATGGATCAATGTGTATGCTTCTCATGGATGTGAATTTCATTATTTCACCACTACATATAGTATAGCAATTTTTTAGTTTAGCAAATTACAAAATGCTATTTCCAAAAATATATGTTTTAATAAATTTAAAATTTAAGCTAGATAAATGTTAGGGTTTTAGAAAGTTGATACTGAATTCCTATAAGTGGCTGACCTTATTGATCTTATCTGAAATAAAATATATATCTAATAATCTCTCGTTTGCAAATCTCTAAATCTAGTCATTGCAGAAAACAAAAAGTGTACATTGGTTCCAATCAACATTTTATGCCAGTGCAACTAATAAAGACATTAACTTTTACCTAGCAGAAAAAAATAAAGTTAATGAACTTGAGTTGAAATAACATCTGAACTACTTTATTCACAGCTGGCATCTCTTTTCTAAGATGCTTTATCTCTTAAAAAGTGTCTTTAGCACGTTCTACAAAAATATAAAAGACACACACTTATATACACAGTGAAAATCATATTTATTTCCACAAAAAGAGTGAATAAAATAGACATTAAAAGATGGCCTCTAACAGGAATTTTATTTCACACAATGAAGGCTCTTTAAAGAATAATATAGTAAAAAGCATCAGCATTGAATGCCCCAGTTTTGAATCTTCATGTTGTATTGTAAGGTTTATAAAGTTTACCCCTTGATCCTTTTATGAAAGTGAGCAAGAGTTGCATAATTAAATAACCAAAAAAGAAAAATACATTGGATCATGTCATCTCAGAGCTGAAGGTTTTCATCAATAATCTAGCATTAACCCCTTGTTTAACACTGAAAACCTATTTAGTGTTGTCACTTGATCAAAGGCAGAGACCAAGGCTCTCTGACACTTGAGACTGTGCTCTTCTCTACCTAATTCTTACAAAAATTCAACCAAAATCATGGAGCCTTGGTGATATTTATGTCAATCATATCATTATATCCAGACTCTTCATTAGCATTACCAAATAATGCATTCAACTCTTTCCCTTCTATTTTTTCCTTCAAACACAACAATGTCCTTGGCAAATAAAACATCCATAAGTACACTTGGGTCTAGCCCTGGGGTTTCTGGCACTTGGCATTTTAAGATAAGCATATAATAAAGAGAGATGGCTTCAGGGCAAGATTTTCTGGGCAACATTTCAACTTCCGTCTCCTATAAAGGACCGTGGCTTCCTCCCAGGAAGCTGTGCTATAATCCAAAGGTTAGAGCGATTATGAAAGCCTTTGTAGTCATTACAAACAATACTTCAGGGGAAATAATGCTCACTGTTCTCTCCTCCACATATCTCTACAAAACTTTAGCCTAGAACAATTTGAAAAATAGTAATAAATAGGGTATTTGTTGTTCAATAGGAAGATCTAATCTAACAATGATATCAGAATAATTTTTAAATTCATGCCAATGTATTCTCTAAATAGTGGTAGGGACTGTATGTGTTGTCAGTTGTATTACTTTCACACAGAAAGATGCCTCCAGTCCTGACCTGGCATCTCAGTTGGATCATTATCCCGATATGCCCAGGTTGAAGGTTTGATCCCTGGTTAGGGCACAAACAAGAATATCTCTTTCTCACTAAAAATTAATAAAGAATTAATCACAATGCCTCTAAAATGCCTATCAAGACCACTTTTATGTTCTTTCTTCCTTCCTCCTTCCTTTGCTTTCTTTCTTCCTTCCCTTTATTTTCTTTCTCTCATTTCCTTTTTTGAAAATTTCACTTTATAAAGGAGATAAAATACATTATTATTATTTAAAACTAAATACAAATTTTTAGATGTCAAATATAACTTCCCATTATCTTGTTCTTTCACATTCCATGATGATGAAAGCAATCAAATAGAAAAAACTGGTCATGTTGAAGATTTACAAGGTAAATAGTTTGAATTCCTAGCCAAATATCTCTTGACATGTTAAATAAAATGTGACCAATTTCTTCCTTACCTATAATGAAAATTGATTAAAATCTGGTTTAGCTAAAACTTTTCTAGATAAAGCATTCTTTTGGAAGTATTAAAAAAATAGCAATTTAAATTCATGAATTAAAAAAAAAATTGTAATATAGTAGTAACCTTTCTCCTTCACTCTATCATACCAAAACTGATAGCTTTAAAGCACAGTTTCCTGAAGTACTCAAATCCACAAGGACACTGTAATTGTTATCAAATTGCAAGTCGAGGTTCTACTGCCAACTGCCACCCTCTAGGCAGAATTCCAGAGGCAGAGGTTTGGTGATAAAGGAAAGGAGACTTTATTCAAAAGCAGTTGCTTAAGCCTATTAACTCACAGCTTTAATTACTTAAGCCTAGCAATTGAGGCTAAATTCTTAACCTGGGTTCTCCTATTTTTTTTCTGTTAGTTTCTATAGGATTCATTTACAACCCAAAACAACATAATACACAAAAGCTACACAATTCTGGAAGAACGGCCAGCTTCTGCCTCAGAGCCTGTTCCCTCTAGAACACCCAGAGAATAAACCTGCCACCCTCTGCCAGGCCAGCCCCACCCTAGGCTGTGCCCAGAGCTCCTTCCCATCCACAATACTGTCTGTTGGGAAATGTGGACAGCTGCAGCACAATCATTCCCGTGTCCTCGAGAAGGAAGAGCTTGAGGGCCAGAGTGAGCCAGTCCAGGAGACAAAATAGCTCCCGAGCCAAAAAGCCTGCCCTCTATTTCCATTGGCTCTGGAGGCATCAGTTTCTCGGCCAATCCCCTCCTAGGCTGCTTCCCATTGCCTGGGCAAGCTCCCCAGTGAGGTTGAGCAGGTCTCTCTCTATCACAATCACTATATCTACTTTTCAAAAAGGGCATCAATTTGTCAAAAACATGAACGTAAACACAATTACAAGATTGAATTCTACTTGAAATTGGATGAAGGCAAGATAATCGTTTTTGCTCAGTTATTGCTTCCAAATTACCTAATTGATATATAATTCATCCTAACGATAAAAATACCCAAATCTCTACTACCTTCCAACAAAGTGCCTGACTTACATGAGAGGCAAAAAAAAAAAAAAAGGAGGAAAGAGAAAAAAATGTGTAGCAGAATTCACAACCTACTCAGTTTACAATAAAGAATGTACTTCAAAATAATTTCCTGTTTATTAATCTGTTCTGCCTTATGATTTCCACCACATAGAGTAGTTAAAAATAAAAGACAAATATTTAGATCTAATCAGTAACTTTTGTTCAACCTAATACTTCCTTTAGTTTCTTTTATAACTTACTCTGTGCTTGAATAAATTATGCAAATGTTTATATTTTGAGGGTTCTGGCCACATCTGGCACTATTTCTAAATAAGATGGTGACTAGCTGGCAATTATGTGGGTGCTTATCTAATAAGCATGTACTGCTGATGAGCAAGAGAAATGAAATGCACAAATTCAAATCTTTTGGAATTTCTTTCTGGTTCAAAATAATGCATTTTTCTCTTGGCAAAACAAATATATTTTTGTCCATACCTAGCACCTGGGTCCTAGGAACCTGTCTCTGTTCTTGATGTTCCCATATATAGTGGTCTCTTCACCATGACCACAAACCTCACTTCTACTTTCAGGTTCTTATAAAGTCCACTGGAAAATCTGGGCACCCTGCACAGCACACACTGGCAATGAAGAACAAAGGGCATCTAAATTGGTTTCGCCCGCTAAACTCACCGAACAATTTCCTGTACACTGTTGAAGATAATCTTTTTTTGGAATTTGTCCCAAAAGCTCACAAACAACATTTATCATTAGTTGTTCTACTGCCAGGGGTTTCCTGCCTTGGCCTTTATCACTTTTCTAGTACACTTTAAGGTAACAGAGTTGGGATTTGTCATTTCAGGGATTTACCATTCTCATACCTTTTTGATTATATTTTCTTTATTCCTTTGCTGGGCATATAGTAAAACTGAAATATGCCAATTGACAAAGATAGATACAGTAATTTGAAAATCCTTTATTTCCCAATGAAATCAGACTTTCAAGTTTTTTATTAATTGGGAAGTCAGAAAATAAATAGTTCCATTTTTATGTGTCTGAATTCCTGATCTAGCATTCTTATAACTTCAACAATTTATCAGCTCATTCTCCACTCAGAGGGTGACTAAGAAAAGGACATGGACACCAAAGTCAAAGAAAAAAGAGGAATATAATTAATTCATTACAAAAATATTTTATTTATGTATTTTTAGAGAGGGGGAAGGGAGGAAGAGAGGGAGAGAAATGTTAAACTGTGGTTGCCACAACTGGAGACCTGGCCTACAACACAGGCATGTGCCCTGACTGGGAATTGAACTGGGAATTGAACTGGCGACCCTTCAGTTCACAGGCTGGCACTCAGTCCATTGACCCACAGCAGCCAAAGTTAAATAGAAATATATTTTAATTAATTGTATTACATATTTTACTACTAAGTACATAATTAAACTAACCAAATATTAATATTATATACACTTTAATGTTTATATAATATTTTATTGCTTAGAATATTAGTAATCTATGGCCTATTTCATCTCTACAAGAAAGCTTTAATTGGGAAAAGAAATATAAATCAAATAAATGTAATGTAGAAACATTAAGGAAAATGGAACTAAGAAAACTGAAATAGAATACAGGTTATATAGATTCAGTAAATTGTGCATCAGATTTTAACTATATTCCAATATTGAACAAATTGGCATAAATCATTTCTTTGTTTTCCCCACACTACTGCTCTAGAGTAGACCTTAATTATTGCTTCCCTGTACTAAGTAGCATGATTCACATCCTAAATCCCTGCCTCTGATTCTATCACCTGTTTTCCTCCCCTAGACATGTTCATGCTTAGTTTTTCCCCAAAACTCAATTCTATGCTTAAATTACAAGGGTACCATTTCTTTTTCTCTAATAAATTCAAAAAGTATTTTACTGGCATAAAGTCTAATTAGAATTCAAAGTTTGCCACACTTTCATTACTATAGTTTTTCTGCCATTGTGTTTTATATATTCTTTTCTGCTACCTACTCATCAGTCTGCTCTCTGAGAGTTACACTGTTCTCTGCCTTCTCTTTTTATTTTCTTCACAATTATAATCATCTTTTCACTAATTACTCTGAATTAACTTGTTATCTGCCCCCCAATCCACTGGACAGCCTCAGTCATTTAACCAACTGCCTGAAATGCAGACATTTTAAAACAAAAGTAAAAGAGTCTTCCCCCAACATCTGCATGTTCTCCTGTTACTTTATCTCTATTTTTCTATTGAGTTACAGTCAATAGAGTCATACATGAATTCTAATTCCAATCTAGCTTTCAAAGAAATTTTCCCATGTTTGTCTTTATTGGGGTTTAATTGACAAATAATAATACATTTAAGAGGGAAAAAATAGACTAAACATATGACATATTTTAGATTTGAGAGGTAAGAGCTTTACGGCAAAATTTTTTGAGTTGTTTTTATAAACTGTTAAGTGAAATGTTTATGTAGAAGTACAATTATGATTAGGCACCTGATTTCCCAGATGAGCAAACTTTTGTGTGTGAAAACAAACAAAACATAAAAACATGGTTTCCAGTTATTTCCTGTAAACTTATTAATAATTCATAGCATTACCTCTTAGAGAAGAAATTCTTTGAGCAAGCAGTTGTTTTGATCCAGACGTTCTCAAATCTGAGTCCCAAGAGCTTTGATAATATTGATGGATCAGTTCTCAGTCCACACCTTGTATCATTACACAATCTGAGCAGATTCAATGAGTTGCTGTTTTTTTTACCCCACCGCAATCCTTCAATGAGTTGTTATTCACTCGTAAACTGAGAACAGAGTGCCCAAATTATACCAAGATAAAAATATTTATCCCAATGGGAAATGAATAGAGAACTAGATAAAGAGTGTCATTCAAATGATCTAACTTAATTAATTGCTTTTATGAATCTTTTTCATATTATCAAAGATCACAGGAATGTCTAGGAACATAAGTGCTGCTGTATTCTTTTCCTAAGATAGCACATGCTCTTGAATGTCTAGGGATGTTCAGTTTTGCTGAACTGCTTGTTCAATCTAATGAATTTCTAGGACAATTAGTTCTCTGGTCTTAAAGATCTTGTCTGACTTTGTAGTCATGATCTGTGCCACACAACAATTATATTTCCCCATTTTCTGGGCCCCTGATAAGTGAAAGAAAGAGATTTGAAGACAGCCTTAAATTCCTTTTGTTTTGTGATTGCAGGTCAATGGCTAGATGTTTCTTTCTTTCGTTCTTTCTTTTTTTTTGAATTACTTTATCAAATAATCTCCCTATTTTTTCATAGGAGAAATCAATATAAAAATTAGACACTGGGTCCATTTGAATATGAGAATATTAGGAAGGCTGGCAACAGTCTACAGAGCTAATTCCCTGCCCAGCATGCCTGTAGTAATCTCTAGTCTTCAGTGCTACAAAAATCAAATATTACTTGTTGAGGAGCACCTAACTACACGTTCTTTTTAGCAAACATAGCGTTAATGGTAGCTGAATTGTATTGTACCCTTTTTAGTGTTTTAATGTCTTTCATAAAAAAGCATTAAGGTTGGATAATAATGGATCATCTATTCAAGGTGTGAGTCAGAAAATTCATGTAGTATAACTTCCTATTAAATTATGTAAAAGTGAGAAAACTTTACCCACACACACTCATTAGGTCTGTCCTGAAACTATCCAGCCACTCTCATCATCACAAACTTTTAATTATGTTGACATTAACTTGATACTTTTTTGGGACAAACCTTGAATGTGTGTGTGTGTGTGTGTGTGTGTGTGTACATAATGTTCCATACTGTCTTCCCAAGCTCTGTATCTATGAAAATTTCGTTAAAAACAATGGTCCTACAAAAAGGCCTTAGATTATTTTTTCCTATGTGAGACGTTAGAGAAATTTTTATGTGCTTAGCTGTCTTTTTGTAATATTTGCTTCTAAAATTGTTTACTAGCTGAGAACATTAAACCTGAAGCTATTTGTTTCGCTTCAGAGCTGGATGACACCCAGACAAAGATATATGCAGATTAACAAGTTGACCAAATTTAGGTGTTGGCCAAATCGTAAGCCAACTGTAGATATTGGATTTACACCAAAAAGTGGCTAGGGAATATGATGAGTGCTATTAAGAGAAAGGGCCTGTGGGCATCTTAGTGAAGAGCTAATTAGTGTCTGTGGAAATCAAAATCTTAAACATGAAAAGAGAACATAACATAGTTGTAAAAATAAAAATGTTGCCATGTGTGAAAACATAATACCACTCTTTCAGGATCATGTTCTTTGGGTCTTTCTTACATAGTTATCTACATAAACCTTCAAATATCAGCTTCTGGTTAATTCCTTAAGATTTCTCAGATTAAAGGCTGCAGCCAGAACACCCTTCCACTGATGTGAGGCTAGCTAATGCCTCTTAAATAAATAGTTGTGCTTCTAACAACAAACTTCTTTGAGTTTTGCTCACATGCTGGCAATGTCCTTTCCATAGGACTTTGCAGGCTGCCTTTCTTTAATTTTTCTTCCCGAATAGTAGGTATCTAGGAATTAATCATGAAACACTTGTTAAAACAAGGTTGGGGAAGAAACTGTGTGTTCAACTGTGTGTTCTGATAAGAACAAGTATATTGCACAAGTCCCTTGCAGCATTTGGCCACACCTGTTTACAAGGATATCCTTAAGCAGGTAGGTTGAGCTATTACTAAAAATAAGGTGTAGATGAGTCACTGAAGAAGCTGATTTCTTTGACAATGAAACCAGTAACAACTCTTAGGCGATGGGAGGTCAATATTTATTAAATACTTTGCAAATTTTAGTTTTAAAATTGTGGGGTTTTTTTTGTCTCACAAAAATACCATTGAGTTGAGTACAATTTAGACAGTGAGATTTCTGAGTAATGCTGTCGCAAGGCTTTGTGGCTCTCGGTCGCTTTAAGTAAGTGCTTCTTTCCCTGGAAGGATAGACTGGAAATTCCCAGGTTTGGAATGAATCAATATTTTTGCTAACATTAAATCAGTAGTCTTCCACCAAGCAAGAGCTTCAATAAATTGTAAAGTGAGCAAACCATGGCAAAGACATATTAAAATATATTTCATGCTAGTACGTTAAGTGAAATAAGACAGTCGGTGAGAAACAAACACCATGTGATCTTGCTAATATTTGGAATGTAATGAACAAAATAACAAACAAAATAGAAATAGAGTCATAGATACTTGTAAAAGACCAATTGCTATGTGTGTGTGGTGGTGGTGGGGTGGGGATGCTGGATGAAAAAGGGTGAAGGGATTAGCCAAAGAATTAATATGAGTGACCCATGGACACGGATAACAGCGTGGGTATTGCCTGAGGAAGTGGGTGGGTGGGGGTGGGCAGGGGTGGGCAAAGCCAAAAATTGAGACAACTGTAATAGCATAAACAATAAAACATGGTTTAAAAAATAAAACATATAGCAGAGAGTAGTATATGAAACTCATTTAAATGTGTTCCCATGTACCCTAAGATCTTTTTCATATCCCATTTTTACAGGTTTCTTAAGATAATGGTAATAACAGATGAGACACAAAGTAGGGATTCTTGAGCTATTCAGTCAAACCTGTACTCGAATATTGGCAGAGCATAGGATTCTAACTGTTTGTTCCTGTGGTAGAAAACTCAGTGTAAAATCATTCCAAGTGTTTTGGGAGAATGGTAAATTGCTGATCTGAAGGTGCTGAAGATTATTTTTATGCTCTCTACATAGCCAAATTTCTTGCAATATTTCTTTTCTTTTCTTTCTTTCTTTCTTTTTTTGTTTTTGTTTTATTTATTTACTTTAGAGGGAGGGGAAAAGAGGGAGAAAAAGAGGGAGACACACTTTAGTGTGCAAGAGATCCATTTAGTGGTCACCTCTTATATGCTCTTTCTATTTGTTCATAGGCCTGTGCTCAGTCCACTGAGCCACACCAGGCAGACCTTTTTTTTTTTTTTTTTTAATTTTGATAGCAGTTGCTGGTACTTCATAATAGCTTTTTTATATTTCTGTAAAGAATTGTACTTTTTAGGATTTGAAGGGGCTAGGATCTTAATTAAAGCTCCTGACTTTCATAATGATTACCTAAAACTTTTACCTTTGCCTTTAAGTTATCCTTTTGTGTGCAGACTCCTAATTATATAATGACTATATGCTTCAAAAGAATCAGAACATAAAGAGCTCTTTAAGCTGCTGGATATTCTGAATTGGAATTCCTGGAGATATCTAGAGTGCTTGCTGCTCCCAAAGCATTACAAAATCAGATACTACATGCAAAACATGTCTGTTACTACAGCAAATGTTAGCTTTCTTATTTCTAGCCATTTGTCAAGATAGAGAGTTTGCATTGTGTTCTGCTATTTATAGATTTGTGTTCTTATTAAGGTTATATACTATGGATAAGTTGAATTCTGTTTTGATCTTGAAATTTTATTTTCTTATTAATAAACTCATTAACAAATAATATTATAGCTAATTTTTTCTATAGAAATTTTAAAAATAAATATGTTGAACATAGATGACATCCTTGGAAGAGTTCAGTTATTTGTATCCCCTTATTCTGATTATGAAAATAAAGTGTCATGATCTAAAGAATTGTATTAATGCTTGGAAATGTGTGAGGGAATAATATAATTTTATAGGAGTTAAACTTACGTGTTGATAAACATTGAATTTTTAAATAAGCTGCAAAAATTACTCAGCATGAAGAACTATCAAATTGAAAAGAAAATCCAAATCTCACTTCTCAGAGGCTTCCAGTATTTGAGCTAAAGCCATTATTGATGTGAAACCGGTGTGTAGGATTTTGTCAGAGTAAAAAGAAATCTTTTAATAAACTCTTGGTGTCTGATGCAACCCATGAAGCTAAATCAGAACATCATGGGCTTATCTAGATCACTTATTTATAAATGAACAAGAAGTTATTCAAGTATTCATTTTAAATAATAAAATGTTTCCTGCTTAGGGGTTCAATCATTGAAAATTGGTTATATTATACATATACAGTGATTTCAGAAAATAATAACTCAGTGAAAGGATGATATCTTCAAATTATGTCTTGACCAGAATGAAAAAAATATAATGATATGAAATCTGTCATATATGAAAGATTTGTATTCTCGGAATGTAGTATGTTTTAGGATAAGCCATATCCTTTGTTTTGACAGAGTATAACTTTTATTTTATTTTTAATATTGTATTATTTTTGAGTTAATTAAATATGTTTTAAAGCATTTCTATTTTATTTGAGCTAATTAAATATGTGGCACCATATTAACACTAGAACCAATAACTAAGTTACTAGAGGTAATCTATATATTGGATAAGATAATATAGGAAAATTTAAGTTGATTAAGGTGTTGGTTAAAAACTAATGGAAAAAATAGAAAGTGTCTTTGTCAACCTCTGAGGATTAATACTACATGTATATGTAGATCCTTCCAGGAAAAAGCCAATAAATAGTTGACATTGTGAAAAGGACATTAAAAAATAAAAGTAGAGTGCTGATAAACAATGGGAAAATGTAAAGGCTTAGGTGAAATTGAAGATAAAATTCTACTTGAGTTCAATGTTATGGAAATCAGGGGAAATCTTTCTCTATTATCCTACTCTATTGAAAAATCAATATCTTTTCTTGCTGTTTTGTGTCTTTAAGAATGAATATTATAATGAGTGGCGCAAACGTAAGTATTTTTTCTACAGTATTTTCATTGACTTTTTTTTCTGCCTCCTTCTTCTAGAGGAAAATATGGAAGCTGTATAAACAAGAAAATCTAAACATTAATGTATTTAACAGTAGTAAGTCTGTTAATATGGATAGAATATTTTGACCATTAAAAGACCATGAATTCCTGAAGGTCCTCAATTGGAGTTTAATTAAGACAAAAACAAAATAGTAGGCCATGATTCAAATTACAGTTCTGTTTAGCACAAACAAACTTTGTCAATGAAGGCCACATATACAATGGTGGCCCTATGATATATTTTTTAATGATTTTATTTATTATTTTCAGAGAGAGGTGAAAGGAGAGAGACATCAGTGTATGGTTGCCTTTCACCTGCCTCCAGCTACAGCCCTGGCTGGAGACCTGGTTTGCAACCTGGTTATGTGCTCTGTCTGGGACCTTTGGTTCATAGGTTGGTGCCTTGTTCACTGTGCCACCAGCCAGGGTGGTCCTATGATGTTAAAATAAATAATAAACCAAAAGTTTGTTTGTAATGTTGAAAAAAAAGGTTAAACTCATCCACAGGGTTGAACTTAGTGTTAGCTCTGGGTTGTTTGAATAGATGAAGATGCTCAGCAAGCTTTCCCATCCAATTGCCCATGCCCTGCCCACACACACACACACACACATACACATACTCATACATACAAACTCATTTTCCTTTCCTTCTGTTTCTCTTTCTTCACTCCCAGTCTTGTTTCTTGTTTCCCTCCACCCCTCCTCTCTGTCATTTATTATTTCTTATCTCAAGCTTTATCTTTCTAGGTACTTTTTGTCAAGTTCAGAATCTGCAAGGTGGCTAGTAGGCCAGTGATCTGGGGAAACCAATGTTACAGGTCTTCAGGAAAACTGTCTGCCATAGAATTAATTCTTGTTCAAAGGAAGCCAATTTTTTTTTTTTGTTTGTTTTATTCAGTCTTGTTAGCTGATCAAATGAGGCTCACTTACATTATGCAGAATAATTTGTCCTACTGAACACCCACCAACTTAAATGTTACTCTATTCCAAACACCCTAAAAGAAAGATCCAGAATAATATTTGACCATCTATCTGGGCACTATAGCCAAGCCAAATAAACACATAAAATTCATCATTACAGGATCTATAAAAATAAAGTATTACATTTTATATATTTTTCATTTTCTTTGTCACAGAATCCTTTACAGAGTAAATTTGTAATTTGAAATTCTTTTGGAAACTGCCTCCAAATATTTTTAAAATAAAAACCATTTTTTTAGCATTTAAGACATAATAGTAGGGAAGGCCAATACCCTCATCCCCTCAGTATTGTGTAAGATTTTATTTATTAATAGAAATTTTAGGTTCAAAGCAAAATTAGGAAGAAAGTACATAGATTTTTAAATACCTTCCCTCTCTATTAGTATTCCACACCATAGCAGTACAGTTGTTATAAATGATGAACACATTGACCACTATAATCATCCAAATTCTATAGTTTTCATAGGTATGCTCTTGGTGTGGTGCATTCTATGAATTTTGACACATGTTTAGTGACATACATCCACTGTTATAGTATCACAAAGAGTAGTTTCATTGTACTCAAAATGCTTTTTGTCTAATCTTTGCATTGGTGTGTGATATTTATTATATAAATATCCCTCATTGTGTCCTTTATACTTTTCATAAACATTTTGTTGTTTCTATTTCTGCCATTACAAACAATATTTAATAAGCATCTCTATATCTCTTTCAATCTCCATTTTATCTTAACAAAACAAAATAAAACAAAACAACCAACAACAGAAAACTAATAACCAGAACTTCAGATCACAGATAGGCAATAAGAAAAACATTTGATATTTTAAATTTTGTCCATTTTTTTTTGTTGTTGTTCTAAGAGACTTCCAAAATAAATAACTAATCATTCTCATAAAAAGTTTTTCCAAGTGACTAGTGTAATTTTGGTAAATTTTTATCAATTAGAAAGTTAGCTCGCTGAAGGCAAAGCGTGTCCTATAATGATTCCAGTGTCACCAAACCAGTGGGAATTGTTGGCCTTTGGAACTAAATCAAAAGTGAGATTCACCTTGGCTGGTAGCAGCACAGTGGTTAAGGTGCAGGCCTGCGAACCCAAAGGTCGCAGGTTCGATTCCCCAGCCAGGGCACATAACCAGGTTGCAAACCAGGTCTCTAGTCAGGTCTGTGGCTGGAGGCAGGTGAAAAGCAACCATACATTGATATCTCTCTCCCTCTCTACCTCTCTCCCTTTCCCTCTTTCTAAAAATAATGAAATAAAATCTTTAAAAAAAAAAGTGAGATTCATTGCATCTATTCTCATCTTCTTGTCTATGAAATTCCTGTTAAAAACTCACAATAAAAAGTAGAGAAATGGTCCAAGAGACAAATGATGCTGTTAGTAAAAGGACAGATTTTTGTTAACCTGAGACCAAGAAACATTTTTTTAATATTTCTTTTATTTTTAGGAGTCAAATTATTTAATAATTAGGGAGTTTAATGAAAGAAATTGGTGCTTAGATTCAAAGTAGAACCTACTTCATCCTCATGGTCAGAAAGATATCCCAAGCAGTAGACTCAAAAAACCTCTATTCATGTAGTTTTCTCTAAGAGCTTTAAGCCCTAAATGGCTATTTAAAAAAAAAATCAGATTGTCTACTGTGGACTACTCAATAGTAGTTAAAAAAAAAAAAAAAAAAAGACTACTAATCAAGTTGTGCTGAATGTATAAACTCACAATATCAAGGGAGAACTACACTTTACCAGGGCCTTAATAATGATTCAAAATAAGGAACTAAAGAAAATATTTTAAAGAGGTTTGGGGGTACATGTTTAATGGATATAATATAGGCTATTTAAGACATGGAGCTGTTTGACTAAGTTTGTAAAAATACATTAGAATTTGTTCACTTGGAAAGAAGTAAGTCTTAAGACAAAGTTGAAAACTGTTGTTCTGATAATTGAGAATTTTGCCTAGGTGAAAAACTCATATCGAGACAACCACTAGCTTAATGAGTCACTTTGCTAAGATAAATTGTTTGTAAACATTTCCAAAAGCAAAGAACAAAAGATATTGACCACTTGGCAGTCTATTTTATTGGGCAAAAATTTCTTGGAGCAAATAGCTATTTGATTACAGATCAAAGTTGATCACATATTTCAATCAAAATAAGTCAAACCACTATAAGTAGCCTAAGTTTTTACTATTAATTTACACTATATTATGAACTTATTTTGCATTTTAGTCTTTCATAGCAATATAGCATTCATAGATTTTTATATAATATTTTGTATCTTTGTAGCCTATCTAGAGCCTAATATAGTTTTATTTTAAAATATATACTTGATAAGTCTAATTTTATATTTATTAAAATTTATTAACTGCAAATATATTGGTTTAATTAAATTTTATATTTTTGAAAAATTATTTTCATGAAATTTATTGTAGTACATGGACAATGTACTTACAATGGGACATTGACTATGTCTTCAGCCAATACAAGAATGTGACAAAGCTATCAGGAGTGTATTATTTAAAGAAACTGAAAAGTTGCCCTATCTGAAAAGTATTAAAAATGAAAAAAAAAAAAAAAAAGCAACCTACAAATAATATGTAAGATGGATAGAGACAATTGGAATCATGTTTGGTCCTGATCCTCAATGTTGGAATAATAATTAGAAGGAAATACCAGTTTTTATCTTTCATATTAAAATTATTTTTGCAAATAAAGTTATTTTGTTTATTTGAAGGTTATAGGAAAAATAAATTTTAATTTAGTACTAAGACTAAAAGAATGACACTAAAAATGGTAAAGAAAGATGTTGAGATTTAGAAGTGATTATAGGATGTTTTGAACATGATAAGGTTAATTATACATAAAACAGATGTAAAATGAATAAAGCGTCTTTGCCTCTTTGAAAAGAATTGAAATAAAATATTAAATTTAATGATGTGCTAGTTTAAAGTTTTGGTGTTAGCCTTAAAAATGAAAAGGTCATTATTAAATGTCAAATTATACTACAAAGTGACAATCCTAAAAATGGCATAAGTATTGACAGAACAGCAGACACATCAAACAACAAAATGGAATCGAACATGCAGAAATAATTTCACGTGTGTATGGACAAATAATTTTTGACAAAGGAGACAAAAACCTGCAATGGAGTAAAGAAAACCTCTTTAATAAATGGTTCTGGGGAAATTGGAAAGCCACATGAAAAAGAATGATACTAGACTACACTTTGTCATTGTAATTAAAAATAAAAATAAAAGCCCTCACAATAGATCATACTTAAATATGAAATCAGAAAAAATTAATTACATAGAAGAAATCATAAGTAGTAAACTGATGGACCTTGTTCTTAGAAAATATTTTTTAAAATTTATCCTTACTGTCAAGGAAAGTCAAAGTAAAAATAAATGAATGGGACTATAGCAAACTAAAAAAATTCTGCACAGCAAAAGAAACTGCTAAAAAGGCAACCAACAAAATGGCAGAAGATATTTACAAACAAAATCTTCAATAATGGGTTAATACACAAAATAAATACCCCATACAACTCAAAACCAAACAACAGCACAACGAACAATCTAATTTAAAAATGGGCAGAGGAGCTGAACAGACACATCTCCCAAGAAGACCCATAAATAGCCAACAGACATAAAAAGATGCTTAATCTTACTAGCTATTAGGGAAATGTGAATTAAATCTACAATGAGATACCACCTCAACTTGTTAGAATGGTTATTATCAACAATAAAAGTAAGTTGGAGAGGTTATGGAGAAAAAGAAACCCTCATTCACTGCTGGTGGAAATGTAAGCTTGAACATCTGCCATAGAAAATAGAGTGAAGTTTCCACAGAAAATGAAGAATAAAGTTACCACACATCCTAGCAACACCTCTTCTGAGTATCTAACTGAAAAATTTGAAAACATTTATTCACAAAGATATATGTACCCCTATGGTCATTGAAGTATTATTTATGGTGGCCAAGACATAAAAACAACCAAGTGTTCTTTGCTAGATGACTGGATAAAAATGTGCTTCATATATGCAATGGAATATTACTCAAGTATAAGAAAAGTGAAACACTGCCATTGCAACCACATGATGGATCTTGAGGATATCATGCTAAGTGAAATAAGTCAGACAGAAAAAAAAAAAAAAACATAATTTTACTCATATATGGGATATAAAACTGAAAGCAACCAATGAACAAATAGGAGAAATAAAAGAAAAAAATGTATAGACACAGAGTACAGTGTGGTGGTTAGCGGAATGAAAGGGCATTGGGAGGGGGTAGTAAAGGGAAAAAGGGGTCAACTTTATGGTGACAGATGATTTGACTTTAGTTAATAAAGACACATGGAGTAAAGGTGATATGTTGTAGAATTGCACACTAATAACATATATAATTTTATTAACCAGTGTCATCCCAATAAATGTTGTAATAAAATAAAAATAAAAGCAATGAAAATAAAGTTAGCTTTTCTAGTGAATAATAACAACATGTACTGCAGTAACCTGGGATCATGAAGAATCTACTTCTCTGAAGAGAATTACAAAAAAAATCCTTTGGCAAAATGTTATAAAATTTACTGAAAGATTTATAAAAATGTTATTGTGAATAAAGTAATAGTATATTCTTTGTAATGTACACTTTTCATATAACATATTAATGCTACAATTTATTTTACTTGAGGTCAGTCATTTAATCACATGACTCCTTGAAACTTTGTAAAAGTAAAATATGATAAAATACCAATTTTTGTAAACTGGCTGTAATATACATCTTTCATAATTAAAAAAAAAAAAAAAAGCTATTATGTCATCCAAAGACTTTACTCCTATCAGTTGGATAATCATAATGAATTTCTACTGAAATTTTCCATTTAAGTATCAGCTAACAAGAGTCAATTTTATATTTTCCTGGAATAGAATAATTGCTGTTTCTTAATATGCCCAGACATCTTTCATCTTTCTTCTAATTTGTTTTAAAGGATATCTGAATATGTTCTCTATTTTTTGGGTTAAAAATGGAAAATCACTATAGTATACCTAGTAACTTTTTTATTTTAAATTATTAAAAATGCTTCTGACTTTTTGCCTAATTTAAAAATTCTTGGTTAGTCAATACCTGAGTAAGGACCCAAATAATATTTAAATAAGTTATACTGTGACTTGTACTTATAACCCATTTCTCTGTACTGATTCAAATACTGATATTCTTCTCCTAATTCTCACACTATGACACTTCAGATTTCTATGAGATCAATATTTCACAATATATTGGAGTTTAAATAAAAAGCAGACTATCCACAGCAAACATTTAAAATAATCTAAATGCTGTACTTATAAATACATCAAAATCAATAGGATTTTATTTAATTATTTTTATAAATTATAATTATTTTCAACTGCTATTTGGTTTCTTTGAGAGTAGATGACAGCTCATGACAGGGAGGCTAGGGGGTGCAATGACTGAACACAAAGGAAAAAGGACTCATGGACATGGACCCAGGGTGGTGATTATTGAGGGAAAAGGGTATAAGGGGACTAAATGGTAATGAAAAATATTCAATAAAGATTAAATAAAATAAAATGCAAAATAATGGTGATTTTTAAAACATTAGAATTAGCTTGGTCTTTGAGAAGGCTAACTAATAAAAAATTTGGGTTTAGGGCCCTGGCTGGTAGCACAGTGGATAAGGAGCAGGCCTGTGAACCCAAAGGTCGCAGGTTCGATTCCCAGCCAGGGCACATAACCAGGTTGTAAGCCAGGTCTCCAGTCAGGTCTGTGGCTGGAGGCAGGTGAAACGCAACCATACATTGATGTCTCTCTCCCTCTCTGCCTCTCTCCCTTCCCCTCTTTCTAAAAATAATGAAATAAAATCTTTACAAATTTTTTTTAATTTGGGTTAATAAAACATTCCTTTTCTCTCCCATCATAATACAAATTACATGATCTCAGACAAAATTGCATTTTGAAAATGCTCATTGTATTAATATTTTACGCATATTAGAGTTTAGTTGTCTGGTTTTTTAAAAAAGATTTTTATTTATTATTTTCAGAAGGAGGGAGGAATAAAGAGAGAGAAACATCAGTATGTTTGTCTTTCACCTGCCTCCAGCTAAGGACCTGGCTGGAGACCTGGCTTGCAGCCTCGTTATGTGTACGGACTGGGAATGGAACCAGGAACCTTCGGGTTAGCAGTCTGGTGCCTTATCTACTGAATTTGCCCTGGCGAGTGGCAAATCATGCCTTTTTAATTAGTTAAAAAACCACAAATACTTTTAAGTTATTGCTGGAATGAAACAGCTTCTAATGTAGATCAATTCCTCTTTTTATTTTCTATATATATAAACTATAAGAAAATTTCTCCTGTTAAACAAATGAAGAGATAAATAGATAATTTGCGATGAAACTATTTTTCTTTAATTTTTAGTAGTACAATCAAGTTGTATTTTATACATTGCAAAATATCCTAACATCAAATCTCTTTTTGTCTTTATTTACTTACATATACATACACATGCATATATAAATACACATGTACATGTGTACATACTTACATATTCTTGATGAATATTCAATTAAATTATCCTTCAAAGTGGGAAAATCTGAGGGGCACCGAAGGCATTTTGATGGTAAAAAGATTTGATATTTAATCATTGGACACATTCACTTCATTTCTGAGAAAATCTTTACTAAGATTTAATTCATGAAAAAAAATTACACCTCCTATTAAACTTAAAGTTATGCATTTAACCTGATTTATTTATAGCAGGTGGGAAAATAATAGCATTGTTTTTAAACTGTTGCCAATGTAGTATTGTTATAAATATTTTATTCTAACATGTGATTTAAATACATTAAACATGACCCATGAACAGGAATAAAGGTTAAGGGATTGCCTGAAGGGTGTGTGGGGTGCTGGGTTGGGAACACAAAGGGGGAAAAGACATATAAAAAAAACACTGACATAAAATTTTCAAAAAAACATTTAGAACATATAAATCTGTGAGTAGTATTGTATATTTAAGGAGTAAATTATTTACCAGCTGAAAAATAATGCATAAGAAAACAAAACTTAAGTTCTTTTGGCCTATCTGATTTATAATGGTTTTGAAGATGTATGATAACATCATTTAGTTGCTATATTATAAGCAATGATTACAAATGAAAATTTGTCTTATATTAAATATTGATTGAATATTTAAAGAATGTTTTAACGACTGTCGTGACAAAACATGTAATTTTTATTTTTTACAATACTATTCCAATAAAGTAGAAACTTCTAACTGAGGCAAACAGAAGAAAAAGCTTGTAGAAATAATTATTTTTGCTGTTTTGCTTCATGCTTGTAATTCCATGGCCACCTCTTAAAAGTGAAAGTGATAAATTATTATCAGTCTATGACAGGTTTTTGATGTGTCCCTTTGTACATGAGAAACTAAGTTAAGACCACCTGAACTCATTTCTCTTGGGATTCTGAACAACTATAAAAAATGGCTTTGTTTTGGACTCAGTAGGGCTCTGAAATGAAAATGCCATTATGTCGAGGGAAGCACATCAATCTAATTTGCTTCCTGGATCTCCAATCTCATCTTTTTCACAGTTGAGCCTGTTTTACAATTTGCAAGATAATATCAGTCTTATGTCACACTTTAGTAATATTTTCTAGGAGACTTTAATATTTATATTAACTGGGTTGGATCATAATGGAGTTTTACCAATTTAAGCTGTGACTAGTAAATAATCTGAATTTATGAAAAAAGGGAATTGAAATACAGGAGTGCTGTGAGTACTATTGGGATACCAACCAACATTACACCAAGGACATCTTCAGAAAGGCAAACGAGTGGATGAGAACAAAAAGCTACTATTGTGTTTTGTTTAACTGCAACTATAAAAAAAGAAAAAAGAAAAATCTCTAATTGTGTAGTAATTTCATGAAAAGACGGGAAATAAAAATACTGTGTTCTTGATTTTTATTGTATTTCTGTGATTAAATATGAATTTGATACTTCAGGAGAAAGAGATAATATCTATAAACAAAATTCTGTATCATTTTATTGCCCTAAAAGAAGAGCTTGAAAATATAGTCAGTCATATGACTGACATTAATAAGAATTGCAACTTTGAAGAATTGACACATAAAATTCTTATTTTAAAAAAAATCTGAATTTACCATGCACCGTATTTTTTTCAATTTACCTACACATTGAAAGTACCTATCATGCATACATTTAAATGTTGGTTTTAATACATTTATCTAAACATACATAATGAGTGTGATGAAATGAAAGGTATGTTTTAAGGTACGTTATTCTGCTAACATTTAACTTTTTTCATTTATTCGTTTCAGAGAAAGGAACAGAGGAGGGGCATCAATTTATCGTTCTACTTACTTAAGTATTCATTGGCTACTTTCTGTATGTGCCTTGACAGGAGATCAAGGCTGCAACCTTCACAAATTGGGATGATTTCTAACAAACTGAGTTACCTATCCAGAGCTGTGCTAGCATTAGTTTCTGCTGGATCGAATGTCTACGTTCTAAGTAAGAGCTATATTTAATCTGAGGCACCTAAAGCTTTCACAGTTTGATGTACAATTCTGTGTGTGTCTATGTGTGTGTGTGTGTGCGTGTGTGTTGTTTAGAAGATATATAATTTTCATCTTATAAGTAATAGTAAGCCAAAAATATTTCAGAACGAGTAATCTCTAAAGTAATTTTATTAGCCTAGAGCTACCATTATTATAATTACTTGGCTATCCATTTTATCAGATGGATCTGAGGTGAAACTGGCTGAATTTTGTGCAGGCATCTTAGAGCATCGTATCCTAGCAAGCAGAATAAAAGGACACCATTTATCTCAGTTTTTTACATCAATCATGGTTCCTTCAAATGACAGCACACTCACCATGTATTTTCAAAAGCCCTAGTTGAAGTAACTACTTACAATGTTGCAGATGGAATTATGTTGTTTCATAGAGGGTTTCGAGCCATTCAGGAATGAGTAACAGCTTGAAAACATTTTCAACCCTGAACCCCAGTGTGAATTTAGTTGCCTGTCAGAAGTTATGCTTCTAGAAGGATGCAGCTTCTTTCAGAACAATGGGAAAGCAGAGTTGTAAGAAGCTTCATAACCTGAACTCATTATTTTCCTTCATCTCATCTCCTGCTAGACGCCTTCATTGCTTGAAGCCAACCAGAAACCACAGGGAAGGGAGCTGGGTTATGCAATCTTACAGCACGTGGGCTCCCAGGGCTCAGAACAGGACAGAGAAGGATGGAACATATGAGTTAAGAGGCCCAATAGAGAATAACCAGCACAGGGTACTGTTTTCTTTCTTTCCTTTTTTTTTTTTTTTGAAGGGTGATATGTTTCAAACATTAACTACTCAATCAAAATTCCTCCTGTTGAGTTTTGTAAGTTTTTATAAATTGGGGATATTAATCCCTTATCAGACATGTTCTCCCAGTCTGTGGGTTGTCTTATTATTTTGTTGATGTTTTCTTTTGCTGTGCAAAACTTTTTAGTTTGAGGTAGTCTTATTTGTTTATTTTTCTTTTGTTTCCTTTGCCTGGGGAGATATATGCAATAAAATATTGCTACGAGCAATGTCAGATTTTGCTACCTGTTTTCTTTAACAATTTTTATGATTTCAAGTCTAACACCAAGAAAGTCAAACAAACCAATTTAAAAAATAGGCAAAAGACCTGAATAGACACTTCTCCAAAGAGGATATACAGATGGCCAATAAATATATAGAAACTTGTTCAAATCACTAATCATCAGAGAAATACAAATTGAAACCAAATGAGATATCATCTCACACCTGTCAGAATGGCTATCATCATCAATAAACCAGCAAAGTGCTGGCAAGGATGTGGAGAAAGGGGAATCTTTCTGGTGCAGCCACTGTGGAAAACAGTACGAAGATACCTCAGAAAATTAAAAATTGATCTGCCTTTTGACCCAGTGATCTCCCTTTTAGGAATATACCTGAAGGGAACCAAGACACTAATTGGAAAGAACATTAAGTACCCCTATGTTTGTTGCAGTGTTATTTATAATTGCTAAGATGCAGAAGCAGCCCAAGTGCCCATCAGTACATGAGTGGATAAAACAAACATGAGTTGATAAAAAATAGAATACTACTTGGTCATAAAAGAAAGAAAGAAAGAAAGAGAGGGAAAGAAAGAAAAGTTTGGCCCTGGCTGGTGGCACAGTGGATAAGACTCTAGCCTGTGAACCCAAAGGTCTCTGGTTTGATTCCCAGCCAGGGCAAATAACCAGGTTGCAAGCCAGATCTCTAGCCAGGTCTGTGGCTAAGGACAGGTGAAAAGCAACCATACATTGATGTCTCTCTCCCTCTCTGCCTCTCTCCCTTCCCCTCTCTCTAAAAATAATAATAAATAAAATCTTAAAAAAAAAAAGTTTTATCTTTTGTGACAGTATGGATGGACCTGGAGAACATTATGCAAAGTGAAATAAGTCTGTTAGAGAAAGACAAATATTATATGATTTTACTAATATGTGGAGTCTAATGAACAAAATGAACTATATAAATCAAAATAAAGACAGACTCATAGAGAATAGACTGACAGCTAAGTCGGGGGAACGTAGGGAATGGAGGGATTGAGTGAAAAGGATGAAGGACTCATGGACAAACCGTATGGGGATAGTGGTGGAGGAGTCATATAAGAGAACTAACTTAAATTTTTTCTAGAATTTGAACACAAGAATCTGCATATTACTAACAACACCTAGGGGAATTTTATTACATTAAAGTTGATGTGTAAATTCACCTAAAATACTTCCTGCAAAAAACTAAACTTCACATGTCTTTGTTTATAAAAATATTTTAACATTTTTCTCAAGTAAATAAGCTACTCACCCCATAAGATGAATAACACAGATCTTCTTAGATAATGTTCTCATACTGCTAGCCATTTTTTAAATAGCAAGGTTTTCTTTTTCTTATAGTAATTTGTGTAAAATAATATCCGTTAGAGCCTTTGTTAAATCAGTATACTGCTCAGTTTGTATTTTTAACAAAAAGCATTATCTTGCTTAAAAAATGATTATAAAATTAGATTAAACACTAATCTCAGAAATGATTTCATTAAAAGTATCTAGTCTTATAGTATAATTTTCAAAAAGTTAATACTGTAACTTTCATGAAAATGTACATAGCAAAGACATGTCAATAATTTTATTTAACTCATCAATAAGGGAACCAATGAGATGTTAAAACTGGTCCAAAAAACATTTGACACTCTAGGCAATTTAACAAATAACTATTATGAAAAGATTTTTGTATTATTTACAACACTGCTTAATGTCTAACAGGACCATAAAAAACAATCTTTATTGTTATTGGTCCCAATAGATGAAAAATACTTCCATCTCTACTGGTCAACAATGTACTAGTTAACCTCTACCTCTGTAGAGTTGTAAAATAAACAATAACACATCAATTCCAACATTGTGCTGGCAAGACAGCTAGTATTTTCTTTTACCTATTTCAGAACTTAGAGTAACTTTTCACATACTAGTAACCATCTCTAACACAAATCAAGAGTATTTATAATATTTGAAGGCATAGGTAATTGTTCATTATCTAAATACTGTATCTGACCTAAAACTCCACTGGATGAGACTAATATGTATAAATTAGAGATATTTCAGATACATAGATTCTCTTTAATGAAATTATATTCCAAAGAACACATTATAAGTTGAAAATATAAGTAAACAATACACCTACCCTCCTGAGAATCATAGATTAGCCTGCCTGAAATGTATTTAGAACACTTACATTAGCCTACACTTGTGCAAATATCAACTTGAGTTTCATCTGAAGAGAAATTACTTTCCTCTTCTTTTTCTAACCTGAAGCATGTGAGAGAGATGGGCATTTTATAGACAGGATGGAATGGGAAAATACACAATACAACAAAAACAAACAAACAACAAATAAAACACAGGCAACATGGTATCCTATAGAGTATCAGTTGTTCAGTCCATGGTCCCATGGATGACTGGGAGCTGTAACTCACAGCCACCACCCAGCAACATGAAAAGGTTTTCCTTGGCATGTTGCTAGTCTGGAAAAAAGGTCAAAACTCAAAGTACAGCTTCTACCAAATATCACTCTCACACCATTGTAAAGTACCATAATCATTAATGGAATCATCCTAAATTGGGGATATTCTGTATTTAATTGAGCTAAACACATTCAACTGTTCTATTAAACATTGGAGGTGAAAATCACAAGCAGGAAGAAATGAAATTTTAGTAACAACATTAAAAGTAATAATTAGATCACTGTGATTGTAAAAGAACATGAAGCAGAGTAAAGATGGAGACTGCACTGTAGCTACAAAAGAAAAGATGTATGAAAGGCTACATTGGTCTCAATAATCTCATAGTACACAAGATTTTCCAAAGAAATTCCATGCACCCATGTATAGTTAGTAACAAAAATAAATAAATATCATGTAGTTAATTCCATATCATTAACGAACAATAAGGGCAGTTCAGAATGAGAAAGCCAGGAAGACTTTTAGAATCAAGTAAGGTTTGAAATGAGACTTGTAAAAGAATAAAATTTGGATTATAAGAGGAAGTATTAGCCCTGGCTGGTAGCACAGTGGATAGGGTGCCGGCCTGTGAGCCCAGGGGTCGCAGGTTCGATTCCCAGCCAGGGCAACATAGCTAGGTTGCAGGCCAGGTCTCTAGTCGGGTCTGTAGCTGGGGGCAGGTGAAAGGCAGCCATACATTGATGTCTCTCTGCCTCTCTGCCTCTCTCTCTTCCCCTCTTTCTAAAAATAATAAAATAAAAAATCTTTAAAAAAAAAAAAAGGAAGTATTAAAGGCAGTACAAAGAGACATAAATGATTTATATCTGCACTTATTCCAAGATATTAATCAAGTCGTTGATTCTATATCAGGTGTTAGCTAGCAAAGGTGAGCAAGATGGATATATTTCTTGCTCTAATAATACTTTCATTATAATATGTGTCAACAGTTAATAAGTAGTTATATTTGCCATATTTTTTTTAAAACTTCAGTGTCTAAGTAAATAATATCAACAAACCACTCGCTAATAAAGCAGAGCTCTTTTGTTTACAATTCACTGTAATAAGAGAGAGTTCAACTTTGACAGAATCATAGGTTGGTCTTGAGAGAGGGAAGCAGGTTGATGAAAGATTTAAATAAGTTCAGGGTCTGAGATCAAATGTTTTAAAAGTGTCCACCATGTCAAGAACTTGCTGGGATAGGGCATAATGTGACCTCATAGTTTAGTATTGGTTAAACTTGCAAAGAAAATGTCTTGAAGGATTCTTGATAGTCAAAATGATGTTGTTACAGGTAAGATTATCTGCAGGAATTTTTAGAAGCAACATATGGTATTACTTATTGGTATATAATATTACCTTTATCAATTTATTAGAACAAGCACAACAAAACACAAATGATCTCAGTTCTTGGTGTTACATATGTACAATATATACAATTACATATATATTATATCTAATGGACTATAAAGATTGCTACATCATATTAATTTTAATGGTTTCAGTATATACACACACATGTGCACTCAATTGTGCAACATCCTGATTAAGATTGCATTCTACTTTATTTATTAATTTTTTTTAAAGATTTTATTTCATTATTTTTAGAAAGAGGAGAAGGGAGAGAGGCAGAGAGGGAGCGAGACATCAATGTATGGTTGCTTTTCACCTGCCTCCAGCCACAGATCTGACTGGAGACCTGGCTTGCAACCTGGTTATGTGCCCTGGATGGGGAATCGAACCTTCAACCTTTGGGTTCACAGGCCGGCACCTTACCCACTGTGCTTCGAGCCAGGGCCTGCATTCTACTTTAATTGTGAAATAATATCTTAAAAATTCTCTATAAGAAGACATAATCTTTTCAGTCAGCCATGTATATTTCTCAGCACAAGGTACTTTACTAATAAGCAGAATCAATGTTAAAAATAAATTATTGTTAGTGGAGTAATACTTAAATAAGAGTTTTAGTTAGAAGTGTTATATAGACAAATCTATTCTAATAATGTACCTGGACAGTACATGAGGACCTTAGGAGCCCAGTTGTCTTTATTTGAATTGACACTAGATATTTGAAGCTAAAATTGTATTGCATTTGCCACTGACATATACTGTTTGATTCTAGGTACATTTAATGCAATGAACTAATGAATTATCTAAAATGGCCCAGATCTTGCAAGTGGATGTTAAACTGTTCTGGATTTATTGTTTGCTTACTTTTTAATTTCCTAACGGATTTTGAGTGTATGGCAGAATTTGATCTGAGGTTTATTTTTACATGAAATTACAATAAATACACACACATATATTGTGTGTGTGTGTGTGTGTGTGTGTGTGAAGATATATATCTTCATTCCCTTGAACTAAGCTTGGTAAAAATAAGGCATGAAGTTACATACTGCTCTAAGTAAAATAATGAATCTTGTAAAGTTTTCAAGAAGGGCATTTTATGATATATTTCAAATATAAAAGGAATACTCAAGTTGACCTATGCAGAATGAATGGGTTGAAAAGGGGGAAAAGAGAAGTTGGGAAACCCATTCAATGGCTCACAGTTATGGGTACATGAGAAAGGAGGGTGAATACAAATGTTTTGAAGGGATCAATAACCTAGGTGTTGAATTTTCTAAGAATGATGATAGTAGAAGTTTTTAAAGGATGACTGTGAACCAGGGATAAGTATTTCTGAAGGTAGCAACTTACATGCCTTATTTTCCTAAAATTATATGGTGTTAGAGAGGTAAACATTGTCTGCTTCTGGAAAAATAAGATCATCAAGGAATAGCCACATTATCAGTTTAAAAAAGGGGTGATTAGAGAATGTGTGAGAATAGTATGAATAACCTTGGGAATTTTTAATAACTAAGAGGGAATTCAGAGGATAGACCTGGAAGTTTGCATGGAACTCAATTTTGGCAAGTTTTCTCAGGTTAATGACTTGTAGTTTAAGTGATCCCTAAAGTAAACAAGACCTAATAAGTCAGGTCATGGTGAAAATATAGAGTATAGATTTCCTTCAGGAACCTCCGTGTAACCCATTAAAAATTTAATGAAATGGGCACATAGCAATTATTTGAGCAAAGACTATAGAGGATGTGGTGTGCTGGGTAAGATATTTGCTTTAATCTTACAGATTGCATTACATTTATGGATGTGAAGATGGCTTTGTCTCTAAAACAGGACTCAGTCATCTGCCAACAGCTAGTAGATGACCTTGAGTAAGACATTTAATGTTTAACTCTTATCTTAACTCCATAATTGATATGACAAATAATTCCATGTCCCCTTGATACTATTGTTTAGAGAAAAACATATAAGATAATAAGTTTTTAGAAAATAGAAATATTATAAAATACGTAGCTATTGACTTATTTGTCAGCTTCATTTTCAGGTATTGCTGAATGTTCAACATTGGTACTTCTTTCTATAAATTTTAGTAGCAACATAGAGAGACAAAGACAAGAGATAGATAAACAGGGAAAGGGAAATGTGGTGAGGAGAAGGGAGAGTCCTCTTCTGCTCTTACTACTATGGAACTCATGAGCTTGGTTTTCCAAAGACAGAATGATGAAGCAGACACACCAAGAGAAGCAATGGAGAGAGGGGACACCATCTCTGTATAGTACATCTTCAAGCATGGATCTTGTTCCTAAGAACCAGCTCTATTTCTAGCTTTGCATTTTGTGGGATATCTCTCCTAATTTTAAAAATTTAATTCCTTATTTTTTCTCCTGAAAGTTGTTCCCATTGGGCTTTTGTAACCTGGAATCAATATTATCATAACTCCTCAAGTATCACATTACACTTGGAATCAAATATAAAACTTTTCCCATGGCTTCCTGGCATATGGTGCTTCTTGCCCTTCCCACTTCATGTCTTTCCAGTCTCCTTCTCAACCTTTATAGGAGACAGATCATCTTTGGTGTCCATATCCTCAAAATTTGTTTTTACCCTATAGTCTCTACACTGATTTTTGCACTTTAGGAAATTCTGTTTCTAGATGATTTTCTTCATTGACTCCCCTAGATAAATTAAAAAGGTAGCAGTTTAGAAGACATTTTTTTCTGACCACTCTCATAAAGATATCTTCACATTATTACTCCCTATGACATTCTTATATATATATATTTTAATATTAGAATTTAAGCTTCCTGATATGAGATATTTTATGTTTTATATATTACTATTTCCATGCATCCTAAAATAGGGAATAGACCATAATGAGTATCAAATATTTATTCAATAATATTAAGGAATTTTATAAATATTTGATCAATAAAATTATATGGTCATAGTTATTTTAAGATGTTATTAAAGTTATAGTGTTTAAATAGAGTATAGAGGAATCAAACTCAGGGTCATTAAAAATTGTTGCAATAATTAAAGCCTCAATTGGTGATGATCTTACATAAAACAAATGAATAGAGCCAGATAGAGAATAAAAGAAGTGATACATTTCCAAGAAGAGATGAGTGGCTATGAAAAAGCATTTATTCATCTGTGTAGACCTTTTGAAATTAACTTTTCACTAATGGATATAAATTTCTAAATTTAAATAGACTCTTTATGCATTACTTCTAATCAAGAGCTTATATGTTCTTGGTGCCAGGTAAGGAGATAAGGAAAGCATGTTATGTGTGCATTAATGAGGTAAGACAAAGCCCAGCTATGTGTTGATATCATAGAAAACCTACAGGGTTGTAACAAAATTTCAATTCTGCATACGTTTGCCTTGAACTGTGCAGACACAGATGTGCAATGCACTTTAGAATAGCCATTAAAAAGTTGGGCAGTAGACCAGGAAGTTTGTGTGCAGACATGTAAGTAAAATGTGGAAATGTAATATGTATTCAAATTAAGAAGGTCAAGGAATTACAAAGCCACTTTTATAGTACAGGTGACGAGTGAGAAAATTGAAGCCTATGAGCAAGTTTAAACAGGGGACCCACAAAATAATTTTCATGGGATTTTGGAATGACCTGGCAGCTAGTAAAACAGATCAATCGAGAAAGAGCGGCACAAATGAGCACTTTGGGGAGCACTAGAGTGGAGGCTATTAATAATAATTAATATCCTGGAATTTATAGTAGCTAACTACCCATTCTTTTTTAGTAGATAAATATTGTGTTCTATGGTGATTAATAATGAGCATGAAACCCTTGAGGAAAATCTAGTATCTGTTTGGTCAAAGAAATGGCAAGAGAGGTCCATAAAAAGTGGAGGATTATGGAAAGTCAACATATCAGAAGTCCCAGAGAACATGATGCCAGGGAGCTGGGGTCCACCATCTGTAATCCCTCTTGGTGTCCCCTGTGGAGCTCCCACCCTGCTGAGAGTACAACCAGAGCTGGCTTCAGTGACAGCCTACAGGTGCTGGCAGGCAGAGGCAGGCAGAAGCAGATCTTGAGGGGCCTTGGAACATTTGCTGACAAGGCCCTGGGATCAGGGCTGGTAAAAGGCAGATGCAGTGCAAAGGTTGGCCCTTAGTGCATATCCCCAGACTCAGCGGAGAAAGCCACACATTGAGGATTGCTAATAGCTCCAAACAGGTTGCCCGGGATGTCACAGGCAGCATCTGAAACCAGCCTACACCAGAGTCCTTCCCAAGAAGCCCAGTGCCAACACACTAACTGACTAGATTTAGACAAGAGAACAGGATTTAATATGCTTCACAAGAGGTGTATTTAAAGGAAGATCTCAGCAGCCCCAAAATCATACAGGGGTGAACTCCACTTCATGTGATTAACCCCTGCAAGCAGCTCACACACGATGTCAGGTTTGCACCTACCAGTCACCCATAAATAGGCCAATAGCAAGTAAGACTCTATTACAACAGGAGGGCCCATGAAACCTACCTAAGGGACATTGACAGAACTCCCAGTTCAGGTGATCAAGGATACTGCACCACCGAACCTCACAGAATGCTTGTTACTTAAGGCCACCCTCCCAGGACTGAAAGTCATGGCAGCTCTACCTAATACACAATTCCCAGTCAGGGCATGTGCCTGGGTTGTGGGCCAGGTCCCCAGATGGGGGTGTGCGAGAGGTAACTGATTGATGTATCTCTCTCATTTTTCTTTCCCTCTCATTCCCACTCCCTTCCCCTCTCTCTAAAATTAAGTAAATAAAAACATTGGGGAAAAAAAAGCTGTGCTACATTTATACAATTATATACTACTTGGTTGTAAAGGGAAACTTTTACCCTTTGCAACAGCATTGATGAACCTGCAAAGCATTATGCTAATAGAAATGAGCCAGAGAAAAACAAGTGCCATATGATTTCACTTACATGTGGTATCCAATGAACAAAATGAACTAACAAGTAAACTAGATAGACTCTGAGATAAGAAAGCAGGCTGTTGACAACTTTCTTTGGTGGAGTACTGAGTGGGAAGATTGAAGGGATTGAGTTCTTCCTCCTTTGGAAGAAGGCATGGATGGACACAGACCAAAGCATGGTCACTGCCTGGGGAGGGGGAAGAGCTGAAGAAGGGTATTGAGGATAAACAGCACAGAGTCTTGACTTAGGGTGGTGAACACACAATGCATTCATTGTACAGAGGATGAGAATTGTGTACCTGAAGCTTGCATGATTTTGTTAACCAACATCAGCCCACTACATTCACTAAAAGGAAAAAAGCTAACAATATAGTCTTACAAAATGTCAGACATTATAAAATATGCATTTTGTTTAATGTTATGCCACCATCTCTGTCAAGTAGATTCTATTATTGATACTCTTGTCACTCAGGAGGGGGATAATCTGAGAAGTAAAAATTTAAAACCACATAACGAAGGCAGGATTCAAACTCAAGTACATGAGTTCAAAGTCTTAAGAAAACAAATCAGTGTGGTATATTAACAAATAGGGACTAAAAAACCTGACATGGATGTAAATAGAAGTTACATAAATCAAGGAATCAAGTGAGTGTGGATCAAATTTTGTGAGAGAGCTAACATGGTTATATCAGAAACAGACAATGACATGGGCAGTCCATTTATCAGGCATTATCACATTCTAAAGTATATTCTGCAACAAAATTAGAGCAATAGTGAAGAAGCAAAACCTTAAGTAATTTATTGGAGCAACATGCTTTTTCTAATTATGACCATGAATCTAATAACCTCTATGACCACCACAATCACAACAAAAATGTATATATGGAAGATGCTGTTCTATAATAAAATGTAGGAAATTATCTACACAAATTAGAATTATGCTAAGTGAAATAAGCCAGTTAGAGAAAGACAAATACCATATGATTTTACTCATATGTGGAATCTAATGAACAAACTGAGCTAACAAGTAAAATGGGGCCAGACTCATAGATGGAGAGCAGGGAGACAGCTGGTGTGGAAGGCAGAGTGGGGAAAGGGATTGAGCTAAGAGGAAAAAGGTTTCATAGACATGGACAACAGTGCGGTGATTGCTGGGGATGTAGAAATAAGGGGACTAAATGATAAAGAAAAGATACAATGAAGATTAAATAAAGTAATGAGTCTTGTAGAATTTTAATATTTTTGTTGAATTATAAACTCTCTGGCTCTCTACGTAGTAACAATTAAGAATAGACTGCATTAGAGATAAATCACTGCTTTCAATTGAGAAATTTAATCTTTAAAGTCAACTTACAGCTAAAAATATATATTTTATCTGGATCATATTTCTAAAAATTGCACTTTGACTTCTAAGTATTGTTAATATGTTATAAAGAAATCACCTCTCCTTCTCCAAGTGATCAAGTGGAATGTAAAATTAAAGGTTGTTTTGGTGCCTGTGATGAAATAGAAGTTGGTTCATTTGATTAGAAGTTTAAATAGCACATGTTAGGAGAAATGGCAGGAAAGTATAATGCTTTGAATATTTTATTTATTTATCTTTTTAGAGAGAGTGGAAGTGAGGGAGAAAGAAAGAAAAAGAAACATTGATCAGACACCTCTTGGATGTCCCCAACTGGGGACCAGCCTGCAACCCAGGCACGAGTCCTAACCAAGAATCAAACCTGCAACAATTCAGTTGAAGGCCAGCACTCAATCCACTCTACTACACCCGTTAGGGCAGAAGGGTTCAATGTTTTATATAGGTAATGAAATAAGTTTAGATTATAAAGGGAAAAAATGAGCTTATTTTGTTTTTGAATGCCTAGATGTGTTAGAATATAAGGGTATAAAGACAATATTTAAATAGATACAGAAAATTATAGCTCTTAGAAAATAAATTGTTTATCTCTATAGGAACTACAAATATTTTTAAAGAACAGCATTAATGTGTTCAACTGTTTTTTTAATTCAAAGTTTTATGTTCTTAAACTTTGATAATTTATTTTTTTTTATTTTTGTTTTTTTTTAAGATTTTATTTATTATTTTTAGACAGTGAGGAAGGGAGAGAGGCAGAGAGGGAGAGAAACATCAACGTATGGTTGCCTTTCACCTGCCTCCAGCTGGGGACCTGGCTGGAAACCTAGCTTGCAACCTGGTTATGTGCCCTGGCTGGAAATCAAACCAGTGACTTTTGGGTTGGCAGGCCAGCCCCTATCCACTGAGCCACCAGCCATGACCTAAACTTTGATAATTTCAAAAGCACAAGGAAACTAGTGAATTCTTTACTGAAAAATAGTGTAAAATGCAAAACTAGAATTTGTTTTTTTCTCTGAGAAATTAAAAACTGATCTCAGGTTATTAGTGTTATATTTTTTTACTTTATTTTTTATTGTTTATTACAGCTGTCCCATTTTTTCTTTTTTGCCCCCTAAACACAGCCCATTCCTCTCTCTCTGTCACATACACACACACCCAATCCCCTCTCCATTGTCCATGTCCAAGAGTTATTTATGTATATTATTTGTTTAATCCCTTCTTCTTTCCTTCCTCTATTCTCTGCTATATCTTCACCTTACATAGCTATCAGTCTTTTTCATGTTTCCATGTCTCAGGGTCTATTTTTCTCATTAGTTTTGTTCATTAGATTCCAGTTTTAAATGAAGTCATATGGTATTCATCTTTTGTCAACTAGCTTATTTTACTTAGCAAAATAGTTCCCAGTTCTATCTATGTTGTTGCAAAAGGTAGGAGTTCCTTCTTTCCTTCTACCATGTAGTATTCCACTGTGTAAATGTAACACCATTTTTTAATCCATTCATCTACTGATGGGCATTGGGCTGTTTCTAAAACTTGGATATTGTACATTGTGCTGCTATGAACATAGGAGTGCAAGTGTTCTTTTGAATTGGTGTTTCAAGATGCTTATGGTATGTTCTTATCAGTGTCCTTCCTTAATGGTCAAAGTTAACAGCAACTTTGATGATTATCTCCTTTTGGAGGAAGGGGAACTTATGGTTTATTTTTGTTTTGTTTTCAGAATTTATGTTTTTAGAGAAAAGGGCTGGAGAAAGAGAGAAACATCAACTGGGCTTCTTGTACAGCCCCAGCTGGGGACTTTGCTGTCAACTTAGGCATGTGCCCTGACTGGGAATCAAACCGGTGACCTTCTGCTCCACAGGCCAGCACTCAATCCACATTGACCAGCCAGAGCAGGAAACCTATGTTTGACATTGACATTTACTATTAATTAAGGGCACAGGGTCCGTGAAGTTACTTTTCAACTTGAAGATGTAAAGGGAAATTGAAATAATTTCTATCTAGTCAAAAGGCAACCCCCAGCTTTCACTTCTGCACTCTGTAGGATATTATCAACAGTTTTGTATATAAACTAGTAATTTGACCCAAAAATGAGTTTAAGCCCTTCTTAATGAGTTGAAATAACTATTTGGTATAGGTTTATTGTTTATCCTTAGTTCTTATAAATTGTATGCTTTTAATTTTTTGTAAATAATTATTTAACAAGTATGAAACTTCAGGATTTTTTATTTGATATTTTAAATATTTTCATTGAATATAACTTTTAGAATCTATTTGACTGGGGTGCCCAAGCATCTTTGGGGATGCCAGACCCCTTGAAAAGTGAGAACTGTATTTGTTCTTCAGACTTTATAGTTACCGCTTAGAACATGCATCAGCTCTCTTCAGACAATAAGCTAGATAAGAGGTAATTTTGTTATTTTATAAATAACCATATATTGTACCAATGCAAAATAACAAATATCTACAAAGCCTAACTATAGTTACCCACTGATGCTGTAATAAATTATACTCCCTTAAACAACACATATTTATCGTCTGGTTGTTTTGTAGGTCAGAAGCCCATGCCTCACTGGATTAAAATCAAGGTGTCGGCAGACCTTCATTCCTTCTGGAGACTTTGCAGGACAATCCATTCCCTGTCCTTTACCAGCATCTAGAGATCAGACACATTCTTTGGATTATGTATGGTCTCTTTCCCCCATCTTCAAATCCAGCAATAGCGGGTCTTTTTTTCTCAAGTTGCATCACTTCTCACATTCTACCGCCACCTTCCACTTTTAAAGAAACTTCTGATTACACCAGGTTTATCTGGATAATCCAAAATGATCTTCCTGTTTTAAGCTCAGCTGATGAATGGATTTAAGTTTATTTGCAACCTTAATTCTTCTTTTTACATAACATGTTCACAGATTCTGGGAATTAAGGCAGACATCTTTGAAGGAGAGAGCAATTATTCTACCTACCATACTTATTCAAGTAGGAGGTTGAATAATTAACTCATACAAAATAAAGATGTTTTAGAAGTGCATTCTTAGTAAAGTCAAGAATATTTATTGACTGATTCATTCTTTATTCACTCAGAGACCATGTGTTATTCTAGAAAAAAGCCAGGGTATAGTGTTTATAATAGAGTTTGCATCCCAATTTATTTTTTACAGGGTATGTAATTGCGGGAAACACTTTAAGGAAACTCTTTGAGTTTCTTTTTTAATTTTTTAATCAGGAAAAATAAGACAAATAAATCCACCTCAGAGTATGCTCTGAGAAGTGGGTATTAATATAAAGAAGTCTCTAAGTGCCGGAAAAATTTAGTCCAATGTCAGCTATAAGCAGTGAAACATAGTGCATAACCTAAGTAGATTTTCAGTAAGTGGTATTTATAGATTAATTGTGTATTTTACACTCCTGCTATTATATTACTAGGCAACACCAAAACATACACTATATAGCACAGGTTATTTCTAAAATAGTAAAATAACCTTGTGTGGTATGACTGAAAAAATAGCACTAACACCAATGTCTTATTATTATTATTACCATTTTTCATTTTATAGAAATTAGTCATAGAGAGATTATCAAACATTTTCAGGGCTCCAAAGAATCTAAAGAAATATTGAAATGAAAGCTCTCTAATCTTCATGCTACTGAATCCCTTGTAAGGACAGCATTTTATTAGGTCTATTGTAAATTTTAGAAATGAGTTGCCATGGCATCATGAATTTCCAAATGCTTTATAGTTTTAACACCTCCTACCTTGCACCCATAAATTAGCCTTAGCAAGGACTGTGTCAGTACTTTTAAAATCAAGCAGTCATATAACTACTGGTGTTGTAAGTTTACTTGTGGAAAACTAAATTTTATTTTTTATCATAGATGAAATATAATTTTTATCATACATTTAACGGTTTAAGTTCTATATGCACAGTATGTGAAATTGCTTTGAATTACTATAGTATGGAAAATACAATTTTATTCCATTTCACAATTTATAGTTTAAGTAATTTCTTTTGTAATTCTAAAAGTTGACTCTGTATCATAGCTGTTCATTTTAACAACAGAATAATTTTTTTACTTGCTCTAAAAAAGTCTCATCATATCTGAGAAAGTCTCATCATATTTTCCTGACAGTTGATTTCCAAATTCTTGAAGGATGCCAATATATTTTTATTTTGGCAATGTTGGTTGAATATTGTAAATACAATGTCTTAAATAATGTGACTTTCTTTAAACAGAGTATACTTCAAAGATTATTTTATCTTTTCTGATGAAAAATTATGATTCCTGATTGTGCTATAGTGCAATATAATACTTTGGGCCCTGCAAGATATACAAAAATATTTCCTTTATTAAGAATTTCCCCATCACCTTTTCTCTATTGTTTCAAATTTTATTTTTGGATTTAGTTGAAATAGTACTAGACTACTAAAACAAACAGGACCTCATTTTGTTCAGTAATGACTTTAGGGATACAGAGCAATTTACCTGATATTTTAGGTCTCAATTTGCTCATTTTGAGAATTGTTTGGCATCAACCTCAACATTTTTTGTTGACACATTTTTCATGCATTAATCATGAAATCTGCAGTGCACAAGGATCTCCTTAATGGGGCAAGTAACTCATTAGAAATTTCATGGGACTGAACTTAATTGTGTCACTATGGAACCAGAATAGATGTACTTGAGATTATTTCTACACAATTTATGTTTGGAGTATATCATTAGCAAGACAACCAGTCATCCCTTTCCTCAAAGATGTTAAATCAGACAAGTATCCCTGCAATAAATAAGGAGGGTTAGGTAGCCTATTCTCTGGCAAAAGCTCCCTTGCTCTGAAGGCCCATGTCTGCCATATTCTGGGATGTGGGATTATTTCTGATTGTCTGGAGGGGTGGTTTTCAGTGAAGGGCAATTTTGCCTTCAGTAGGGGACATTTGGAGACATTTTTGTTTTTTCAAGATTATGGAGATGGCTGTGCTACTGATACTGAGCAGCAGATATCAGGGATGCTGCTAAACATCTTAAAATGGATAGGACAAAACAAACAAAAAATATGTAGTCCAAATGTCAGTGAAGATGCTTTTGATCTGAAAAAATTCAGATAAAAAAATTGATCAGAATAAATTCAAAAGTTTGACATATCTTATTTACATTCTATTATACCACTATGATTATGATAGTATATTAAAACTGACAAAGGTGAGACTTTGTTTAGTGTATCAGATAATAAGTACACATTAGAGACTTTTTGGCCTAAAGATGATATAAAAACCTGGACAATATTAAAAAATAATGAAACAAAATAATCAACTATACTTTATAATTAGTTGAGGTCAGGAGTGAGCAAGGATTCTTACTGTCACAACAAAATGGATGGTAGATAAAGGTGGTTAAGAAATTGCAGAGAAAGAAGCACATTTTGAGATTTTAGTAAATATAAATCTTAATGTCTGTCATCCAAATGAAAATAACCAATACATAATAAGACAGTTCAAGACAAAATCTCTAACATGTTTATTGAATATATATAGCTCTTAACATGGTATCTGGCATGCAATATGTGTTCAGTGTTCAGTGTTTATTGGATGAAATAATAAATGAAACAACATTATATTATTCTTCATCCTTCTATCTAGAAGAAAAAATTTGGAGACTCCTCCAAAACATTTGGGCACTCTGCTAGACTGTTACTACTTTGCTACAATTTTCTCAGCTATTTAAATAGCTCATCAAATTGGATTCTCACTTTACATTGGCTTCTTCTCCCTACCTGAGAATCTTTAAATGTATAGATTTCAGGTGCTTATCATCTCTGACATAACCATTATTTAATCTTTAGACTGATGTCATCAAGATCCCAATATCCCATGACCTTGAATCTGAATCTACTGAAGGTATGACAGTCATCACTCACACATCAAGGCTGTCATTGTATTACTTTGTAAAATGACATTCTGTATTCTAATTGTATGCTTCTTATATACTTATAGAATTGACAATTAAAGAGACTTTTGTAATAGCAGAATGAGGATTTATGTATATTCAGTCATCCATAAAGTGAATGAAAATTCTGGAAAAATTGTCAGCATCATATTTTTAAGTTCTAGAAATGAAGCAGAGACTTGTGCCAATTTGAGAAGTGCCTATTCAAGAAAAACTGATGAACCTTAGTAAGAATGAGAGTTGTAGCTTTTTATTTACTTATTTTTTAATTATTTATTATTCTTAGAGAGAGGGAAGGGAGAGAGGCAGAGAGGGAAAGAGACATAAATGTATGGTTGCCTTTCACCTGCCTCCAGCTGGGGACCGGGCTTGCAACCTGGTTATATGCCCTGGCTGGGAATTGAACCAGAGACCTTTGGGTTCCCAGGCAAGCACCTTATCTACTGTGCCAACAGCCAGAGATTTGTGGCTTTTTAATTTGCTCTGCTCACATCTGCTTTTGCCTAGCTCAACAATAACAATAAATAGCAGGAACCTTGTAATTACAGTCACTGTAATAACCAGCAGCCTTAAAGTTACTATAAGAGCATGCAGGATAAGATCTCCTCAATATTGTCAATTATTCTTAAAATGATTATAATTAACTGTTTATTATATTCCCATGGAAATATGTTGGTATCCTTGTCAAAAATAAATTAACTGTAAGTAGAAGGGCTTATTTCTGTAAGTTAAATTCTAGTCTATTGATCCAGAGATCTAGAGGTTTATTTTTATACTAATATTATACTGATATGATTACCATAGAGTTGTTGTAACTTTATTTTGATTTTATTTTATTTTTTTAATTTTTTTTTAAGATTTTTTTTTATTTCATTATTTCTAGAAAGAGGGGAAGGGAGAGAGGCAGAGAAGAAGAGAGACATCAATGTATGGTTGCCTTTCACCTGACTCCAGCCACAGATCTGACTGGAGACCTGGCTTGCAACCTGGTTATGTGCCCTGGCTGGGGAATCGAACCTGCGACCTTTGGGTTCGCAGACCAGCACCTTACCCACTGTGCTACCAGCCAGGGCTTGTTGTAACTTTAGAAACCAGAAACTACGAGTCCTACAACTTTGTTTTTTTCAACATTATTTTGACTATTCTGGGTCCTATGAATATTCATATACATATGAGGCTCAGTTTTTCATTTTGTGCAAAGATGCCAGCTGCAATCTTGATAGAAATTGCCTTGAAACTAGATCATTTTGGGGTGTTGCATCTTAGCAATATTTTCTTCTGATTCATATGTATGGGATGACTTTGCCACAATGGACATCTCTTCTTATTTTTTTTCACAAGGTTTTGTAGGTTTAGTACATAAATCTCCTAGGTTAACATTATTCTTAATTACTTTACTCTTTTGGATACTATTATAAGTGGAATTTTTTTCTTACTTTAATTTTTGGATTATTTAATGTTGTTGTATAGAAATACAATTAATTTTTGCATGTTGACCTTGTAGCATGCAAACATGTTGAACTCATTTCTTAGTTCATAATTATTTTCATTGATTTATTATTATTTTCTATATATAAGATCATGTAAATTGCATATACAGTTTTCTTCCTTTGTTTCCAGTTCAGATGGATTTTTTTTTTTAATTTTATTGTTGTTGTATTACATCCATCCCCTTTTTGCTCCCTTCTGTCCCCCACCCCACCCACCCATTGCCCCCCAAAGTCAATCCCACCTGTTGTCCATGTCCATGGTTCCTTTATACTAGGTTCTTGTCTAAGCTGCTCCCCTTTCTTGCCTTTGCCTCCCCCCTCCCCCAACCCCTTTCCCCCTGACCACTGAAG